>CM074503.1:6142237-6494109 GCA_037389245.1 Oryzias sinensis | reverse complement strand
GGTGAATGAAGTTTATGAACTTGGTCTCCTTCAACCAAAGACGTCAGTGTCCAGGAGGGGAGGAGGAACCTCTGAGGACCTCACAATAGTTCAGGCTTTCTGCCTCCTCAGAACAGCCACTGATGAGCAGTGTAGGCCGGATCCCCTCCTCCTCTCATGTCCCTGTGTTCATGGCTTCCTCACACGCTAACGTTCTGCTTTGAAAACTGAAGGTACTTCTAGTTTTTGTTTGCCCCGTTGACTTGGATCTGCCTCGTCTTGTTCTCACTTGGTATTTCATGTCTTGGTTTGCAAGAGTTCAACCAGCTGCAGGCTTCGTGTGAAGCATCACCTCTGGTAATTGTTTGGAAATTAGAGTTAAGATAGGCCCAACATCAAGAACTAATTGCTTCCTCTTCACAAACTAAAGTCCGTTAGAGGATGGAGTTATGGGCGGTCTGCTGTCCTGACATTGGATTATTAGGCTGGAATGAAAAGCCTCTCTGATGTCCAGCTCTTCAAAAAACTTGCAGTACTGTGTTACGACAATAGATGGCAGTGTCTGCACACAGAGCTGCTGCTCTCTGAGTTTCAAACCCCTGAGGAAACCTCATTAGGCCCATGTTCATCCAGTCATTTGTTGTCCTCACAAACAACAATGTTGACGATTTAAAAACATGAACTGATGTCTCCAACTGCCAGACTGTTGGACATCAATGCTCTCAACAAAAGCGTCATATAAATACATCTGAAGGCGCAGCAGCATTATCAACACGGGAGACCCACTCCAATAAGCTTTCAATCTATTGTGAAATAGATGGTCTTTTAATAAGGATTTTACCATTATTAGCCCAAATCAAAGTGTTGTAGTAAAAGTTGTGATCATTTTTAATAATAATTTTCAACTACATTAGTTGAAAATAGGTCCAGGTAGTTGTTTTTCCTTCCAGTTTATTAAGAAGCGATTTTATGTAACCTCACAAAAACCAAATGGGAACAATATTATGTTCTTTCCAAAGAGTGATTTATTTTTTTTAAATGTTATATGATCACAACAAGCTTGACAAATCTTACACAAAAAAGACCAAACTTTTATGCATGTTGAGGTTCAATTGTAACTACACAAAAAGTGAACATGTTGACGTTTTATTTGTTTTTCTTTTGTCTTATTCATAAATGTAACTTTACTGAAAATGTTTTATTTCTTTTTGGGAGAATAAATTGTTTCAGTTTAGTTTGAATTTGTCTGTTGGCCACTTAGCTTCTTTAATCCTGTTTCTTTTATTTGGTTATTGCTGATATTTAAGCTTAACTCTTCAGATTTTTCAAAAGTGAAGCTGAATTTTCTCTTGTTTATAGATATCATTCGAAAAGTGTTTCAGTTAGAAACGTGTCGTGGACCAAACACTGGGAGGTTCGGCTATTAATCATGATGTTAATCAAGATTTGAAAACTGTTAAAACAGACTAATGTGTGCATTTGTTGTGCTTTATGACAGTTAACATAGTAGCGTCATTGCAGAGACGCTGCCTGTCACCCAGTGCATCATGGGAGATGTAGTGCAAAAACTGACACCGATGCCAGAAAGACTCTCGTCTCTGAGCTTCATTGTTTTGTTCTCTGGTTCCACGGTCTGACACCGGATCCCGCGGAAAGCTACACCGCTAAAGATGAGCTTTAGCTGGTATTTTTGCTGGAACTGAGAGACTTTATGAGTCGAGTTGGAACAAGGAAGTGGAGACTTTAATCACTTCTGACTGGTCAGACTGACGTGTGATTATGCCTCCGAGAATGATTGGTGGAGACAGTTGAAGGGGCGGGACTTTTCCAAAAACAGATTTAGCGGTGTCTGCTAAAACTCTGGCTAAATGGCTTTGCTGTCATTCTTTTCTCTTTAATAAGTCTCTTTAATAGAATCAAATAAACACAAAGAAAAAGTCTTTTATAATCTTTCAGATTCCTAACTACTCAGTGTTTTGTCAGGACCTGTTAGGATGAACACACAGCTGATATCCTGGAGATGGAAAATGTTTTTAGGTCAGTGAAAATTAAGCTGATCATCTCTTCCGGCACACCGGTTGAAAAATACTGCTCTAAATTGTCCCTAGGTGTGAATGTGAGTGTGTATGGGTGTGTGATTGCGGGCGGCCCTGTGACAGAGGAGCTACCTGTCCCACAAGTGGGCGCGGGTGGAGCAGAGCAGAGAGCTTGTGGCCTGCAGATCGTATTTTGGACGGAACAACTATGAGCTTTTTTCTGACTGTGTTTGTTTCGTCTGCTTCTGATTCACGGTTAAAAAAAACATATATTCAGAGATGCAGTTATAATGTTAATTTCTCTTTATATATGTCCTCCATCCTCAGAAAAACATGCTAGATACACTAAAAGCACTACAGGGGATCTTTAGCTGATCAGAAATGATCGGTTGTGTGAAGCTGCTGAAAACCGGCTCCATTTGCTGTTTTGATTGAATCTCGATTCAAACTAGAGACACAATATTGAAACTAATGAACCACAACACAAATCAGATGTTGCCTTTGACTGACGGCATTGTTCACAATGAGCTCCTAAATCTTTGAAGTGTCCTTCCAGATGATCCAGAAGATGCTTTCAATTTGAAAAACGGTATCCTAGATCCTTGTTGTTTTGAATTGCATGTGCTGAGGATGAGCTGACATGGCTTTCCATGCACGTAGACTGTTGAACCCTCAGGGGGATTTTTAGCACTTTTAGCGGCTCTGTCTCCACACATCATGTGTAAATTTGAAAATCTTCCCCCAGAGCTGAAGAGTGTTTTTTTTTGTTTAACATGTGCCGTTTTCCTCCTGAAAGTGTGGCTCCCTCAGACCTTTGGCCAAGGACACATTCCTGATTCAAGACGATGACTTGTTACTGGTCCTGGGGGGAAGCTGAGCTTTGTCACTTCCGGGTCAACGGGCTGACCTGTGGACCCCTTTCTCTTTGCAGCTTGTGATGAGTGGACTGTTTTGCCTCGACCGGACCTCTACCACGACGTCAACCGCTTCGGACACTCTGCAGTGTTAACTGACGGGTAAACCTTTTCACTCCACTTCAGCCAACAGTGCGGAGCTTTATTTGAAAAGGAGATACATCTCGCTTAAAATATCTTTCAGATGGGAAAAGATTTTTCTGATTTTGGGTTGGATTTAAAATAGAAACAAGAATTAAAGTTGTTAGAATTTAAGCTTGATGTCTAATTAATTTCTGTCTCTTCTCTTTTTTTTTCTAGAGTCATGTACGTGTTTGGAGGCTTTAACAGCCTCCTCCTGAATGACGTCCTGATGTACACCTCACCCAGCTGCTCCGCCTTCTCCAGCGCCGTGACCTGCGCCCAGGCCGGGCCTGGGATCCACTGCGTCTGGAACGACCCCCAGAAGGCCTGCCTGCCTTGGGAGGGCAGCCCTGCGGGCCCCAGTCAGCAACAGCTGCCGTCATTCTGCAACACCAAGTCCTGTAGGTGAAGCTTCATACTGAGAATAGGCTCTTTCTCATCTGATAAGAGTTCAGTGGATCTGAACTAAACTGGCACCTGGCTGTGATTGCTACCGTACTCTGATCGAAGCTCTTGACGTACCGATGACCACTACCGATGTCATTTAAAAGAATATTCGTTTTAAATGGTTGTCAACTAATTTTTATTCCTCCTTAAAAGAAATGATGTTCTCAACCCCTGGAGAATAAAGTTTGTCACAAATACCGTGTTTTCTGCACTACAGGGCACAGCTTTAGGAATGGTCTGTTTTTGAAATTATGTCATAAGGCAAACTGTAAGGCGCATTAAACAAGACAAGAGTGAGAGGGTGTATTCACACCTGACACACGTGGTTTGCTTAAAGTTAACCAGGGTTCGTTTCTTCCAATAATCCAGAAGAAATACATCCAAGTGGACCCTGGTCCGGACCCAGGAACCGCTCTCTGAGCCGTCTTTGGAGGTGGTCTCTGTTCGATTTTCAATCGGACAACGCTCCGGTTCGCTCTGACTTTCCTTAGCCTGAAAACAATCTGTTCTCGGAGTGGAACAGCTGAACCTAAACAGCCATGGTAGCCGGGCATTATGGGATGTAAACAAAGACGAATGTGAATCAGTGATGCAACAGCAACTCTTTAAAATGTGGTTGGACGAATTCAGGCTCATTAAAACAACTTTGAACGTGATCCACATTGCTTCTCACTGTTTTCCTAACAATCTAAATGTCATAAACACTTATCAGCGTAGCTTCTTAGCTGCTACTTAGCTGCTACATTTTACATTTGGTCGGCCAAATGTAAAATGTTAAGTGAACTATCTAGTTCACTTGACTATAACTAGTGAACAAGGATTGCAAAGCGCAGCACTTCCATCATTTCTGCCCTGTAGTTGCTCTGCCCCGCCCTCGTAATTCCTGGCCAATGACTGAGATCTTTAGTCACATGGTTTTTCTAACAGGCTACAGTTCAAAACTGAAATCTCCGGTAGACCCCAGTCTTGAATACAGATATAACACTATGTTCAGGACTCTGTCCGGACCAGATCAATCCGACTCGGTCTGGACCAACGGACTTTTCCAGTCTGAATACGCCCACAGATAACTTTGTCAGTCAGTCAGACTTAATAAACTGCATTCAATGTAATTGTAGAACGTGTTCGTAACATGCTACACATCAGCTGTTGCTACGCTAACTCCCAACCTTAATAATGGATTAGATTTTTCTGCGCTTTTCCAGACGCTCAAAGCGCTTACATTGTGTCCATTATTCACTCACTCCTCATTCATACTTGGTAAGCTACGGTTGTAGCCACAGCTGCCCTGGGGCAGACTGACAGAGACGTGGCTGCCAGTTTCATGCCTACGGCCCCTCTGACCATCACCGGGACATTCATACACATGCACACACCAGTGGAGCCACACTGGAAGCAGGAAGGGTGACGTGTCTTACCTAAGGATACGACGACAGATATTAACCTTGTTAGTAACACATACATTTTTTTTTTAAACAGTCCGACACTGCTACACGTTAGCTGTTATAACGTATTCACAATAACACCCAACCTTGTTTGCAGCAGAAATAGTCCATATGTAAGACGCTTGGGATTAAATATTTTTGAACAAAATTAAGGCATTTAGGTGCGCTTATAGTTTAGGAAATAGGGTAAATTGGAGAGATAAAAAAAATGGCCTGAATAAAAGGTCACTTCCTCATCTTGCCCTTTAGTATTTTTCATTTTTTTAGTTCCCTTTAAAACATTAAAAGTCCCCCACTTCCATCCTGTCGCTTTCCTGTTGGCGTCAGAAGTCAGCTTGTCTGTCTGCAAGTTATGCTGTTTTTTCTTCAGAATAAAGCAATGACTGAATATGTTACCTTTAAATATTGCAGATGCTGATAACGAGCGCTGTGATCAATATACTGACTGCTACAGCTGCACCGCCAACACCAACGTCTGCCAGTGGTGCTCCGGCAAGTGCCTCTCCATGGGGAGCAACTGCACTTCTGCCACGGTGAGTTTCCTCTGAAGAGTCCAACTTTGACCACGCCAAAGCCTTCAAAGATCTGGAAGAAGAATGTTCATGGGGAAAAAATATAGCTGCCACTTTTCCTCATGACCAGATGCTTCTTCAGCCTTGGAGCTCCAATCTCTTTACAGGCTTTAATCAACACGAAAAGGCTTTCTTTCTCTCTAATGGACAAAGCATTGTCGATGGAGAAGCTATGTTTGGGAGGGTTTTCCTCACCAGAGAAGCACTGTAGTGAGTGTGGGGCTCATATTCCGTCCCAACTTTTCAATGTTTTATAACCAGCTGGACCCCACTGCTGAGCATGGTATGATAAGGATAATGATATGGGATGTCTTGCAGCATTAGAGCCTGATTGGTGCAACTGTGAGTCAGCATGAAAAACTGGGTGTTCTGGAAAAATCCAGTCTATGTATGTAAAAAAAAATAAAACCTAAACGATTGGATAATGTCACTACAAATTGACAACAAACTGACCGGAAAACATCAAATGAAGGTGTTTCAAACGTCAAACCCCGGGTCTAAACCTGCTGTGCCGCGTTGGGGCTTTAAGGTCTGCCTGAAGGCATTTGCTGCTCAAAAAGCCCCACAGGTGATAAGAAGATAACCGCATCTGTTGCCTGAGGTGTTCTCTGCTCTGCCTTCTCAGGGCTCCATAGTAGAATATGACGTCTGCCCCAAGGACAGTCCCTTGTATGTGTGCCAGAAGAAAACCAGCTGCAAGAGCTGTGCCGTCGACCAAAACTGTCAGTGGGATATTCGCAACCAGAACTGTGTGCAGCTGCCAGGTAACTGCATCCTAAAAAAAACCCCTTTACACTTTTGGGGAGAGCACAAGCACACAAATATGTTCTTTTCCATTGGATTGTGAGGTTAAGTATGAAAAAGAAAATGCAGATAAATTCAACATTTCAAATTAACGAGTTAATGGCTGGAAAACCATCAGAAACATTGGAGGCTAAATGTGGGACATTCATGAAAAATGTGAGAATCTGATGGCAAGAGCAAAGCTAAGAACGGTTTAAAAAAAGTAACCATAAAATCTGGCAAAGTACAAAAGAGTTTTAGGGCCAGTTTACAAACAATATATATATACCCGTATTTTCCGGACTATAAGTCGCTACGGAGTATAAGTCGCACCAGCCCAAAAATGCATTATAAAGTAGAAAAAAACACAGATAAGTCGCACTGGACTATAAGTCGCATTTTGACGGGAAATTTATTTGACAAAATCTGAGACCAAGAACTAATAACTTTCACAACCTCATATGACACAATCATTGCAGACTGTTTATCTCATAATTTCACAGTAATTCTTTCTCATACTTATTTATTTATTCCTTTCATGAAGCATCATTGTCCAAATAATACTCTGTTTTCATCCTGTATTTGTAGAAACAGTTGTCATTTTTATTGCATTTCTGAATCTATGAAATCATTGGAAAATAGAATATTATGTTCTTAGCCTTCAAGATCTTACTGTAAAAAAAAGTCTGCCTATTCTCTGAGTCACTTAACAAACTCTTAACACTTAACATACCTCATCCATCAAATTGACTCAGGAACATCATCTCTGCTCCTCACAAATGAACATAACAGGAGGGTTAACAATGTATTTATTTCAATTTATTTCTAATATAAGTCGCTGCGGAGTATAAGTCGCACCCCTTGCCAAACTATGAAAAAAAGGGCGACTTATAGTCCGGAAAATACATATTTTTATTACGACTTTTAGGTCGTAAATTTAATACTTAAAAAAAAGTCAGATTAACGAGGAAAAATGGCAAAGCTGTCTTTTTATCGTAGCTTAGCTTGAAGATGAAAAATGTGGAGCGTTTTCTGCAGCGTTTGAAGTGGACCGCTGCAGGGAAACCGACGTCTTCATCAACGGCTGCAGAGATCCTGAAAGCCGTCCAACAATAAATAAAACATGAATATAAATATTCAGCTCACCTGTTTCGATTGTGTTTAGTGGGTCTGCTCTGCTGCTGCCCGGCGTTCACTTGCTGCTTTGTAAGATCACTTCCACTTTAATCTCGTAAATCTACGACTTTAAATCTCAAGTATTTAAAAAAAAAAACTAGTAAATCTATGAATTTAAATCTCTTAAATATACGGTACAGGTTTTTTTCTTGTAAATGTATGACTTTAAATCCCGTAATTTTACTGTTTTATTTTTATCTTTTTGGTGGCCCCAAAACTCCGTCGTAGCAGATTGAATTGTTTTAATAGGAATATTTAGGCGAAATTTCTCTTCAATAAAGTTTAACTACCAAAAAAATGGATCTTCAAATGCTTGAACAATTTCAGAATCAATCGTCCATGTGAGATATATGTGACATCTGCAAAACTGTTATGCAGATGAAGAAATCTTTATGTGCGGGGTACAAGACGGAATGGTTCAAATCTGGAGACATTACAGCATTAGAAAGAGGCATGACTGTGATACAAACGGCTGTATGTTTGGAGAACGCTGCATCTGTGACAGAAGAAACACATTTGTCCTGCAAGGATCTAACTGCCGGAGCGTCCTGGATGCAGTCTGACCCTTCACAACATGAAACCTTTTACTGAGCGCTACGGTATGGGTACGGTATTGACGGTTCCATTATTAAATGGACCCATTAGACCACACCATTGTGGGGCACTGTTGGTTGCATAGAAAAATGGAAGGGACCAGTGAGGGCGGAGCTACAGTTGAAACCTGTTGATTGGCTGAAGGTCATTACGACAAGAGAAAGCTCCAAGAAAGCGTCTGTATTTCTCTTCGCCGCCCGCAATCATCTCTCAAACAACATTAAATGCTTTGTAGACACGAAGAAGCAAACGATGAGCTGCTGGATGACCTCCATTGTTGTTCTTGTTAGATTCACACTGTTTGCGCCGCAACGGTTCCGGCTTTGAGTAAAAACGCTCACCTTAACTGCCTGGACCGGACGGTACCGCTCAGTGGAAACAAGGCTTTAGTGTCCTCCTGCTGGGTTACCAAACATGAGGCCTGGTGTTTGAGGAACGGAGGACCCCCCAGTGGGGAACACCACCCCATTCCAGCTTCAAGAGCTTTGTGCTGCTGCCATCAAGTCAGATAGGAGAGACCTTCTTTGAAATCTTTCCATGTTCTTTGTTGCTGTTCTGCGGTGTACAAACCATACAGCCGTATTGTTGTACAGCATGAAAGGCTTTTTTAGTGAATTAGAACTGAAAAACTTTACATGATTATTGGATAGGATGGAGAATGTCAGCTGTTATAGAGCAGGGGACACATTTCTGATTGCAGATTGAAGCTTTGGTGATTTTTTATTTTTATTTCTAAATCGAAGGGCTCGAGGTAATCTCTATGGTGGAAGAAATGATGTTACTTTCAGGATTACACCTTCAAAATAAAAGCTGGAGCTTTTGCCACTCCACTGATAGGAAAAACAATGTTTTCTTTCTCTTTTTAAAGTTGAAGGAAAACAAAAAAGAAAATCTTTACAGTTCTTTCTCTTCCAGAAAATGTGTGTGGAGAAAACTGGCACCTGGTCGGCAACTCCTGTCTGAAGTTTATCACAGCGAAGGACACGTATGACAACGCCAAACTGGCGTGCAGGAGCCACAACGCCCTGCTGGCCTCGCTCACCACACAGAAGAAGGTGGACTTTGTGTTGAAGGAGCTGCAGAGCATGAGCCTGGTGGTAAGGATGGAGACCAAGGCTGGCATTGAATTCAAGAAAATTCCGTTTTGTCCTCAGGAGAATTGGTGCCATCAGATAATGAGAGAGTCCATGATGAAAAAATACTAGATTAGCTGAACTATCATTGTTATCTTGTTAAAAATGAACCAAAACATTTAGGGGGGAAATGTTCAGCTATCATTTTACCAATGTCTTTCTTTTATTATATTAAAAGGATATTTGTCTTGTCCTTTGCTGACTAGTATGATACCAGCTTTTAAAAGCTCCCGTCCTTGGACTGGAGGGGCCTTAGTTAAGGCCGCATGTTTGTGAGATAAACTCTGACGTGATCATTAGATCTTTCTAACTATTCTGTCAAATAGTCCAGCTTTACATCTGGAAGTGTGCCAAAACGTAACATGTTATTTCAAAATATTTTAGTCGAACTTGAATGCATCTTAAACACTACTGAGCACAAAAAAAGGGGCGTGGTTACCAGTTAATCTTAGTTGGTCAGACAATAAATTACTGGCTGGATTGTTGAAGGGAACATGGGTGAAAGGTTTGTTTGCATGATTGCAAAAACCCAAGAAAGGAGTTAATAAGTCTTCGCCCATTGGCAGATTTTCTCTAAATGAGCAAAAAAAGAAATCTGCCACTGTGGTTAGAAACCAAGGAGAAAAAAAGACATTTTCTCTAAAGATTATTTTCCTGGGGAAAACCTCTTGAAACTAGTTTGTATTTTTAGTTTCTAAAAATTCCGTTTTTGCCTTGTAAACTTACATCTACTGTCACGACAAGCTCATGAAGATTCTTGAGAAGGTTTTAGACTTTAGGCATCAAGTTTTGATGATTTATTCTTGTTTACAAACACCTTGGTTCTTCCAGCGCAGGACCTAAGGTCTGGATGCTTTCAGACATCAACCCAACCGACGTGGATCTAGTGAAAATGTCAGAAAAGAACTGTTATTCCAATGTGCAACTCTCTTTAGCATATTGGAAAAGCTCACTAAAACAGACACGTTGTTTGGTTCTGTGCAGAAAAAGGCTTTCTCTACTGCATTTGTGTACGGCTTCTGAGTTGTTGTCGTCGTCATCGTTCGGCTTTGTAACCTTTAGAATAAATGCATCATGGTGATGATGTTTACATAAAAATTGTGTCTGTTTCCTCAGAGTTGGAGGTAATCTGCAGTGGAAGCAGTTGAAAACGTTCTTCCTGCTGCTTTAGATGGACTCCATTGGGGCCGATCAGCATTTTTACGCATTTTCTGGCTCGATTGATCAGTCCAGCAATTGGAAATGAATTCAGGCTCTAGAGAGTGAGCTCTTTTTGATCATTGCTACATAAATGGATAAAAAATGACTGCTCTTGATGAAACAACAAAGTGTTTTCTGCTAAAAGAGGAGGTTTCTGTGCTACAGACGTTTCTCATGGATTTGGTGGAACTGAAGTGCCCACGCTAACCCCTTTCCATGGACGCATGACAGGAGATTTTCGTGCTCGCGGATGCCCAAACCTGAGAGCAGTAAACCCTTTTTGTGTGTTTCCATCAGTACACGCCGTGGGTGGGACTGAGGAAAATCAACGTGTCCTATTGGTGCTGGGAGGACATGTCGCCCTTCACCAACACCATCTTGCAGTGGCTGCCTGGCGAGCCGAGCGATGCGGGCTTCTGCGGGTACCTGGCAGAGCCAGCACCCAGCGGGCTGAAGGCGCAGACCTGCATCAACCCCGTGAACGGCAGCTTGTGTGAACGGCCAGGTCAGCTCTTCCTTTTTGAATTCAGCTCTTCCTTTTCACGGTTTTGACAGTTTCTCTTCCTGCCCACACCGTTGTAGTGTTTTCATGACCAAAAGCTTGTATTTTAGCGGTCATCAATAAGCGGACCACCAATGGGCTTGACTATTGTTGCCCAGCATTAAAACAGTCTCAAACTGAGAGAACTGCTACTGTCTTCAGTGTGATGACGGCAAGAGGACCTGGCGGCAGACAACAGAATGGTCCCCGGACATCGCTAGCCTGGTTGAAGAGACTACCGTATTTTCACGACCATAGGGCGCACTGGGTTACAGGGCGCAGTTATGGATGATTTTTCTGTATTTGACAGACACAAAAGGCGCACCGGGTTTTAAGGTGCGGGCACGTTAACACATACTTGTAAAACATGCGTGCTAGTGTGTGTTTTAAAAAAGGCAGTGGGAGCAAAACTGAGTTGGTTGGGATTTATTTTTTATTTTTTCAGTCATCAATCAGGATCTGAAAATCCATCCAAGTCCTCATCTTCTGTGTCTGAAATGAACAGCTGGGCTAAAAATTTCTATCAAACACGCCGGGTTCACTTCTGTCGTCGTCAGAGTCCGTCTGGTTGCCGTGCGGCTCCTTATGAATGATGCCGGCTTTTGCGAAACCTCGAAGAACATTGCGAGCAAACACGTCAGCCCAAGCTTCTACCATCCATTCGCAGATTGTGGCGTAACTCGCCCGGCGCCGCCTCCCAGTCTTAATAAAACTGTGTTCGCCATTCAACACCGCGCCCACGCCGTTTGCAACCTTACTTTGAAGCTCTGTTCACACTGATGTCCAGCGGTTGGAGTTCCTTCGCCAAGCCTCCCGGAATGACAGTGAGCTTCGAGTTCATTTGCTTCACTTGCTTTTTCCAGTCAGTCTCCCACTCAGACCACCTCGTCTTGTTTCCGTGGAAACTTATCTGCGTCATCTTGACTTGTCAGAGTTCGTTTTCCAGCTTCCTCCACTTGTGAACCATGGATTCATTCATCTTGAATTCTCTGGCAGCTGCTCGATTCCCATGTTCCTCCGCATAGCTGATAGTTTGCAGTTTGAACTGGGCTTCGTAAGCGTGTCTCTTTGCATTTTCAGGGTTTCCTATACAATGTTGTTCTGCATAATTCACATAGCTGCACTTTAGTACTATTCTGGCTTCTTTCAAGTCCATACCATAACTTCAATCAAACTGAATTAGCTGATCTGCAGAGAAAAAAGCAACTTAGCGTCGGGAAGCAACACTTCAAAGTGTTTTTTTTACCGATACGCGACACATTACGAATATAAGGAGCCGCTTTTCTCTGCGACAGAATATGCTGATTCATTTAACGGTTTTACAAACATGGAACACTTTTGTGAATATATATCTTGAAATGAATAAAGAATTACAGTTATTTTTGCCCCATTTTAAGCTCATCTTGCACACTTAACCGTTTATTCACATGAAAAGGATGCATTGAATCTGGGCACTGTCCCATCTGCAGCTGGGTCCCCCTCGATGAAGGGAGCAGTACACACTCCCCGTCATTAGCTTCATGTTGCAAACTTCATGAAGTTTGATTCAAAGTGACTTCTTGCTGTGGAGCTGGTTGAAAAGTTTCGCTCCAACGTCTTCGTGGTCAGACCGTCACTGAACGAAGCGTTCCGGGCTGTCACGGTCTTTTAGGCAGTCGTGAATAACGTCTCTTTTTTAAACGCTAAACACTAAACACTGAAGTAAAGCTACTCAATTAATTAAGAATGGTCTTAATGATAAAATCCTCAACTGCATTGGTGGGAGTGAACAATATACCTGAATGTGTTCTAATATTGAAGGTTTACTGAGATGGAACTAACATGGACGCGGCAGGCGTGTTCGTCCTGCAGGTCCGAGGTGTGCAGAGGAAAACTCGGTCTGCTCTTTCTCTCCAGCCAACCACAGTGCCAAACAGTGCCGGACCCCGTGTGCCATGAGAAGCACCTGCAGCGAGTGCACCAGCAGCAGCTCCGAGTGCATGTGGTGCAGCAACATGAAGCAGTGCGTCGACTCCAACGCCTATGTGGCCTCCTTCCCCTTCGGCCAGTGTATGGAGTGGTACACGCTGAGCACTTGTCCACGTACGTTCTTCTGCTCTTTTGTAACGAGCACACCAAAAAATGTAAAATGTACCTGTGTTTCAGCTGAGCTCATCTTGTCAACTCGATCACATGAAATGTCTACACTACCATGTATTATGCATGAACATGTTTATAAACCGCGTTATTATGCCAGCCCAAACTGCTGCTTTGTTGAAGTGAGAGCAGCTCAATAGAAGCAGATGGCTGTTTGCTGCTCCAGAACATTCTCAACACCCAGAATGAAGAAAATCATCAGTTCAAATGCAGAGTTGAAACCCTCAACGGTCAATGAGAGTTATTGCAAAAAACAGACGGGGATCACCTTCCTTCTTTGCAGTATGTTTACACAAAACAACGCCAACGCGACTCAGTGGTGTTTCTCAGTCACTCTGTTATTATTGAAATATACACAGATATTTACAACACATCCCCCTAATACACCCAGCCTTTTCAGTATTTATACTCGGTTATTTCAGAGTTTCTTTGGTGTCTTCCGTCTCCTAGAAGTTGTCTCAAAGATGGCGGGCCCGTAATGCTCCGTCCACATTCAGATGGACAGCAGCTTTTTACCGGTTCAGTTGAATTAATTACCGTAGGAATTACCGATCAAAGGGAAGACCACATGGTGTGTAGCTGAAAGTGCCAGCATACACTCAAACGATGCACCCAGAGAAACAGCCGTCATATCTGAATCCATCGGGCCGTGTTGTATTACCAGAAGCGGCAGTGACGGCGTCTTTCGGAGTCTCCTCCCTTTTTTAGCCGTAGTCAGTCACATAAGAGTCACACCTTGACTCCCATCAAATATACACCATTTCTTTTTACAACATAGACATAGTTAGTCTGATACATATAAATATACATATAAATTAAATTAATATAACATGTCGAACATGTTGACAAAATAATTAAATACTGGACCCATAATGTGGCTAATTGTGGAATCCAATAACTGTCTGTTTTTCCAACAGTAAAAGGAAAATCCAATGTATAATGTGGCACTGCTACATGGGGAAGGAAAGAGACTTTGGGATGTTAGAAATCTCAGTGCCAGTATTTTGGGCAGATCGATCACCAGGATTCTGCCTCATTCATATGCACCTGCATGGGGGTTGACCCATAAGGGGGCTGCAGGTTCTCTAGATTGTCTGGGGAGGCACCTTATCTGGAGCAAAGGTGTCTCTTGCAGTTCCCTTAAGGGATGTCATGAAAATGGAACATATTGTCATGCGTGTGGTGAGAGTATCATGAACTATTTGTAAGACGGGCCTGCACATGGACGCGCTTTAGTAGGGGGACACGTCTGGCACCGCAGGAGTTGATGTAGACGTATGGGTGATACTGTCGTCTTCACGCCACACTCAGGTCGTTGGTAAGGTGTGAATATTGGCTCCTTACTGACTCCATGCAAATTCTTCACAAACGGGGTGTGCAGGTATGCAAGTGATGCCTTTAGGAGGCCTGATGTCCACACTAACTACACTCTGTGGATCTAATTTCCTTAGCATGCACGGATCATGTGAACAGCACTTTTTTGGCTCCTTGCACAACCCGATGGATTTGGCAGGGATTGAAAAAAGGAATAAATCTGTGTTACGCGCCTGCATCTTGCGTTTTCCACCCTTACATACCCTCAGATGATGTATAAATGTTTACTGTAACTTGTCACTTGGAAGATACCTCTAGAAAACAATTTGCATTTCTCTGTGCGGGTTTTGGAAGCGATCTATGACTTTGATATTTCTTGCGGGTGACTTGCATGCTCCGTACAGGTTTGCACATTTTTAGGCTAAAGATAAACAAGAAAGATGTTTCCTCTGATTTTTATTTTATTTTTTTCATTGAAGTGATTACATTCTTCTCTGCTGCAGCGGAAAACTGTTCGGGGTACAGAACATGTGGGCAGTGTTTGGACCAGCCAGGCTGCGGCTGGTGCACCGACCCCAGCAACACAGGCAAAGGCCAGTGCATCGAAGGTTCTTACCGCGGGCCCTTCCAGACCTCCGTCCCGGCCCCCTCCACCCAGCCAGGCCTACCCGCCAGCCCCCATCCTGCTCTCAACTCCAGCATGTGTCCGAGCGAGGCCAAATACGACTGGTCCTTCATCCACTGTCCAGGTAAAGGGGCGGGGTCCGGAGGGTTGGCTCAGATGGTGGTGTGACAGGAGATGCAGTCATGCAAAGCAAAGTGCTCTGCACTTTTTCCATCTGAAGAACGCTGCTTCCGTTTGTAACAGTCTGAGTGCTGTAGGTTGTCGTGTTCACATGACAAATAACACCCTTCCTGACACGTTTTCTTGTCGAAAAAGGTGTTGTTTTTTTCTTATCACATACGCTTGCCAGCTTTTACAGAATGCCCTGCGCTCAGGTGCACTGCTTTGTTTCTTGGTTGGCAGCGTGTCAGTGTAATGGCCACAGTCAGTGCGTCAACGAGAGCGTCTGTGAGAAGTGCGAGGACCTGACCACCGGCCGACAGTGCGAGAGCTGCGTCTCTGGATACTACGGAGACCCAACCAACGGCGGCAGCTGCCAGCGTAAGTGTCAGTCTCTGACTAAAGCAACCAGTCAGTTTTCCTGCACTCGGCATCACTTACTGCGTGGCCTTTTACAGTTCTGTTTAATGTGGACTGTTTCGGTGAGTCCTGGCTGCGGCTCAAAGCCTTCCTCTGGGAAGTGAAAGAGTTGACAGTCAGTCAACCCAGGAAAAAAAGTAATCACGCCAGCAGGTTAATTGAGCTTCTTGCCTCCATGCTGTTACCGTATGTGAGATGTCATTTCCACCTTAAAACTGTTTTCTCTGTGAAGAACCCAGTTTACAGAGCAACTGATGAGCCTGTCTGTAAACCAAGTTTTTTTGTTTTCGTAGCAAACCAACATTTCTGTGTCAAAGTGCCTGAACTCTGTTAGCTCACATTCAAACACAGAATTTAAGTCAAAGATTGTTTTTATTCCAAGTGTGTGAGCTTTCCATTTATCCCTGCTTCCTGTCCTGTTCCAGCCTGCAAGTGTAATGGCCACGCCAGCATGTGCAACCCCAACAATGGCAAATGTTTCTGCACCACCAAGGGTATCAAAGGAGACCGATGCCACCTGTGAGTCTGATTCCACTGGCCTTCTCATGCTTCACACACTCCTCCATTCTCATCATCATTGGCAGTTTTGAACAAACCTGTTAAAAGAAATGAAGCTGTTTTCTTATAAATATACGTTTTTGGGGACCCAGGTTATAGCCTGAATGTCTTCACAGCCTGAAGTGAAGCCCAGCCCTTTTTCATCACCTCTCTCTTCCTTTTCTGTTTTACCCTCTTCCTGTTTCTTCTATTTTCTATTCTTTCCTTTCAGGTGTGAAGTGGAGAGTCGTTACCAAGGCAACCCCCTCAAAGGCACCTGCTACTGTAAGTGGGATTTCAGTGACTAACCTCACTTGAGGCTCTGATGGTTGCCAAAAAGAAAACACAATGAAGTCTGGCTCTGGTCAAAGCGAAGGATCAAATCTGTTTATCAACGAAAACTCTGTTGAGGTTTTTCAACAAAATGTCCCCCAGAGGAGGGAGTTCTTCAATCCTGCAGCAGAGGAACGTGCCATGGCGTCCTTACAGACTGTTTATATCAGGTTGATTAATTCCAAACATAAAATACACTACTCAAAAAAATAAGGGGGACATCTAAAGAACGAGTCAATCACACTTCTGTGTAATCAAACTGTCCAATCAGGAAGCAGCAGTGACTGACGGCCAGTTTCACATGTTTTAGTGGAAGTGGAACAGACCATAATCAGTACAGGAGCGGTTCTGGACATGGTGACCACAGAAAACTTTTGAACGCCAACAATGCTGTCGCTCCAGCGGTACCACGAGACGGCCTCGACGGGGCACACAGGTGGGGCACCTCTTGCAGGACGGCACGTCAATGCGTGCTGTGGCGAGAAGGTTTGCTGTCAGCGTGGCGTCCAGAGGATGGAGGCGCTGCCGGGAGAAAAGCCAGTACATCAGGAGATGTGGAGGAGGGCAACCAGCCGGCATCAGGACCACTACCACCTCCTTTGAGCAAGGAGAAACAGGAGGAGCACCGCCAGAGCCCGGCAAATTGACCCCCAGAGTCTGGAGACGGCGTGGAGGACATTCTGCTGCCTCCAACATCGTCCAACATGACCAGTTTAGCAGTGTGTCAGTAACGGTTTGGGGCCACAGAGCTCTCTGTGTGCTCAACACATGTAGCCTAAGTGCCAGTAGGCACCCAGCTGAGATCCTGGGACTCCTGTGAGACCAGATGCTGGTGTGATTGGTCCTCGGTTCCTCCTAATGCAAGACAATGCTGGACCACATGTGGCTGGAGTGTGTCAGCAGTTTCTGCTAGCCAAAGGTAGTGATAGAATGGACCAGACTAGAATCCAGCTGAGCACATCTGGGACATCATGTCTCTTGTTTGTTCAGGATGTGTTTTTGTAGTGTTCCCTGTATTCTTATTGAGCAGTGTATTTTAGTCCATAATTTGCACCTGGAGCAAATGGAAAGTGGTCTTCAAACTCCACTGGTTCTGTAAACTAGAACAGTCTTTTAAAACAGTGGGACAAAAAGTATTTATTCAGTCACCAATTGTGCAAGTTCTACCACTTACAAATTTTGAGAGAGGCCTGTCATTTTCCTCATAGGAATACCTCGACTATTAGAGACGACATGAGAAATAAAATCCAGAAATTCACTCTGATTTTTAAAGAATTTATTTGTAAATTATGGTGGAACAAAGTATTTGGCCAAAAAACAATCAACTCAGTACTTCTTGTATTGTTAAGTCTTCACAAGGTTTTCATTAACAGTTGCTGGTATTTTGGCCCGTTCCTCCATGCAGATCTCCTCTATAGCAGAGATATTTTGGGGCTGTCTCTGGGCAACACAGACTTTCAACTCCCTCCAAAGATTTTCTTTGGGGTTAACATCTGGGAACTGGCTAGGCCATTCCAGGACCTTGACATCTTCTTACCAAGCCCCTCCTTTGTTACCCAGACAGTGTGTTTGGGATGGTTGTCATGCTGAAACACAGCCACGTTTTTATCTTCCATGCCCTTGCTGATGGAAGGTTTTCGCTCAGAATCTGACCATACATGGCCCCATTCATTCTTTCCTTTACAGTAGGTCTGGTGTTCTTTGGATGCAACTCTGTATTCTTTCTCCAAATACAACAAGTACAGTTTCTACCAGAGTTCTATTTTGGTTTCATCAGACCATAGGACATTCTTCCAATCCTCTTCTGGATCATCCAAATGCTCTCTAGCTAACTCTAGACGGGCCTGCACATGTACTGGCTTTAGCAGGGGGACACGTCTGGCACTGCAGGGTTTGACTCCCTGACAGCATAGTGTGTTACTGATGGTAGACTTTGGTCCCAGCTCTCTGTAGGTCATTCACTGGGTCCCCCGTGTGGTTCTGGGATTTTTGTTCACCATTAGAGATGTCCAGCTCAATACATTGATTTTTTTTTCTTTTAACAGAAGTGTTGCTCAGTATTGATTGGAGTTGACGGCAGATCGTGTGACCAATGGAAACAAGGCCTTGTTATGTCGCATCACTTGTTTTAGCACATTGACATGCGTCAATGGTGGGGTGGAGCTGTTTGACGCGTGGTTTTAACAAGTAGGTGCAGCACTTTAGCCAAGCTTTCTAACAGACCAAACATTGTTGCCACTGTGGGTTTCTTGTGATGGAGATCCTGGATCCTTTTAGCAACTCGGCTGTTTTAGGTCAGTTCACTAAAAAGAGCCTCTTTGGGCTCTCAAACGGCTCTTTAGGTCTATTTTTTGCTTTATTTAATTTGTTAACAATGTAAGATCATGCACAACATGAATAAACAATGTAAAAAAAGTTTATTCATATAAGTGTACTGTTTGATGTTATTTATTCCCTCCAGATAAAATGTATAAAGCGACGATAAACACAAAACCAGTTATTTACAATTCAACTTTTATTTGCTTACATTTTTATTTCTCCTTTAAAAAAAAAAAGGGAAGCAAATCAACACAAAACACTGGAACCACAATTCAGAATAAAAGTTACAATGTGCAAGCCAAAAAAAAAAAAAAAACTCCTTAGCTTTTGATCTGGTTTCTTCTGTGATGATCTGCCCTGTTCTGGAGAAGATTCTCACAGGTGTCTGTACAGGTCTGCTGTGGAGCTGCTTTTATATGCAATTTATTCTATGTAAACTCTACACTTCTTTTTTTTAATCTTTTATTATATTTAAAAGTCAAATGGTTCCACATTTTGCTCCTTTTCCCAGTACCATTTTTGTGTTGCTTTCCCCCTTTCATTCGCACCCGACTCATCACTAGTGGAGATGATCATGGTTGCCAATTGTATATCCAAAGCCAGTATTACCATGCAACATATTTGCCACATCAATTAGCTGGCATAGCTTTATCCAGGTAAAATGACAATTACACACCTTTGATCAATCATTTCTCTAAAAGACCAACATAGACTGAGCTTTAAGGTCAGGAGCTTTTGCCTGCAAGTGTACTTGGATGTATTAATAACAGACAACCAGCAGATGTCACCATTTCTTATTGAAATTATCCTTGCCAAGTGTTGGTTTCAGCACAGTTGGGCCGAAGTTGGCCAGTGCTTTACGAGACGTCAATTTGGCCTTCGCTACTCACCGTTCTTGTGACCATTTTGACCCCACGGGGTGAGATCTTGGTGGAGCTCCAGATGGGGGGATATTATCAGTGGTCTTGCATGTCTTCCATTTCCTAATATTTGATCCCACGGTTGATTTCTTCACACCAAGGTTCTTACCTGTTGCAGATTCAGTCTTTCCAGTCTGGTGCAGGTCAACTATTGGGTTTCTGGTGTCCTTAGACAGCTCATTGGTCTTGGTCATAGTGGAGTTTGGAGTGTGACTGTTTGAGGATGTGGACAGGTGTCCTTTATATAGATAACCAGTTCAAACAGGTGCCGTTAATACATGTAATTAGTGGAGGACAGAGGATCCTCTACAGAAGAAGTTACAGGTCTGGGAGAAAGAGAAATCTTGCTTATTTGTAGATGACCAAATAGTTATTTTTCACCATATTTTACAAGTAAAAATCAGACATTGTGATTTTTGGGGATTCTTTTTCTCATTTTGTCTTTCGTAGTTGAGGTTTTCTTATGATGTAAATTACAGGTCTCTCTCATCATTTTAGGTGGGAAAACTTGCACAATTGTTGGCTGACTAAATACTTTTTTGCCCCTCTATATATGTAATTGTTGTCTACATGTTAACCCTTGTGCTATCCTAGGCACTTTAACATTGGGAGTTGGGTCATCTAGACCCACTAGACAGTGCTCTGAACCTTTTTTCTTCAATGATTTGTGATCTTCACTGGTGTCCATGGATTACATGAAATCTTTCCACCTTTATCCACCTTTGTCATGGTAGGGAGAACACGTCAATGTAAGGGTGGGGTCATCTGGACCCCATAAGATAGCACAAGGGCTAAGAGATTCATCCTCAAATGACAAAAGTGGATTTGCTTTTACTTGCGGGGAGACTTGATGCTGATGGTTGTGGGGAATCCCCCATTTAAAGATTTAAAGCCAACAGGAAACACAATGAGGCGTTCAGGTGTGTCGCTCCACCCGTAGAAAGGATGTGTGTGTGTGTGTCTCCCCCGCATCAGATATCTGTGGAAGCTACCAGATATTAATAATCAGTCTCATCTGTTATTTCTCAAATTAAATGTAATAAATGAAGCAATTTTCTGACTGATTAAGTAAATGAGAAACCAGGCCTCTGAAAATCTACTAATTTCTGTTTAATATCACTCTAAATGGAGCAGATCCATTAAAGCTCTGAGGAGGTTAACCATCCGAAAGTGACGGCATCCATTCTGGTTCCATTCATTTACTGCCTAAAGTGTGGTGCTTCTCAGGGTTTTCTCATTTGACATGTTGGATTTTGAAAGCGCTTTGATTGCCTCAGCTCTGGATCAGCGTTGATTTCTTACATGAAGCATTTTTTTTTCAAGCCAGGGAAGGAAACAGGGTTAAGATCGGGTTATCAAATGTTTTTTAAATAAACCCAAAACTATACGTAGAGGAAGAAATGCTGATCAGGAAGAGGTCTGATTGAACCCAGTTCCAGGGATCAGATTTTTGAATGTCATCCATCTCAAAAAGTTTGAGTAAGCAAAGAGAAGAAGTTTCTCTGTTGCACTCATTGTTGCCAGCATGAGAAGGATCGTGCAATTCCAGAAAACTGCAGCCGGTGTGACTGCTAAGTGACAAAGGAAATTCATTTTCCTGTGCAGGTCGATAGAGTCTAAAAGAGACTGGAAATTGGAACTTTTGGGGTAATGAAAGGAAGAAAAAAGAGGATTTGCTCCTGACTCACTGTGCTGTAGAAATGGTTTCATGACTTCCATTACCCAAACACTGCACTGTCTTCAGATCCAACCAAAAACATAACGCAGTCTTTATTTACAAAGAGGGTGAGATATTCCCCAGCTTAGACGTGACTTTGAATCTGTAGATAGAAATCCTTTTTTCTTTTTTGTTCCTCTTCCTCAGACACGCTCCTCATCGACTACCAGTTCACCTTCAGCCTGTCGCAGGAGGATGACCGCTACTACACAGCCATTAACTTTGTGGCCACGCCTGAAGAGGTACGTCTGAGGGCAGCACAGCAGCTGTTTGTTGAGGATTCAAAAGCATCCTTCATTTTTAAACTCATTTAGCCTCTAATTTTCCCTAATCTTAAGTTTTGACATTATCTAAAATATCACCAAACAAGTCTTCAAGGGTTGCATGTAATTGTACCGACACCTCAAAATGATACTACTTAAACAGAAGTAAAGAGTATTCTTCCAAATAACTACTCGAGTAAGAGTGAAAAAGTAAGGGCTGAAACCAGGCCTCAAGCACCGAATCCCAGTTTGCACAAAACGTCGAAGAACTTTGACAAACAGGAGCAAAAACAAAAGGGTTGAGTTTATATATTTGTTCAGTGTAAATAAAAGCCTTTTTTTTCTAACAACTTTGTGGTTTCGACAGTAGTTGTTACTGCTCACCTCTTCCATTTTTGGCCGGTTGCTGGTTATTGGGAGCCTCATAAAAAAGCCCAGCCTGTATGTGACTCCAGAGTTCTGCTTTTGGCCCTTTCTAGATGATTTCTCATCAAACCAAAGCTTATTCAGTCGGTTCTCTCTGCAGCATGAAATGAAGGCGTCATTCATGGTGTTTTTCCTCAAAAAGCCTTAAAACGGAAGCAAATCTAAAGCCAAACCATGAAAAATGACTTAATTAAACGTTCTTCAACTGGAGCTCATATTTTTTCCTGTTTCCAGTCCTTTTAGCGCTGAAAAGGATTCTTTTTGATGTATTTTTTGTCTATCTTCCCTTTAAGCAGATGTGATGAATGCAGCTTCCTTCAGGGGTTCTTCTTTAAACATTTCATGTAGTTTGGCTGTGCAAACATGACCTCACCTGCAGCACAGGGCCCGTCTGTCTCTGCAGGGCCGCTGCAGACACAGCTCCAGTCTCTGTGCGGCTCCAAACACCTGCATGCGCTTTCCCCGCTCTCCGCCTCGGGTTTCCCCCTCAGAGGAAAACTGACGTTTCTGCATCTCCGCTTTTCTCGTCAGGCAAACCGGGATCTAGACATGTTCATCAATGCCTCCAAGAACTTCAACCTGAACATCACCTGGGCAACAAGCTTTACTGGTGAGTTTGAACCAACTTCCCCGTCATCCTTACAGCAGTTCACCTATAGACAGGAAGGGAATGAGCCAGACATTTAACAAAAGGTTCATTCCACTAAAAAAAAACTGTTAAACTATTTTTTGTGGAGCAACCACAGCAGTAATCGTGAGGCCTGACCGTCCTCCCTGCTTGTCCCCTGGTCCTTCAGCAGGCACGCAGGCCGGAGAGGAGATTCCCATCGTGTCGCGGAGCAACATCAAGGAGTTCAAAGACAGCTTCTCCAACGAGAACTTTGACTTCCGCAACAACCCAAACATCACCTTCTTCGTTTATGTCAGCAACTTCACCTGGCCCATCAAGATCCAGGTATGCTTTGTATCTGCTCAGCGAGCCCTACGTTCTGTGACAGACCCAGGTCCGCTCTGAATCCATACCTCTTCACGCGCAGAGGTCAAAGGTTGTCTCGGCCTGCAGCGCCCATGTAGTTTTGTGGCGTTTTTTTTTGTTATCAGACACAATTTGTGATTTCTGAACCTTTTTATGAACACGTACCTTTTTTTAAAGCATCACCTTTTTATCAAATGTTTGTTTCTCGTCTTGGTCATTTCTTTGTTTTTTTCAATGGACTACAGAAGAAAAAATATTAAAACTAGACAGAAACAATAAAGTAATTACTTAAAATCAGTTTGTTTTTATTTTTTTGTTTTACATTTACATTAATATGTTTTGTTTTGCATTATTGTGTGTTTCTGTTGTGAGTCTGGGTCATTTCAATGAGTTACAATAGCGTGAAGCAACAAGTGAGTGTGTGTTTTGGCTGAGGTCAGTGGGAGCTAGAAATTACCAGCGGACCTGAATGCAGCACCAGCGATCTCCTAATCCTAAGTGTGGAAATTCCCTGCAGCCCCTGAATGCACCTACTGCTGCGGCGAATGGGACTAATTCATCTGTTGGACGCGCATTTCATGTTCGTTTAGAGCCCTGCTTCCATTTAAATGTAAACCTTTCTGCGTCAGAGCACAGCCGCGTGAGGACATGTGTTTCGGGTCCCCCCCCACCAGCAAACCCAGGCCCTAGTCTCTACAGCTCCCCCTTAAAATAAGCAGGTTAGGACAGCACTGCATCTCTAAATGCCCCTTCAATTGGAGCAATAGGGAGGAGCCAAAGGGGTCGGGAGTAAACTCGAATTCAGCCATACTTTTGTGTAAGATTGCACTAATATCGACTGTTGTCGCTCGTGGAAATGAACACTTGCGATTGCAAAACAGGAGCAACTGTGCATGCAGCTGCATATGCATCGCCAACAGCAGCTGCAGTGTCCTGGTTTATGGAGGCCCGTCAGGTGCTGTGGGATGCCGTGCGTCCGGCTCTCTCTGAGCCCCCCACAAACTCTTCTGGAAGTGATCTGACTGGATGCCCATGCAGGCTCTGTCGTCCCCTCCCCCCTGGTCCCGCCTCCACTTTGCCCCCTTGAGGTCCAGCGGCTGAAGCCGACCCCAGGTGACCAGCAGCTCCGAAGCACAGGGTTCGGGGAGGGCTGCGGACCGATTATCTTCTGACTGCTGGGCGGGATGTGAAGATCACGCCTGTTCTCCAAAATGAAGTGCGCAGGTCATTTCTTTCTCACCTCGCACTTAAGGAGTTCGTCATCATCAGCGAGGTGAAGTTCTCCACCTTCCATATCCTTCATCTCAGCATATTTCTCACTAACTCGCCCTTCACTTTTCCTCGCCTTCAGTAGTTCAGGCACGTGGCCGATGGTAGGCGGAGGGTCCTCTGCTGTCGGCAGGCAGAGATGGAAGCGTTGGAAAGCTGCTCATAGGCAGCAGAGAAGGAACCAGGGCAAAGAGGAATTTAAAGTTGGAACACATGCTGCATTCAGAGTGGGCTGTGCGCGAGCTAAGCCCTCTCTGCAGAGCTCAGTCAGTCCACACACCGCGTCGACGTCGCTGCCAGAGAGTCTCTGGTGTGTCCACATGGTCAGAGGCGGAGCTAGAGCCGTGCGCGACTGTGTAGATGTGCACGGCCTGCAGTGCGCCGTCTGTTTGCAAACCCAAGCTTTGGAATGTACCACTCTTTGACAACATGCCGGGGAGCAATCTTTCATCATTTAGACCTGCCAGACTGAAACGGTGAAACGGAATTATGTCACGACTTCATCATCTGGCAGCCTGGATCATCAGTGCAGAGGAAAATTGCAGCGACGCTCGTCAGCCAAGATTCCTCAAACCCCCACATTCTTTCCCCCCCGGTGAAGAATGGATCTGAATTGAATGATGTTGGTAATTAAAGTCAAATCCCAGACTAATTACACCGAAGGGCTGTGATCTCCTGTTCCGTGCTTTAGTGAACATGTCGTGATATGGGAGAGATTAAAACAGCTTGGAATTTAATACCTCGTCATGGTGCAGCTGGAGCTCAGCGGCGGCGCTGCCCCGTCGTTTCTGGCCCTGGACCGCGTTCGCTGATCTGGGTTTGGCCAGTTTAAATGGAAATATCAAGAGAGGCATTGATGTTAGCTCAAGGAAATGAGCAAACAAATCACAGGTGGAGCTGCGTTCGACAACGCGGTTTCATGAATGCGCCTTCAGTCGGTGGTGTTCACACCGGACCAGCGCCAGAGAGGAGGATTCTTCTTCTTTGGTGTTGTAACTGTTTACTAGCACTCGTCCACCGCCTACAATAGGTGGAGGCTCAGAGCAAAATGCCAAAGCGGTGTAAATCCCACACATCTCGCTCCAAGCTTTATGTTTTTACAGTTCTGTTCCTATAAATGTCTGTCTTGGTGTCATATATGAATCTGGCCAGACACAAACCGCAACTATTCATTTCTCCTTTGTCATCATGTGTACAAGGGTTGACACTTCCGTGTTCTGAAAAGGAACGCTACATACACGCCACTACCAAACCAAATCCAAGTCTCCGATTGGTCACAGTGCCGCGATTTAGCGTGAAAGCCTTCAACCGGTTGAACATTCAGGCCTTGTTCAAGAAACGCCCGATTTGTACGTAGAGCCCGCAACCGGACTTTAAAGCTTTCGCGGTCAAGCGCGATCATGTGTGCTCCAGACTCCAGACTGAAATTCTTTAACTTTTTACGGACGGACAATACTTTAGCAATTAACGTCAAATAATCTGTTTTTAGGGTCACGGTGAGAAAAACATTCTGGAGGATAGGTTTTTGTTGTTGTTCCTCACTTATAGGAGAAAAAGTCAAAATGTTGGGATTAAAGTGGAAATGGTGAGAATAAAGTCAAAATAAAGTTTTGAGAATGAAGTCGGAACGTCAAGATTATAGAGTCGAAATAGATTTAACCTGATACAGCAAAGTTGTTTGTTTATCGTAGCTTAGTTTGAAGATGAAAGATGTGGAGCATTTTGTCAAGCTTTATTTCCTGATAAATTTTAAAAGCAAAGAAATTCTGAACCTTTTGGCGACTCAGAGTCAGATTATTGTCAGCGTAGCCGTCTTTCCGGCGTTCGGTGTCGGTAAAGCGGAGTTTCATCTGTAAAATAAGGAGCTCAGAGACACGTTTGGGTGCAGAGGACCAATACTTTATTTCCTTTTCATTCACACACCCAGAAGTCCATTTGTCTCATTACGTCATGAACCTGTCATGCACAGAACACCAAAGCTGAAGGTAAACAGTTACATACGCCCCCTCCTCCAGATGAAACGTCCCGTTTCCACAAAGAACAACAAAGATGAATGAAAATAGTCTGTTATATTAGCGTTAGAACGTTGAAAATGCCAGAACGTGCTGCTCCTCAGATGGAAGTGTCACACAGACGTAGAGATCTTGGATTTATGGAGAAAGAAAGGACGGAAGTGGACAGATGCAGGGACACCGATGTCTTCATCAACGGCTGCAGAGTTCCTGAAAGCCGGCCATCAATAAATAAAACATGAATAAATCGTAAATCCAACAAATGAGCTTCCAAACATTTGGAACGATAAACATTCAGCTCACCTGTTCTACTAAGTTTAGTGGGTCTGCTCTGTAAGATTACTTCCACTTTAATGTCTCGTAAATTTATTTCGGGGCCCTAAAACTCTGTCGTAGATTTGCCTCCACAGTAACCTGCTGCATCAGTTATCCAGCGTCCCACTCGTCATAATTGAGAACGGCTGCTCTTCTGGTGTTTTTGGAAGCCGTTGAGCTGCTCTCTGCATGTCAAGCTGTCAGAAAAGCTGTCAGAAGTCCTTAAGGCCAAAATTTTCTGCGGCAAGCCACAGACGTGCTGTGAGATCCGTTTAGACCCCGAAAAGCCTCTGCTGGGCGCATGGCGGGGGCGTCACCTGGCTTTCGCTCCGCCACTGTCAACCTGAAACACGACGAGGCTTGAGATTATGCTGTGCAGTGACACGCCTTCGCTGTGTGAACTCTCACCGCCCGACTTGGGCACAGGATGGCCGGCCTTTTCTTTAGAAGAGAGGAAGTCCAGTCACCTGAACAGTCCTGAACTGTTCCTGTTTTTGGATAGTTGTTCTCAAACAACAGGAGTGAGTCATTCTTAGAAATCCACTAATCAATCAACCAGAATTGGATGATTATATTTAGTTATGTGTTTCACCTAATGGGATTTCCCTGTTTTGATTTCATGTCATTTCTGGTGTTGCCAAAAAGAAAGCGTTGATCCTGTGATGACTCGCATCCCAGAAAGGGTCTGCAGAAGCTCCTGTAGTACCCCCATATGGGCAGAGAGGGGCAGTGTGGGGCCGTGGCTGATGGCACTTTGTAAGGCCGGCGTGAGGTGTGAGAGTCAGGCCACTGCCTGCGTTTCCTCCAGCAACCCAGCTCAGGACAGGATGTTGCTGGAGCAGTTGCACTTGCGATAAATCCGGAGAAGGTTTTGGCGCGTGTGCCGGATGGGAGGGGCTTAAGCTGGGCAGCCAGCCGTCTTCTCAACGTATGTCGGGTCTGATGAGGAGACTGCTGTCGCACTGTTTGTGAGGAAGGGTTTTAATACCATCAAGATAAAAAAAAAGTCTGTGTTCTCATCAATTCCCTGCACAATAAGTCCAATCATATCAAAGACGGATTAGGAATGAATGTGCATCTGCAGGTCGTGTGTGTGCTTTTTTTGTCTTTCCCTTTTTGTCGGTCAAGGTTTTTGATCTGTTTAGCTAAAACCAGTTCTCTCTGCTCCTTCTCCTTCTTTTTGACAGATTGCCTTCTCCCAGCACAGTAACTTCATGGATCTGGTGCAGTTCTTTGTCACATTCTTCAGGTAAGACCAGTAAGGACGCCGCATTCAAATGTTCTTCCTGCACTAAAAACGTTTGGTAGGGTTCCATCCATCCGGCCACACCTCTTTTATCCTGTATGACACAGACACACCCATTCAGCATGAAATCAGACTTTTTCAAATACAGATTTGGAGGCTCACTCTGTCCACAAAGGTCCCAAATCCAGACGAGGTCAAACTGAGTTAGTGCAGCTCGGATCTAACAAAAAGGCAGCTTTGGAAAAGTTTCAAGGAGGAATATTGGAAAGCTGTTGACTTGAGGAAACATTCAGAGTTCATTAAGATGCTGCTGCTGTGCATAAACTGTCCCATGAGGCAGCAGGTTTCTGCTCTGGTTCCTGTTGTCAGAGGGGTTTTGAGCAGCTGTCACACATGGATGGAGGGGTTCATGTGACCAAAGCAGGCTGAGAAACACAAACACATTTTTTTTAATTACTGCATGGACACAGTGTGAATGAAGAATACGACAACAAGACAGCAAAACGGGAGCTTCACACCAAATTCCACCACACTTTATAGTTTTAAAAATAAATGGAGATGCAGAGATGAGGGCAGCTGATCAGTGTCCTGCAGTGACATGAGTGTGGATGGTAGAAAAGACTGCAAGTGAGAAAAACACCTTTTTATGTCAACAAAACGGATACAAAGTTAGGAAACTACGGTGGCCCTGAAGTGCAAATAGTATCGACAAATTAGTCAACGCAAAAACATCTTAAAGATTAGAATTAAAAGAGCAAAACAAGAACATTACATTTTACAGATCAAAACATAAAAAACCTACAGATTGGAAAACAAAAGTAATGTCCAGAAATCAAAATTAAATGTTAAGAAATTTAAACGAATAATAAACCAGAAAAATTAGTCATTATGGGAAATCACTGACTGTTTTTGAAGAAGAAGGAAAGATGATGGAGTTTTTTTTTTTTTAACTTGTCCAGCCAAGCAAACAGCCAAATAAGTTCCTGTTTAAAAGAAACGTCTTCATCCAAACAGTGATGTCCCGTAGTACCAACCTTTACTGGTTTCTTATTTTGTCTCATTTTTAACATTTCATTTGGATTTCTGGAAATTACTTTTGTTCTCTGAAGCAGTTCCTTTGTCTTTTTTTCCATTTGTTTGGAATTGGCTTTTGGTTTCTGGAATTTAGTTTAGTTTTTTAATGTTTCTTCTGCTTTTCTCCATTGGTTTGGCTCATTTCTTGAAACAGAAATTACATTCTCAAAACAACATGGACAAACCTCCAAGCCACTTGGCAATTGTTCACAACAGAATGGAATTTCTCATCAGTTTCATCAAATTGCAAATGTCTTAGTACAAGTCTCAATGTCTCAGTACATCTTTGCAAATGATTAAGTACAGGTAGCCTTCATTTAGCACAGATTCCAAGTGAATAGATCTTGTTGATCTAAACTGATTGTTGATTCTCAGTCTAATGGTTGTTCGCTCCAAAATGAGTCGGCATCATTTCATTGTGAAAGTCATCACATGCACAATAGTCAATTGTTCAATTGTCAAAATTAGTCAAGAACATAATACCATAAATGCGATATATGAATCCCTTGGAACATTTAATACATTTATTACAGCAATTGACAGTCAGGTGAAACTAGAACTTGACTAACAAAGTCATAGTGTTCCTACCACCTACTCTCCTTTCCTCAATCCTATCGAGGAGTTTTTCTTGGCTTGGAGGTGGAGAGTGTACGAGCATCAGGGTCATGATCAGAGGTCCCTGCTCCATGCAATGGATGCTGCGTGTGAGGATGTTACAGGAGATCAGTGCAGGGGATGGTTGAGACATGCACGCCGTTTCTTAAAGTCATAAAGTTACTTTATGTGTGTGAATGCTAACGGTTACAATTTCCTTGGCAGTATGAGTGCAATGTGTGCTGTTAAACCTAAGAGGCTACTCTTACCCTAAAATCATTTTTCTTTTTCTCAGTTTTATACAACATTGTATTCTGTTAGCTATACAAAACCAGTACAGTTACCATTGTCAATAAATTACTGAGCTAAGACTGAATAGTGGACATGAGGGATATTTCAATGGTCCTCTGCTATAGTGACAAAACATCTAATCATTTTGACCTGCAGTGCTCAGACAATGCCAAAGGAACGAAGTATTTTGGGGGCACTGACTGTTTAAATGAGAAGGAAATTTAGTTTTGACACACGAGTGAATTGTTTTGGGAGAGAAATGAGCTTTTGCGGGTGAACCATGGTGTTGTGCCGAACCATCCACATTATTTAGAGAAAAGTACTAAAGGCCCGTACACACCGGGACGAATTTCGCGCGCGATATTCGCCGACGTTTTACGCCTCGTGACTAAACAAAGGGCAACAATGTGAGTGTGAACACCGACGCGAAAAAGGCCACGCATCAAAGCGTCACTTTTTAAAAAACGCCTCGGGTTCTTTTTTTTGGTTTGACGCGCCGCATCAAAAACTATACGACCAATGAGAAGGGCGCTTTTGCACACGTGTCTGGAGCTTCTTTTTTTTTTTTTTTTTTTTTTTTTCGTGTCTGCAGCTTCTGAAGTTACAGTAAAACACAACTTGGGGGCGCTCAAACACAGAACTGTCTTGCTGAGCACACATACGTCACGGCGAAGAAGATATACGCCAAATAGCGTCTACACTGCCGCGAAGAAATAAGACGAAGAAGATGCACTCACTGACGGACATTCTAAAATATCCCCGAAAACGCTCATGATACATTTTCAGCGCTCTTGTCCAGTCGATAAAACTCCCCATCTTCTTCTCTTCTCGTAACTATGGGATGTACCCAAAATCGACGTCTTTTCCGGCGTCTTTCATCATTCAACAGAACAATAATTTCTTCATCGCTGGTACTGTAGGTAGAGCTACTGGTGCTTGAAATATTCATGTTTTCTTTGTTTGATTCTGACAAGCGCGTAAATACTTGCTCTCTTCTTCTGAGTGAAAAGCGACTTTAAGAAGCGTAAAGTTGCGCAGCGCCACCTTGTGTACAGGGATATTTCTGTTTTACATTAAGCGCCATCTAATGTCAGGGAATGAAATTGCATGTTCGCTCGGCTCATCGTCAGCGCCTGGGTGTGAACACAAAAAACGTGTTGAAAAACGCTGGCGAATATTCGTCTCAGTGTGTACGGGCCTTTAGAGTGTTGAGAACGTCCGGTCTGATCAAGAAATGAGCCAAAGGAATTGAGAAGGATCTTTGCCATTCTGATGGCACTGACTCTTTACCATGACCTCTGTCATGGTACTGCAGGAGGGTGGAACCCAGATGCTGTAACTCAGAACGAAGACAGGTGAGTTTTGAGGTAAGAAGAGCTTTATTGTTTCTCCAGATGTGTAATTGTCCGTGGCTGGTGGTGACGTGGAAGAGCCTGATGGCGTGGCTGGAGGGCTTAATGCGGTTGGTGTAGACTGTGGTTTCTTGTGGGCTTCTGTGCAGCTGAGAGGATGATCCGTGCTGACTTCACTCTTGACAGGTTGAAGATCCTGAGACAGGGAGCAGAGGGTTAGAGCCAAAACAAAGCATAACATAAAGTTTCTGAGCATGACTTGGACCAGGGCTAGTCACCACGAACTGGCGAGGAACTGTGGTGAGGAGTCTCCTTTTAAGCAGCAGCAGCAGAAGAAGAGAGTGGAGTCAGCTGGTGGCAATCAGGCAGAGAAGCAGGCAGAGCTGGAGGGGGGAGGAGTCTGACAGGCACCATGACAAGAATTTAGATTTGAAGCATGAATAAACAGTTTTGGGAGATATATTAGATTTTGTAAGTGAGCTATAGTGTTGTGCTGATCTGTAAGACTGTGTTGCCAAATGATCTTAGAGTTTTCAGAATGTAATTTCTGTTTCAAGAAATGAGCCAAACCAATGGAGAAAAACTGTAATTGCTGTTGTGATCTTTAAAATGTTTTTGCACCAAGTGATTTACGCTTCAGGTCCACCGTAGGAGAAACCCGGTCATTTTTTTTATTATTGTGAGATAAACGCTGAAGGTTTGGAGGAGAGTCCGCCGCTGGTCTGCCTGAAAGAAGCTCTGCAGGATGAAAAGCTACAAGGCTTGGCTGCCTGAAATAATCTTTATTTTACAATTTTATGTGAAAGTTTTCTTTAACAAATCGACAGTTTTAGTGCACATCTATTGTTTTGGTATGGTTTTTCTGGGATCCTGGGGAAAAACTATTGGTGGTTTGTGTTGTGTTCTCTTCGCTTTAGCTGCTGAAGGCCTCCCTTTATTTCTGCAAACTAGTTTTTCTCCCACAGGAAACTCATCAAAACGAAAGAAATCCATCTCAGCTCTTGACTGTAGCCCTGAATAGACCTGCACAATAAATCGCACATTTATCGTTACTCCAAGCAGTTCAAAATGCATGCCACAAAAGACGGCAAAAATTGCAATAATATATATATCCCAAGTTATATCGTCATGGCAATATTTATCCCTAATATCACATATTGCAGGTTTTCCTCATATCTTGCAGCCCTAACCCTGAATATTTCTATGGATGCCAGTTTTTAATTTACAAATGAGTGGGTTTTGCTGAACACAAAGCTTGATGGGGGATCTATGACCCAGTCTAAGCTGGGTTTAACTAAATCAACAGTGTAGAGGTTACAGGAATGGATCATCTAAAAGGTACGGATGGTGTTGGTTGGTTCAAAGTGTTGCAGATGAATGCTTGACATAGTTTGCGTTTACAGATCTGTAATGATTCAGTCTTTGTCTCAGTCTGCTGCAGCTGTGTGTTTTCTTTCAACTAAACTCTTGATGCATGCGGAGGGGACCGCTTCCTTCATGTCTGTGGAACTGGCTTCAATCCGTTCACATTTAATGCAAAAGTAGCTGTTTCCAGGACCGTCGGGCATCTCTGTCGCATGCTCTCATGCAGATGCCTGTTCGCCCACCTCTTCAGCTCTGAGTCCTGCCGTTTGAACTCTACCTCTCCCTTTGTAATGTGTTATCGATTTTAAAAATGATTAACACCAAAAGTACACGAGTGTTTCCCCATCTTCCCCGCGTGCATGTTTTTTCTCTAAAATGTTCCCTCGATGGCTTTGAGCGCGCCGGCCACCCACAGGAAGCATGCAGGCCTTCGTTCATGTTTAGGGAGTATTGACCTGGCATTGATCCTGCAGCCATGTAAAGGAAGAGCGATGTGATCTAGACAATGAAGGGGTGTGTGGATGGACACTTGACGTGTTTACCATCCATTGTTCTGTTTGGGTTGAAAAACACTGGAACAATGCGGTGCATCTCTATCCTCTTGCTTTACTTTTCAGCCTCTTGCTGGTTCTGCTGTTTTGGACGAACACTCGATTTAAGCTATTGTACTAAACTATGTGAACAGAAGCAGATGATAAACAGAAAAGTCTTTTTCTTTTGTTTTAATTTTTTTATCTGACAGTCATTTATCTTTATTTTCTGCCACTGCTCGTCCTTTTCCTCCATCCAAATCCTCTTCCATCTTCTCTGGGGTTGTGTCCGAATTCCTTCCCTCCTCACCATACAGCGCGTTTTCCATTTTCTAGTGCTGTCTGAATCTCCAATTCCAAAATCCAGAGCCCTCAAAATTTCCCAGATGTCTCTGCGCAAATTCAGTGTGCATCAATGCTCACTAGATCGGCGAATATAGACCACAATGCATTGTGTCGGAACAATTTTTGCCAATAAAAATGTATTTAAATGTATTTTTTAAATAAACCATCAACGTTTTTATCTTCAGAAGACAGTGGACAGTGGAAATAATCGTCACAAAACGCTCATATTAATCCGATTTTAACTTTGTGAAATCGGTGACACCATTTAAAAAAAATAAATAAATAGTAGTTAGCATGGTGTCCAAATTGCTTTTTAAATCCAGGGCTCTACATAGGAGCACTATATAGTTTTTTAGTAGTTAGGGTGGGAATTTGGAGACTGCCTTGCTCTCCATCCACCCCTTCTGTTCTATTTGTTCCTTGACATTTTACTTCCTGGCCTCCTTCATCCAGGAAACCCCTCCCTCAGAGTTGCTCTTAATCCCACAGCTCTTTTTTTTTTTTTTTGAGGTGCTCTGTCTGCCACTGATTCAGCTCTGATGAGCGCCAGCCTAAACTTAGCGTGCTTCGCCCCAGTTTGCTGCTGGTTCTGTGGCTGCTGCCTTGTTTGTGATGCGGGGGCGGAGCGCGGTGCTAATTAACGGAACATCTTTTGCTCGTCTGCGCTCCAACTTGCTGTCTTAATCTCCGTCTCGCGGCCGGGGCTCCTGCGCTCGCCGTGCCACGTTCCCTGTGGGGACAGATGAAGGTGGCGCCAACCCGTTATCGGCTCTCCCAGCACAGAAACCCCCACCAGCGTTTCTGCAGCTCCCCAACCGACGCGCGAAACAACCCAGTTGTCAGCTCAGACGTATTCACAAGGCGCCTCACTGCAGGCTTGTTAGAAGGAACTCCTGTCTCCGACCTTGTTGCAGACATTGGTGCATCTTTTAAAAACACACACATGCAGTTCTTTTTCTAGAATGTGACATTCCAAAAAACTGCACTGACATGTTTTCTTGGCGGTTGCTTTGAGGGGAAAAGCTCAGTCCAAAATGAAAAACATGACAGCCAATGCAGACTGGGGCTTTGATTCCACAGTGACCCGAATGACTAATTTGGCAGCTTTAATCCAAACTGCTGGAAGAAGGAAAAAAGAGGAGCTAGCATTAGCATTTCTGCTGTGGATGTTTTTGAAGTATGACTCGATGCATCAGCCAGCCCTAAAATGCTTCTTCATAGCAGTTTGTCGTTTATCTCGCACGTGTTTACACCTTTTCAGTAGAGTTGTCTGTAGAAGTGGGTTAGCCAGCAGAGGCCACGCCTTTTTTAAGTTTATCTACCTGTAGTTACTTTAAAGGCAAGACGTTATACTTTAGCAGCGGGTTTGTTGCAATCAGACCCTTGGCCGTTAAAGGAACTGGTTGAACAACAGCAGGGCGCTGTGATGGCGCATTAATGACCCACTCCCATGGGGTTTTTAACATGTTCTTGTTGCATTTTTCTCACCATTGATTTGATTTGAAATGGTTTATTTCAATCAATTAAGTAGAAATAATTCACAAAAGCAATATAATCATTAATTATACATTCATACAGTAACTAATCAAACTTAGGATAATTAGACATATTAATAAATATTGCTTGAAAGGGAGTGGAAGGAAGCGAACTTATATAATCCCACCCCGTTATACTATAACAATTTTATTACATGATTTATCAATATCAGGTTCCCAGTTTTTATCAGACAGAATTAAAAATCATAAGATATCGATAAAGCATATGCCAAAGATGAATTACTTAAGTATTACGTCAAAAATAACTATTTTAGAAGTCAACATGGCAAATGCAGCATCTGAAATATATGCAGATTATCTTACTTGGAGGACATATTGAAATAAAATTAAGATAAAAACTGATTTCTTTGTTGAAATGGTTGCGAATCAGGAGCAGGCAAAACAAAAACTGTTTCAATCTTATTTGTTAAGTAGAAAATACGCTGGATGGGCCACAAGCTCCCAGCTCTGCTCCTCTCTGATGCTTCCACTTCAGGTCAGGTTGGGCTTGTGAGGGGCTGTAAGCTAGCGGGAGGCTGTGTAAACCGCGCACTCAGTAACTGGAAGGAGGGGCGGGGCTCCTCAACTGTCCCGCCCACAACTCAGATATGAATTCCTGACGAACTCATGCTGCTCTGAAGAAACTGTCCTGTTTTTTGTTTTTTGGCTAAAAGAGCACTGGGGACGCTTTTACAGTGGATCAAAAGATGATTGCAGTGGGCTCCCGCTTTTTATGTTCGGGAACCAGAAGTTTTTTAAAAAGAATTTAATAAAAGATTTTTTCTGTGAAGGTTTTTTGTTTGTTTGTTTTTTCTAATTGTTTATGCAAAAACAGCATTCTATCACTTCCTCTGTTGGCAGAAATCCAGCTAAATAAAGATTTTCTTTTTGAAGAAAAAAAAAAACTAGTTTGCTGCACAGGAAAGAAAAATGTTGTATCAATGTTGTGTTGAAATATTCCCAAATGTTTGAGCCAACATACAAAAAGGTCAAATATGAAGCAGAGAAGAAGTCCCTGACCCAGAAAGAGTAAGAGAAAGTGTAGCAGGACTCCATCTTCCCTGGGAAGTCCAAAGTGCCCCGTTTCTTCACCGCTGATTTACCACGCACACAAACGCATGTGTTGACCTGCTCCCCCATCAGCAAACACGCTGCCGAAAGCTTTTTCTGAGGTTGTTTGCATTGGAAAGTATCGGCAGATTGATGTGTTGCTGGTATAGGCTTTTCTTTGAACCTGACAATCAGAGAGAACTGTGTTATTATTTTTTTTTAAAGCACAAGGTATCACAAAGATTGCCATGTTTTAAAGTATTGACAGCATAATTGCGCAGCAGTCACGACAACAGAAAGCTCGTCCTAATTAGCCCAAGTGTCTTTGGCCCAAAAACAAGCTGCAGAAATGACACAAACGGATCTGAGATGCATTCATGTTCTCACAATTAACCTCAATTTGCAACATTGCAGCTTTTTAAAATGTCAAGTAAATTATAAACTTCAGAGAAGAGACGTGATTGGATGTGACTGAAGCATTAAAAGACCGGAAAACAACAGGCTGCTTACTGTTGGTGACCGACTTTCACTGACAGAATCATCGAGCTTCTCTTTATGCAGTTTGGACAGATCTGCCCCTTTTACCCCCCTGCTGATGGGTCCAGAGTATCCACACCGTCATCAGATGGGATTACCTGTGAGCCTGCAGGCGCCCGTCATCGTGTGGTCCATTGGTTTGAATCTGCTTGATCAGCAGGGTGTCTACTCCCTGTTCCAGTTTCTTTGAAAAATATTGTTAAACCTTAGTCACATGGAGGTGGACGGGAGTTGACCCGTGCTGCAGGTTTTGGGTTGCTGTAGAGGTGTGGCTGTGGCTCAAGAGGAGCGCGGGTGGGTTTTGCAGTTCCCTTGAGGCTGGTACGGCCGTCTTAAGACCTTAAGAAAATGGAGTGTACCATTGCTGTATTTGTGGTAAGTGTTTCATAAGGTATTTGTAAGGATAATGTAAGTTACATGCACTTATGATGCTGTGGTACAGTGTCCTTACCCCACACTCTAGTCGTTAGTAAGGTGTGCGCACTGGCACTGGCGAACAAATACTGCCCATAAGACGACTGTAGGATGTCCACGCAAACTACTCTCTGATTGTTTTAATTTTAATCATTTCTAACCGCCAGGCTGCACACAATTATCATGTGAACTGGGGTTGGGCGATGTCCCCTAAATTGGCCGTTGACTATGTTTGCTGTCAACCATCGGGATGGACGATAAAATCGTCGGGGGGGGGGCTATTTTTACATTTTTCGTTCTTATGACTGCTATTCGATATTTTACTTTACGTTTCATTTTATTTCCCAACTAATGACTAATCCGCGATGATCCAGTATAAACTGAGGGAAGTGACTTTAACAAAAAAAGTAACAAACAAAATAGAAAAGAAGTAGTCCGCTCCCGCACTTAATCAGTCACGTGGACCGACGGAGCGCGGACTTCCAGCTTTGTGTTTGATGGGAGGGGGGGGGGGGGGGCTTTGTTACATGAGCGGTATGTGTGGGAGATTTAAGACTGCGATCCGTCCCGCAGCTCTAGGGGTACTAGCTACCGAACTCAGAACCGGGTCTAAAAGTGTGTGTCTGAGCACAGCTCGGATCGTCAGCAGACACAGCGGTTTGAGCTTCAAAGCAGAAATGACGCTCAGTCCTTAGAAAACATTCAAACAATCACGTGGATTTGTGTTTCCAGTCGTGTCCCGACTAAATAAAGGCTGATGTTATTCCCACATGTTTACGTGCAGCCAAGATGCAGAGCCACCCAAAGCTAATGTTGTTACCCCGTGTTAGCATACTGCTAATCCTGGCTTCGTTCAGAAAAAGCACTGACCACACGGATTAAAATTCAAATGATGAGCGAACAGGCGCTTCATAATAACCGTAACATTATTAAAAGCACGTTTAGAAGATCGTCTCGTGTATTACCGAGCTGACATGTCAATGTATATAGCCGCTCGGCGCTGTTTAACATTGTGTTTTGCTCGGCGGAATTTATATCCCCTTCCGGTATTACAAACCCTACTGCGCATGTGCGAATGATTTATTCCGACCGAAAGTGTGACCTTAGTGAACGTTTGTTATATTCAAAACATTTTTCTGGGCCCATCTACACGGTTGGATTCTAATCAGACCATTGATCCCATCAAGATATTTTGTACATGTAACTGCGGCTTATGGTGTCGACTCGCAACGTGGCGGGGGCGTGGCATCACAATGGTGGTCTCTCCATCAGGATGTCAGTCACCCATCACGATGGCACAACCCTTATGTGAACAGCACTAACAGACCCTTTGCGCAGTTCACATGATTTGCAGAGAAAAAAGGTGTCTTAAAGAGGTGACTACGACCTTAAAATTTCATACGGACACCTGCGTGCCCCGTACAGATTTGCCAACTTGCATGCACCACCTGTTGTTATGACCTGGTAGGGGTGCAACGATTGCCTTTAAACGGCGATTTGAGTTATATCAGGATTTGTGGTTGGTCACACAATTCATCGTTAATTTTGAATGATCTTATTCGATCTGATTCACTGAACTAAAATTGATCCAGGACATCTTTAGCCAAAACTTCAACCAGTGTGACTCAGACAGAAATACCTCTGAGACGTTTTGTGACGTTTTCCAGATTCTTGGATTTCTTCCAGATCATCAAGTTTAAATGAAATATGTGTCCAAACAAACAAGTAAACTAGAATGAATGGTAAATCCATTCACATGTTAGTTTCCTAAAGTTCACCACTGTTGTTTTTCCTACATCCAAAGAATCCAAAGGGAGCATTCTTAGAACATTCTAGACACTGGATGGTCGTATCGGATATTATCTAAATTTAAATGGTATTTTCCATTATTGTTATAATCCATTATTTTATTTTGAAACAATTGACAACTTGCCTCAGATGGATGGATCTAGTTGAATAAATCAATTCATTGATTAATTGTTACTCCCTATAGTTAACTGGACCTCGGAACAAAGAAAATGGATGAATATATTTTAGAATCATCTCTGTGAATGAGGTCGGGTAAAAAGCAAAAGGTGTAGCGTACCTTTGAAAATAGAAAAACCAGAAAGCAGCATGTTATTTATTTAGCTGATTGATTTGTCGAAAAAGTGTGACTGTTACCGGTCAATTACCATCCCAAAGTTGAATGAGGCCAACATCCTGCAGCCCGGCGGCTCTGTGCCTCTGTGCTTTGGTCAGGGTTGGAACTGTGCAGAAATGTGAGAAAATCCAGTGTGGGGATTTTTTTTTTTTTTTGCAGCCGCATAATTTCAAGGAGCGGTAGAGGGGTCTCTTGACAGCTCTCTTGAGAAGTGGCTGCTGTTCAGTTTTGCACTAAATCATCATCATTTCCTGTTGCAAGTCAGTGAAATGGAACAGGAGCTTTCACCACTCCATTTTATAGCCTTCTCGCCCTCTGAGCACACAGAAATGTTGCCCTAAAATGGGAAAAATTAATGTCAGTCCTGGCTTTTACAGCCGTACATCTGTAGACACACCGCCACCTGCACGCCCTTTTTCTGAAGCCCTTCAATGCAGTTTCAGAAAACACATGCAGACAAATTCTGAGGAGTTTTATAATAAGCATGGCAGCGATACCTGCAGCCCTCCATGTTGTCCTTAAACATGCTTCTGTGAATGCGCTCAGGCTTTATTTATTCAAGCGAGACAGTCGGCTCTGCCCTCCAAGTCCTTTTCACAAACGCGTGGCTCATCGTCACGCGCACACATCTCATCAACCGGCTCTTTCTTCTTTACTGAATCCTTTAAAGCTTTGAACTGCTGCTTGCATGGCTGCCCTTGTTGTGCTCGGCCTGATGCGATCAATTCCAAATGTCAGTTTAAACTATAAGTTGTTAACTAACAACAAATCTTTCTCCTTATTTCCCTGTGGCGTTTGTTCTCTGCATCATTACGGGGATGAAAGCTCGTCTGTCCGTAGGTTTGGAATCGGGTCAATCGCCACGATTGACTGGACAGGAGACGATGCATGACCACGCTACGCCGTTCCTTCCTATGCACATTTGTGTTTGTGCTCACCTGGTGAAGTAGTCAGATTGAAAAGTTTAGAATGAATGGAAAAAAAAATCAGAGATTTCAGTAGTGAAAAGAAAAAAAAGCTGCTCTTTATTCAGTAAAAAGTTCATTTTTTATGCAATCCTAACTTTACAACAAAACAGTCAACTATATATTAATTATTTTAGTGCCAACATGTAAAGAAAATGCTTGGAATGATTCTCTCAGTGGGGTTTAATGCTTCATTTTTACCAACGATTCAGTTCAAATCATAATTGGTGGTTGTCAATCTAAATCCTAATCAATTTCGGATCATTTTAAATGATCTGATTCTCTGATCTAAATGGATCCAGATCATCTTCATCCAAACTTCCAGCAGTGAGACTCAGACAGAAATTCCTGCTACTGAACAGTGAAGTTTTCCAGATTCTTGGATTTCTTCCAGATCATAAAGTTTAAATGAAACATGTGTCCAAACAAACAAGTCAACTAGAATGAATGTCAAATCCATTTACATGTTAGTTTCCTAAAGTTCACCGCTGTTGTTTTTCCACATCCAAATAATCCAAAGGGAACATTCTTAGAACATTCTAGACACTGGATGGTCACATGACTTTATTCAAAGTCTGTCCACACATTGGAGTGGAATGATGGACTGATCCGTGTTAATGACATCACATGTGTGTTGTCCGCTGTGATGCACTTGCCTGTTTTTACTTCTATTGTACCTCAATCCAAATGGTACTTTTCAATATCAAATAACAATTTATTTAATTAGAACAGATTTTTAGTAGTTTAGATTGATCTGGTTGGATCATATAGAAATCGATGCATCAATGAAGTGTCACATCGTTATTTTACCAAAAATCTCAAATCTTTTTTTTTTAAATAGTTGTGTAATTCACTTTTTACATAGTAGAAAAAGTAAACATGAGTCAACATTCTTGAATTTCAGCTGCTTTCTGTAGTTTTTGAAGCCCTCAAACCTGAACACACTCTGTTCCCCGTCGGCGGTGTCTTTGTGCCGTAGTGCAGACGTGGTCTTTCTGCTGCAGACTGAAGATGGTCTTTTTTTATCATCAGTGGAAATGCAGAACAAACACTCAGACCCAGCCTGCAGCTCTGCTGCTCCAAGTCTTCCTAGATTTGCTGCTCTTTCTTTTGGTTCCTTCTTTCTCCAACTTTTTCTGGACGTCATGGCATCAAGCTGCTCGTTTTCACCTGGTTTTTCCTCTGAGAACCGTTTGTCCTCACCCTGTTTCCCTCTTTCGTTCGGACTATTTGTTTCTTTGTGTCTTCAGCCCCTCTGCAGGATGGCGCGCTCCCTTTTTTGGTAAAATTGTTCCTTTTATTTTTACCTTCCCACGCATCTATCTGCTCTCTCCGCGTCTGACCTCATGTTCGGATGCAGGTAAAGCGCAAGAAGCTCCTCACCGCTAATCCTTTCTCTTTATAGATCCACAAGAAGCTGAAAGCTGCTCCGAGTCCAATTAATAATTGAATGGAATCACTCTGTCGGACTCAGAGCCTTTTACTCTCTGCTCCTCCTCTTCTTCACCTGCGTGTGGATGAAGGCTTCAGGAACCAAGCTGAAACCCTGTGAACCTCTCACTCCTTCACTCCCAGGGAGTCCCCGGAGGACCACAGTCTCCTTTCACCTCATCCCGCTCCTGCTTCCTCAGCCAGCACACGTTTGCGGCTCCGTCTTTTGTGGAAATGTGTTTCAACAGGATTTTACACGGACAGACGAAGGCCTGCAGGAGAGAGAGGGAGCCCTCGTTTCCGGTGTAGGTACCAAAACTATCTGGCCTACAATAACCGTTCAGGGTCCTTCAGGGTGCTGGGGCTAATGCTGACGTCACATTATGTGATTGGCTGTTCGTTGGTCCAATGACGTGTCAGATGGTGATTGGTCTGGACAAATTACGATGCTACCATAGAAGATATGCGGTTGTACACAAACAGAGCTAAGACAGATTATCTTCTAAGCAGGCTTTTATTATTATGATTACTATTCAATGTATGTTCGCTTATAGTTAACATTACAAGGAATAATGTCGGACACAACTTATGAGGGAAAATAACTTTGGGTTACAAAAGGAAACATGAAATGAAAATATGTCGAGCCACAGCAGATCAGGAAGTGGAGTTACCGTAGTGTGACGTTATCCTCAGTCGAAAAGGACCCCGAACGGTTATTGCAGGCCGAATAGTTTTGGTATCTACACCGGTCCGACTGTTCGCCTGTGACGGAGAAAAACTGAGAACATTCCGTTGGATTCTTTCTTTTAAACGTTGTAATTACCAGCATCTGCAGGACAACATTTGCAGCAAATTTCCATATTCATTACATAAGATTTACATAAAAATTGTTTATAAACTATGTAAAATACGCATGAACAGCATAATTGTTAACCAACCAACATGGATGACAAAAAAACGGCACTTCATTTGTGGAATATGTGCAAAATGTTCGTAGTGTTAAACAGGCTCAAGTTAAATGCCAACGTCCCAAACGGAAACGCTCATTTTGTGAAGTTTAACCTTAACCAAAAAACAATACATGCACTCCCATTTTATGCACCATATACATCTTTATAAGGGTTTAAAAGCCAAAAAGTATGTTTAGCATGAAAACATAATTTACTCAAACTGTAACTGAATAAAATACATATTTGTTCAAAACTAGTAGTTTGTTTTTGAATATGATGGGAGACAATCTTTAATCTTTTTTTTTTTTATTCAATTTTTGAATGCCAACATAAATAGGAACCTATTTTTCCAACCATGAACGTAGAACGTGAGAGTAGATGAAGCCTTCAAAGTTGCTCAGGTAGTTCAGCAGCACTACACTAGACTTTCTTTGAAGCCTCCCACCATTCTGCTGGATCAGCTGGGGGTGTGGATGTCGGTACAGCTGCTGTGAGCTAAACATACCGGCTGCGACAGCGATGAGCGGGTTTGGTTTCCCACCCTGGAGTGAAAGCCAGACAGGATCAGCCTTCAGCAGCCTTTGGACAATGGGGCAGTGTGCTGGTTTTTACCCTGAGGTCAGGCCGGGACTGGTCAGAGCTCACCTCTGTGGCCTCAGCGGCCCTTTGCTGCACTCCTCTTCCTCTGGAGGAGACGGCATTCGACGGATTGAACCTGATGAAGATTTGATGGAGAAAGGTTTGCACATCGCACTTCCTAGCTGCCGCATGTTTGGTCCTTCCTGGTTCTCGAGCAGACTGTTTAGATGTGGAGAAGCTCTCAGTGAAGAAAACATAAGTTTATAAAAGTCCTAGACAATCTTAGATCAAAATGAAATATATTTAATATTGAAATATTAAATCTTCTTTTTAGTGTTTTTGTATTTTCATCAAATGGTCATGCTGGATTCTTTTAGCCGCTCTCTACCTTCATGAAGACCCAAGTGCCTTTTTAATACACATCCTCCACACACATTTACGCACAACACACACTTTTTCACAGAGACTTACACACTCATCATGCACGTGTGCAGATACGCTGCATGCACACATGCATTGACACACACCTATTTGTACACACACTCACACAAATGTACGCATGCGAAAGTGTGCAATAATGTGTGTATGCGTGTGTGAGTCTCTGTGGGAATGTGTGTGCGTGCATAGGTATGTGTGTGTTAATGTGCTTGTTCCCACAAACACACGTACGCATGCGCGCAGGATCATGCACACACACGAACGCAGTGACAGCAAAGCATTAGCCAGACCACCTTTGACCGCCTTGCTCAAGGACACTTTGACATGGGAAGGAAAGGCGGGAACTAGACTTGCGACCCACCAATCTGAGGTTGACCGCTCCACCCCTCCGCTGTGACTGTAGTAATGGTCTCGTCTTGGTGTGAATGTTGTGTTTAAATAAGCATAGCTGCAAAGGGTACCACCCCCTGCCCCCAGACAGAGCAACAATGAAGGCTCCCTCTCCTCTGCGGTTCATCTGTAGAAAAAAGACGTTTTCATTTTCATGCTTGGTTGCGTCTGAGAAGCTGCAGATTTCAGACTTTTAGTGAGTTGGAGTGTGTTGCTTCTGTGTTTGTTTCTCTGACGTTACCCTCTGGTTGTAGTTTTTATTTCATTACATTTTCTATTCCAATCATTTATATTTTATCTTCTTTTCTCTAATCTTCCATCAGTCCAGGCCTCCCCTTTCCAAGTCACGCCTGTGTTTGATGCCTCTGTCTGCTTTGTTTGCATTTTTCTCTTTTGCCTCCCACCTTGATAGGAGCGGAGGTCTTTGATGTGCGGCCGTTCATCAGCACGCCGTCCCTTTTAAAGCATGCAGCAGAGAGGCGGATCAATAAGACGGCTGAATGGATAGATCTTTTAAGAGTCCTCTTCAGCCTGGAGCGATTTGGCTTTTTTTTTTCTTTTCCATCCTGAATGACTGGCTCTCTAAGGAGCGACACAGGTTGAGCAGATGAGGGTTACAAAGAAGATTAAAGATCTGAGCGCATCACAGGAGGTATTAAAGCTGAGAAATGCAATTGGATTAAAAACTAGGAGGAAAAATCAGCCAGGAGTTTAGTGTCTTCTGATCCAGCATGGGAGTTCCTAATTAAATGTTCCTCAAACCCTGAGATACTTTTTAGCAGGTCGCCCTCTGTGATCTTACACAAATAGCCCCCCCCCCCCCCCCCCTCTCTGTTGATTCTACAGATGCGACTTAAACCAAAATGACCATCGCACAGGCAGCTGCTAATGTCTGTTCAAACTGGAGGTCAAACTGGGAGAAACAGCTCTGTTTTTCGTAATGCAGATGTGTCTTTTCTGGATGCTCAAACGTGTGAAATCATCTAAATTTGTTGCAGTGAAAACTGCTCAGGAGCAGACATCCTCACTGTATTTTGGAGATAGATCAACTCTGGTAAAAGTGAGTGCAGTGTTCCGAAAGTCTTTACCACCTGCTCAACAGAACAGGACTAGCAGTGTCAGAAAGTCAATCCCTCGTAATGTCAAGACAACTCTTCCTTCATTAAGCAGCACACTAGATAGAAGCTAAGGAGTCAGGAAAATGAGTGCGCCCGACAAGAACCGTCTCACGGAGTCAAGAGTCAACGAGTAACAAAAATCCAAATTCAATTGACCCCCCCCCCCCCCCCCCCCCCCTACTTTCTTTAACAAAAATTAAAAACGACAGAATTTATTTGACAAACGATTTTATTTTAGAATCTCCTTTGGAAGTTGCCCTGAGAACTGAGGCTGAATCCGAATTCATTCCCTACCCCTCCGGCTTCTCCCTACATGTAGCTCTCGGTCAAATAGTGTCCTCACATTTGGACGTTACTGCCACTCCATGACGTCATCAATCATCTACATTAGTGCGTCGCTGCTAGCTGTCCGAAAATCTAGAACAACACCGGTTTTATAACTTTAGAAAGTCGTTCTGAAAATAAAAGTCATTACTTGTATTTAAATGTAAACTTCTGTTTGACGCCTGCACTTAGCGGGAAATTGTGTTGCCAGATAGTCAGGGTTTTCCAGCCCAAAAGTCATCAAAAACCGCCAGGTCCCACAAAAAATTAATCAGGGATTAATTAGCAGTAATTAATCATACTTTGTTTATCACCTCCCATTTTGATTGAAAGTCCAACTTTGAGACATTTTTAATGATATTACATCAAGGATTTTGCTGCTCGACAATGCAAAACATAAGACAGTGGACTCCCACAGGACGTGGACCCCCGCCCCCCCACTTCGTGTTTTTCTTTAACATTGAGAACAATCAGGAAAAAAAGAAAGAAAGGGGAAAAACACATTTTTCCTTCCTTTTATTTCTATTTGTGAATTTAAGTGAAGTGAAATAAAAGCAAATGTAAAAAATGCATGGAATGCAATTAAAGAGTGATTGGGTTTCTAAAAACCTCTCCTTGTGAATCTATTTTTGTAAAAATTATAAAACATTCAAAACCAAATCAAATATCACCTGAGATTACTCCAGTAACAATTTGGTGTTTTTCCTAATTTTGTGCAACACCAACAGTAAAAAGCCTCCCAAAATTAAAATGTTGCATCTAAAATGCATTTATAGAACAGTTATTGGACACATATTTAGTTTCTCATGGTGGAGAGGACAATGACGTGGGTGTTAGTGTCTCACGTGCCTCTCCTCACTGCACGACTCTGGTTGGACTGACCCCAAACCTTGCACTCAAGTTCAGAAACTAAACTGCCCAATTGGGCGGGAAACGTCCCAATCTGGCAACACTGGCGAGACACAGGCGGGCTGACCTTACTCTGAGTCCTGGGGAAAAAAAACATCCAGATTTTCCCAAAAATAAACCTTCTTAAACACCTATACAAAGAGTGATCTCGTACCTGTACTTGCACTGTTGTAGTGACAATTCAAATTCCAATTTAACAATCAAGTTAATGTATTGCCCGGCCCTATCCACGAAGGGTTCTTCTTGTTAAAACCTAAGTAAACCAGTGTGGATTTGGCCTCATCTGGAGTCTGACTTCACTCAGACAAAGAACAAATACCAGACATTTCACACGACAAATCTGAAACAGACCAAAGCCGGAGTTTGTCCTCGTTTACTTTTTAGTTTTCTACACTAAACCAAAACTAATGCAAAAAAAGAAAACACACACAACACAATTAGAAGAAAAAAAATGTCTGTGCTTGACGTCTTTTCAGCTTTAGCTACCATTACAGGCATTGCTAGTTTTATTAGTTTATTAGTTTATCAGCTTTTTACTTCACAACAAATGTGAGACGCTGAAACGTCTCTGCAGTTTCAGTTTTAGATGCAGAGCTTTTGAAACTTTACAGTGCTCTAAACTATGAAACAACCTTTCACGCAGAAACTGAGAGGTCTTAAGGTTACGTCTAACTCTTACAGGTTTAACGACCTTTCTGTTCTCATCAGAATTTGTGCTGAAGTTGTCCAAGATGCTGTTTGCCTTCAAAGCAAAAATTTAGTCTTGATCAAAGTAAAGAAAGAGCCAGGAAGCCGGGACAAGCACATCACTGCAAACTCAACAAAGAAAAATAACAAAATAATTGCAAACATTTTTCTTTGTTAGGTCCATTGCAACAGGATTTAAACCCTCTGACCTTTTTGGTTATAACACACCAGCCTCAAGTCCAGACAGTCCTTCATCTTGGATGAAAATATAATTTGAGTCTTAAAGAGAATCAAAATGCAATGATCCTGCTAAAACTCAACTTCACATGTTAGTAATCTTTGCTGGATGGACTCTTGTTTCCAATAACTGCATCCTCTCACGTTCTCCTTTTTATTCATGTCATTGTTCAGGGTTAGCTGACAGCAGAGCAGCAGAACTGCAGCCGTTCTTTCAGCTCCCATTTGTTGACAGAATTAAAGCTGTTTAAGAAGGTTCTGCCACAGAATTACACATTCCCTCTGTTATTTTTTTTATCCGGTTATGTTTAAAAGATGATGATGTTTTTGGTCATTTGATTTGCCGCATCTCTTTCAAGGTTAGCATTTCAAGGTCTGTTGCTTCACTCTTTATCCCCTTTGTTCTTTCTACAATTCCACTAATGTGAGAAAATGTCGGCAAAAAGAGAGGCCAGCTGCTCAGACAAGAACAGAGAACTTTGTGGTCCGGTGAGCAAAGGAAGAGACAGCAGAGGAAACCAGGCTTTTAGAAGACTCCACAAAATCCCTTCAAAAAAGAGATTTGACAGCAAATCATCTGTTTAGCAATAAAACTAGTTTCAGCTGAAACAGCTGTCAGGGAAGTTGTTTTGTCCCTTAAAAAGTTAGAGTTGGAGCCCCCCCTCTGTCCCGTCTGGACAGCAAAGCTGGGATTTTCTTCTGCAGTAGGATTGTGAAATGCTTTGTTAAAATGCACCGAGCTGAAATCCCCTCTGCAGTTGTTCACGACAGAAAACCTTCATGACTGAAGGCCGTCTTCATGTCTTCACAGCTGCTTCCTGTCTCTGCTGCTGGTGGCCGCTGTGGTTTGGAAGATCAAGCAGAGCTGCTGGGCCTCACGACGCCGAGAGGTAAGCCTTCCTTTTTTTTTTCTACGCCAGATGAAGTCAGAGCGTTTTTGTGCTTTTGTCCGGTGCTTGACCTGTGAGGGTTCTTAAACGGTTCTCTGACGGTTCTCCGTGGTCATCAGGGCAAAGATGAACTGCAGTCAGTCTGATCTCAGTTTCACTGCTTTTCAGCATACACTGATCTTTCATTGGCTAAACAGTGCTTCAACCACAATGAATGGAGAGGACGACTGCATTTGATGCATCACCATTATTCACTTTTTCAGGAAGAACTCGCTCCATGGATGGAGAGGCAGACTGACCTGAATGAAGAACTTTGTCTTGAACTTCCTTTTAGAAAACTCTTATTTTAGTCCAAAAAGTATTTTTTAAAGTGATTAAAGTAACAGAAAGTGTGAACTTTACTGTCTCTCTTATTGATATCAAGGCAAACAGGCTGTCCAAGAATTGAACCACCAACCCTCTGATTGGTAGATCAATATCCAGTGAATTTGAGTTCTGCCATTTCATCAAGCGCCCTCTGCTCCTGTGACACGTTTGCTAATGAATGTCAGATATCTGGAGCGTTAACGACTGAGGCAGTCTTTCATTAAGTGGGAAGAAACAATGTTTAACATCTTTGCACATTAGCTCAAGCTGCAAATTTTGGCTTCTTTTCTCAGTTTAAAATGAAGACATTTTCCTGTCAGCCAGATAATAAGAGTCTAATGGATGCTTTTATCTCCAGCAGCCCTAATTGCTGCGGTGCTTCCTCCTTAAACTGGGTTTAGCAAATCTAAAATTACCAATAAAAAGACAGACGGAAAGGCAGCATGCCAGCCATCCAACAACGATATTGCTGAAGCTGTTTCTGCCTTCTGTCATGTTGTTCACCGACATTGTAACTCCTCTCAGAAAGGTACAATCCAGTGGATCCAAAGGGGAAGGGCACTCAGGGTTCACTTCTGACATGCATGGTCCAAGTCCTTTTCAAACACACTTGATGCAGACGTCCCTATACTCTAGACAAACATGTTCCATTATCATTTGGTCATGCAGGCAGAAAAACTAGCTTCATCATTGTTTGAAGACTTTACATTTGGATGGATAAAAGAAGAAAAAAATCTGTTTTCCTATAAAACTAAAATGGTTTGAAATTGAGAAAAATCACATTGTCAATCATTCAACATAACTTCGCATTATAGACTGACGATGTAGATTTTTATGAAACCAACTGACTCAATGTTTTGATGTTTGCTATCTTAAATTGTAATGTAAAGCCAATATTTCGTTATTATACCGTGTAAAATGTACCTTGATAATGGGGGGTAATGGGAGCATTACATTTATACAACCTCGTTATCTTTGTTTCATCTCAAAGCTGACGCTAACAGTGTGTTAGCAGGTGAAACACTGGGTTGTTGCTAGCTAACTCTCCAAGTCTTCAATCTGTTGTCACGGCACAAAAATGACAACACGAATTAAAAACGTTGTCAATAGCGTGAAATATTTTAACTTCACTTTTATCCAAAAAAAACCCAAAACAAGCTAGCCTGTACGTTCCCAGAGAATTCCCAGTCATTATAGAGACTTCAAAGTCTTTCAGAAATGTCTATAAACTAATGTGCTTAAAGACTGAACAGGCAACATGATTGGTCAATAGTTTAACACATTGTGTGTTAATTCTCATAGATGTTGCATAATACATAAAAAAAAGTGCTGATGTGACGGTTACACCAAGAATGTGCCATAAAACAACACATCTATTTGAAGATATTGAATATTCTTTTTCTGACTTATTCATTTTCTAACATTTATATTTTACCTATTGGTCTTGATTAACAAAGATTAAAAAAGGCTCCCTGTATTCCTCATTTGTATTCTGCGTGCGGTCTGTAAGTATTACTTAAACACAGAGACTGGTGGCGAGGAGAGCGATCACATGAAATCACCTCATGGATATGGATTTTGACAATTGTGTGGTTGGAGGAGGAGGCTCTCTGTGAGGGCACTTAGTTTGCTTCAATTGAAGCAATCATGTGAACAGCTCTGTCTATTACTATTCATGGAGGAAATTGAGGAACACCGTGTAGTTCTGCCTCCTAAATTGCCTCTTAAATGAAAAGGTACTTTTTCGTAGTGTACCGCATGAAAATTGTTTTGCACTAACTGTAGCTCAGGAGGTGGGGCAGTTGTCAGTTGGATGTATGTAGTTTACCACATCAATAAAGTAAAGGCCTTATGTGATGTTAAGAGCCTTTTCTGAAGGACTGACGGTGCTGTCAATCGACACTAACATTTACCTTTTGGGTGGGGGGTGGGGGCTCAGGACCCTTGGTTGGTAGGTGTCATTTCATCTGGGGCTGGTGGGGTATTTGGGTGTGTGGGACCCCTGGATAGGACCCCGTGCACCCAGTAGCTCTCTTTGTCTGTGCTACTCTTTGTGCTCCTGCGCCCTCTGACTCTCCGGTGGTGGGGGTTCCTGTGGGTGTCCTTTCGGTCCTGTCCCTGGGGGACCGGTATTGGGTTGTCTGTGGTTAAGGCTCTTCAGGGGTGTCTGGCTGCCTGAAAAGTTGTAGTCCACTATGTGCTTAGTGCACGTGGGTCCCATCCGTTGACTGTATAAGAGAGAACTGGAAGGTTCATGTGTGATGTCACCCAGAGAAAATATCAAAATGAAGCATATTCAGTCATCATTTTTCCGCGATACTGATGGAGCCATGCTGGAGCCAGGTGACTGTGATCCGAGTAGATCTGAGTCAAGGTCTCTATGGCAACTACTGTCACCAATCAGGAGTGAGCATGTTGGAAGTCCACACCCCTTTAGCTGAAAAACGTTTAGGAGAATCTGTCAAACGTTCAAGGTGGGGGCCAGCGGGCATCACATGCTTTTACTGAGGTGTCTGATTGGTCAGTTTATAACTTGGATAACTTGCAATAAAGAAAAATTATCATTAAGAAAACTAGGATTATCAGGAACATGTGAAAGAAAATGTATCAGAGCAAGGATTCTGACCAATAGAATTATTGAGAAACAGCTGTTAAGTCTATGGGATTTTGGCTCCTTAGAGCCAGCAGGTACTTCAGGTTTGGGACGCCGGAGGGGGGGGCTTTATCCAGTGGTCATTTCTTGTCAGTGGTCCTTCTAAACATACTGTACCTGCCTACTCCCCTTTTTTTTTACACCTCCCTGATGTATGAAGTAAGTGTAAGTGTTGGTATACACACACATATGTGATTAAGCTTTTATATGTAGAGTGTACAATTGTCTTTGTGGATTACCTTATAAGTGTGTGACTGTGTATGTAGGTTTGTACTGTACAAAAAATGCTTATGTGTTCTAATTAGAGTTTCTGTTTGCATTTACAGTTTTGTAAATGCGTCCATTTTTGAAGATGTACCGTATTTTCACCATCATTGGGCGCACAGGGTTATAGGGCGCGGCCGTAGTTATGGGTGTTGGGGTGTTAGGTTAACACATACCGGTAGAACAAGAATGCTAGTGTGTGTTTTCAGTCATCAATCAGCATCCTAAAATCCATCAAAGTCCTCATCTTCTGTATCTGAAATGAACAGCTGGGCAAAATTTCTATCAAACACGCTGGGTTCCCTTTGGTCCTCGTCAGAGACCGTCTCGTTGCCGTGTGGTTCCTTATAAATGTATAAATGATGTTGGCTTTTCGGCACTTCGAAAGCAGTGCAAGCAGACACATTGGCCCAAGTTTCTACCGTCCATTCACAAACTGTGGCGTAACTCACCCGGCGCTGCATCCCACAACGATAAAAGCCCTGTCCCGTTGTGCGTATCCTACCGTGCTGCTCCCGTTCTTCTCGATATTGTGACTCACCGGGATGTCGATGGATAACGATCGCTGATCGTTAATCCATCACTCCAGTCACCTTTTTTCCGCTTTTCATCTTGATGTGTTGGAGTTTGTTTTCCAGCTTCCTCCACTTGCGAACCATGGATTCATTCATTTGAAATTCTCTGGCAGCTGCTCCCATGTTCCTCTGCATAGCTGATAGCTTGCAGTTTCAACTGTGCTTTAGCCATGTTGTAAACAATGTTGTTCTGTTGTTCACGCCCACACGTCCCTCCCCCGTTGTCATGCCGTCTGCTCCTACACTCACGGCCACATAGGCTGTCCCCTACATTTTGGAGAAAATGTAAGACTTTTAAGTGCGCCTTATGGTCGTGAAAATACGGTATGTCGTTGTTTAGATGTATATTTGTTAATGTAAATGGTCATGTAGGTGTGTGGATTTGTGTGGATGTGTGTGGTCACGTAGATGTGTTTGGATGTATAGATGTGCGTGGTTGTAGGGATGTGTGAATTTTTGTAGATACGCTGATGACAGAACTCCATATATGGTCAGTGGATTTTCCGAAAAAAAAACTTTTTTTCTGCTCAAATGAATATTCTTTTGCTTTTTACAGAAACAGGTTTAGGTCAGACAGACAGACAGCTTTTAATAATAGAACAAGCAGTTCCTTCTGCAGTCATATTCCATTTGGTGTCATGTCTGTTTTTGACAGCTTTAAGGGGGAAAATGAAGAGAGAAGAATGAGAGGCGTTTGAGAAGGCAGTTTGATGCTCTGGAAAATGTAATAATAAATGATGTATTTGCTTTATAATACTGACATTAAGTAAATCACAACTGTTCTTATGAAATTAATTGCATTGCAGAGCGTAGAGAATTAGATAGAAAATACAAAAAGACACATTTGGATTTTAAAGGGGAAAAAAAAACCTTCTGAAGCTGACTATTTTACCAAAATCTATCCATCCATTTTCTCCACCCGCCAGCTACTGATGGGTGAAGGTGGCATACACCTTGGACACTTTGCTAGTCCATTGAGCCACACAGAGACACAACTGCACTCGAGTACCCTTTAGGGACAATTTAGAGTCATCAATCAAGCTATACAGCGTGTTTTTGGACTGTGGGAGGACGCCGGAGAGCCTGGAAAAACCCCACACGTGCCCGAGGAGAACATGCAAACTCCACACAGACGGGGCCAATCGGAGTTCTGGGAACAGTGATCCTAAAATCATGTCCAGGAGGGGCAGCTGGCCAGTTTCTCCACAGTAAAGCCCTGAACTGAATGCTCCATGTACAGACTTTGGGAAGGTGATAGTTGCAAAAGCGCATTTAGTTTTGATAAATTTGAAGTTCAACCGCTAAAAAAGCTGAAACACATTTCATGCTGCGGTAAATGCACTGCTCTCCCCTCTTCCTATCAGCAGCAAACGGGTAAGAAAACAAAAATTAACGTAAATATATAGTGGTGCAAACACGTTTGTGTTGCTGCTCATAAAAAAAAGTTATGCACACCAAGCCAAATGATGAATAGTAAAATGTATTCAACCCTGGAGGCCCTCAACCTATGTCTGTGTAACTGCTGTACTGGACAAGTAGGGCAAGAAAAATAAGACATTTACTTTAAAAAAAAAAAAGTTCAAAGAAACGTTAAATCTGAGATCATGCAAGGAACGGACATTTCATTGAGGTACTCGTCAGCCCTAAAGTGAGTCAAGCTGTTTCATGACTTAAAAAGAAAAAAATGATTTTTGAGTGAAAGACAGACATCCTCAGAACAATAACTCCTGCCGATCAAACCTGCTAAATTAGCTCTGAAATAACAAAAGGAAACGGGCTGCACTTTCAGTGTTATAAATAAAGCCCCTCCTGTCGTTGAAGACCTGCAGCTTTGACGCTTGTGTCACCATAGGTTCACCTGTCTTCACATTAATAGGAAACAGTGAGAGGAAATGTTTTTCTATGCGCATAATAATGTTTGGACATAAAACAGTGCAGGGATTTTGCTGCTCCACACTTGTCTGCAGGATCCAGAAAAGGTATACCTTTACTGCCCCCAACTGCCTCCAAATGCATTCAGTATTTATAAATGGGCACCGTTTCACCCGGTGGAAGTGTAGGAATATGCATTTGGATTTTTACAGACAGAAAAACTGATGGATTTTATCACAAGGGTCTCAAATTTGTCCCAAAAGTTGTTTTAGTGGCTTGATAGAGCAGTTTGCAAGCATATGTAGTGTTTAAACACACAAAGCAACATTGATTATAATAATAACAATAAAAAGGGTTGTTATGTTGTTTTGTGAGCTTTTTTTCCCCTGAGATTGTAATTTTCTTTCCAGCTTCGTTCGTCTTGGGTTTCATCCTCATACATCCTTGATTCCTCTGTGTTGCACAATGTTTGCATCAGACACACATTTCCATCTGCTTGCGCTTTTATACTTACCATTAAAAAAAAAAAACAATGACAGATGCATAATTTGTGGTCATGGCTAAGTCACATATTTTGCTTTGACCCTGTGACATGAATCCACAATTTAAGATTGATCACAATGTATAATTTTTAATGGAAATCTAAGTGAATCAATTCAATGTTCTGACACAGAAAACAGCCGTTTTGGTCTCTTCAATAGTGCCAATAATGAGTTGAAAAATGTAATCAAACACACAGGTCAAACACTGTAATGGCTCAAATGTACCAACATTTTATAAGTGATTTCTTCTCCATTATTTTAAAAAGTTCTTCAGAAAAACAGCTTTAGTAAAGGCTGACATGTAGCCACTGAGCTGGAGTTAATTGCCATACATTACCGTAATTTCCGGACTACAAGACGCTACTTTTTTCCTGCGCTCACAGCCCTGCGGTTTATTCAGTGACGCGGCTAATTTATGGATTTAATTGGCGGCCGCCATGTATGCACTTTCGGACTCAGTGAATGGTTTGAATTCTCAATGCAACATCAAGCAACGAGTCATTTGTCTTTCAACACACCTCAAAGAAGCCAAACAGCATGGACCTCACTTCAGGTCTTAGACAATTCAGTCATGGTTCAACAAAACGAAACACGCACCCCCGGCCGCATCCCAGAATCCTTTGTGGCTATTAGACCCAACATGCACGTGATCGCCGCTACAATATGATGAAGCTTTCAATTTAAAAGCAATCGTCAAAAGCAGCGTGAAAAAATCCACCATCGCCAACGGGTTTGGAAAAGCCGGTCAGCTGCTGACGGAGAGAACAGCGCATGCTCAGGAGTGAATTTACCTCTGAGTCATAGTGACTCGGCTGGCTGGACGTAAATATGTGGGAATAACATCAGCCTTTATTTTGTCGGGACACGACTGGAAACACAAATGCACTCGATCGTTTTTAACTGTTTCTAAGGACTGAGTGGAATTTTGCATTGAAAAGCTCACAGCCGCCGTGTGAGCTGGAGACATGTTCTCCTGCTGCTCGATCACATAGAGCTGCGGGACCGATGGCAGTCTGATGGCTCCCACACGTAACAACGCATCCGCCCCTCATCCACATAACGTACAGTATAAAGTCCGATTGCTCTGCACAGACACAATTTGCTTCGTCCACCAGCAGCCGCGCGCAGCGACCAGTTGCCGCACAGAGGTGCGCGTATCGCGCTGAGGCGCGCGCTTTTCAGTCGCCGCTGCTTGCTTTCTTTTTAGAAACTCCCCGTCACTCAAGAACTTGCTACGCCGGGCCCTTTGTAAAGCTACAACGTAGCTAGCTTCTGTCACAGCTTCACTGGATTTAGCCATTTTGGAGCTGTTGGAGCTTATTGTTGCGCTCCTTGCTGGTAAATTGTTATAGTTTTTATGATTTGTAACATAACCATGATTAATGTTGATTTCTTTGAATATTACGTTGACCTGCTTGCAAATAAGGCACATTACTTTGTCCAGCCCGTGAGGTACAACAAAGTAAACATTTGTCCTCTTAGCTAGAAAGCGCCTTTTATCCTGGCCAACACAACCTTTTACCTCAAAGAAAACTGCTCTGGCTCTCTCGCTCTGAGAACCCCTGGTATAGGCCATTCAGATTAAGTTCGATAGACAACTTTCCTCAGACAGTTCGATCTTGTTTGATCGTAGGAATATAAGTCAATCGTTACACTCCTAGTATGCTGTAGTTACGCTTCAACTTAAGATGTTTGTCTTTGTTTCATTGCGTTTTTAGTGCAGAAACGTTCAAAAGTTTTAATTTTAAGTTTGAATGTCACGTTAAAAATCTTGTTTTGCACACAGGTGTGTTCATGATACAAGGTCCACTTAAAATCCCTTAATGCGCTTTATTCGGTGTTCCTTACATATGAGATAATTTTAAAATAGACCATTCGTTGACGGTGCCCATTGTAATCAGGGGCACTGTATAGTAGGGAAATACAGTACACCTAACCTGAAAAGTAAGTCATTTTATTTATTTTTTTAATTCCAAAGTCCACCTGTTGGTCTGTAAATGTATTCACCTTTAGACTGTTTTTTTCTCTGCTGTGTGCGTGTGTTTGTGTGTGTGTCAGTACTTACTGCATTTCAAAGCCTTCTGAGACGTGACAGACCCTTTGAAGGAAACCTGAGCTGCCAGATGGTATTCGTCACCCCTAAACCAAGGAGACATCCGAAGCTGCAAACGACTGTCGCATTATTGACCAAAAAAGGCCATCTGCAGCTCTAAGCATGCATGGTTGGTGCCAGGTACACCAGGCAGTGTTGGGCGGAGAAGGAGGTTTACCGTTATAAATAAACCTTGAATGTTGTTATCAGCAGCAGCCGCAGCATCACAGACAGCTTCCAGACGCAGCTGACGGAGGCTTGTAACACATCCAGATGACAAATGCAGGGGAGCTAATTAAAGCATCAGATCTAACAGAAGCAACTGGTGGATGGAGGCAACATCATGATGCAAAAGGCTGCAACAATGGCGACACGTTAGCGTTCCCTCTTTTTGCCTCGGGGACACAGCACCTCATTTCATTGCAGCACATATTTTTGGATTGTGATTCATAAAACGCAAAAGTTTCTGTTCTGTTCTTGTAACTACATTATACTCTCTCACCGACATTTTCTATTGTCATATCTCCTTATTGATGCTTTACCACACGCATACCTTTACAGCTGAATGTATCCAACACCAATTGTTACAATAAAAACAACACAAATTTCACATAACTGGACATATATTAGACATTCACGGCATCCCGAGGTGCTGCAGTGTTATGTGTCTGATTGGACATTTGGCTCACATGATAAACAGTCAGAGATTCCTTACATTGGGGAGACTGCAGCAGGGCCTCTTTACACCATCGCATATTTATTACCCCATTAAGGTGCCCTCCTCATCCCAAGCAAACACCGCGCCACCAACCCGCCTCCTGGACCATAAACGTGAGCCGCAGCGCTGCAGCCTCTGTTTAAACACATCGCCTTGATGCAATGAAACGAGCAGAAAGCTGCTCAATGGCCCATGGTGTGTTAACCTAACTTTGCTTTTTTTCTAATCCTTAATCAAATGTTTTACATTTTTAAAGTTGAGGGAGGCTTTAATAAAAGGATCAGGGGAGGAAGAGCCGCCTCTCTCTGAACACTCGCTCCCCTGCTAGAAACGCTCTGCATGCCCGGATTTCCTTCCTCGCTTTGATGATTGTGTGAGGAGCCCTGTACCATCCACATGAAAGTTCCCGAAGAATGGAAGGAGATCAGAGAAGAGATCTGAGACTCCAACAAGACAGGCGGCTGTGAAAAGAGCTGCGCTCTCTGACGTAAGGCTTTTCCTGTCACACCAGTGCGTACATGTGAGGAGGCCCATCGTCTGAGCTGTAAATATTACTGGAAAGGTTCAATTCATGTTGCTCCACAAACACATTTATTAGAAAAAATAACTTTTGACACACCCACAAGCAGCCAAACATCATAGAGGTGACTTCTGCTCTTAGGCCCCTCACTCGTGGTGCAACAAAAAGAAACACCCATGCTCAGCCCTATTTTGGCCGCATCCCACAATTAGACCCAACGTGCACATGACCGCCACTACACCATCACCAACGGGTTTGGAAAAGCCGGCCTGCTGCGTGACGGAGAGGACAAGCGCAAGCTCAGGAGTGAATTTGCCTCAGGATGACACTGACAACGAAGGAGAGACAGGGAGAGTGTGGGAACAATGTCTGACGCTATTCCAATCCGACGCTGAGGAGGAAGACTTCCAAAGTTTCAGTGCACAGGAGGAAGATCAAGAAAGCTCTCAGTGACTTTTATGTTCATGTTTTTTAAACCAGCCCTGTTAGCGCTGTGTTACAGTTTGTTACTGTAGTGGAAGGAAACTACCGGTGCACTCGCTGAGCAGCGCAACCTCAACGCACTTTCACTGCTCTCCCTTTCACTCCCTCTTGCACTGCACTCACCCCCCACCCCTTCCTCTCCCTCCTCCTCCTTTTTACACACGTGCGTGGTTTCAGCGTATACACATCCTCATTCTAAAACACAGATTTCAATGTGGGCACTTGGGGCTTAGACAGGTGCGGCTTATGAAATTAAAAGATGGTATATCCTTTAAAAATGTAATGGGTGCGGCTTGTAATCAGGTGTGCTCTATAGCCTGGAAATTACATTTTAGCATCTTGTTATACTTGTTATAGTTTTTATTTGTTTTGCAAAACTATATTTTAAAATCCAGGTTGAAATAATAAACCAAAAAAGATGAATGTGTGTGAGAAATATAAGTAATTCCATCTGTTCAATTGACCATTTGCCTTCTCTGAAGTATTATTTTTTTGGATGTTTTAGCTTTTATTCTGTGCTTTTGTTGTTGAATTCTATGTTTTTGCAAAGCCATCAAAATGTTTCCATATTTCTCCGTCCTGTTGCATATGATATCTTCATTCTACACACAAATGTAATATTTAAAGATGTTTGTGACAGTTGTTTAGTTGGCCTTTTAAAGAAACCTGAATTATGTCTTTATGCCAATTTCAAGGCTATTTTACTTTTTGATGTATTTTGTGAGCATTGGTGATATCAAATCCATTTTTCTCTTCATCACAGTTTCATGTCGTCTCATAAGCTAAGTTTTCTATTTAGGAATTGACATTTTAGGTGGGACAGGTTTCTAGTTCCCTTAAAACCTACAATGTAGCACCTCTCTCTAGATGGCACTATCAATACGACTACAGCTGTGACTGGTCCTGTTGTTAGTGATTTGTTTCTCGGGCCATTGTCCTGCCACAACTGTGCATTAATCACTGACACCATATCTGCATCAAATCATTATTCTGAAGACCTAATGTGTTGTGTTTGAGTCTTTACATTTTAGATATGTGTAACAAAACCCAATGAACCCTCCAATAAAAGGGCAGTCTGATAAGACTGGGAGTGGGTTACTACTGTGGTGATTAGGTTAAGAGTTGCTAGAAAGGCTCTGGTTAAGATGGTACATTGGATGTTTTTTTTCTTTTTTTACATTGTACTACATTAGTTTACACTAAAACCAAACCCATAACAAGCTCTGACTTGTGTAATGACGGAGTGAATTATCCTCACAAAAAGAAATGTCTGAAATTGTTGAGGTCTGGTTCTCTGAGAAAGACATATGTAGAAAACAAGCCAAATTGTACCCTTTTTTTTGGACGTAGTCACGTTTCGGTCACATGAATTTTTGTTGTAGCTCTCCATTATGGGACGGTAGGCATGTAGTAAGTATGTTTTTTTTTGTTTTTTTAAGAATCAATGCAAAGACGCAGCTTAGTCTGTTGCAAATCTTTTCTTAAATTCTTTCTTCAGATTTTTTTTCCTGTCACAATATTTCTATCTCTTTTTTTTGTTATCACATAAGAGCTTAAAACCACAGGGTTATGTCCATGCAGCTCAGGAAAGGCCTTCTCATGCCATCTGATGCACAGGCTGAGGGTGAATAAAAACTGACAGTAGTTTTGTTCCCTTAGTTGTGTCCTTGCGCCCTTGGCCTCTGCAAATTGTCGACCCACATTTCATCTGTGGGTGACTGTCACAAAGCCCTCTCGTTTCGCCCGTCCTGTCGTGTCTGACCCCGGCCATTCAATCACCTGTTTGGAGAGAGTGACCTCTGGCCTGTGCAATCTCCACTCGTCTCCAGCACCGATGGTCAAGTCTGCATGAGCTGCTCTAAAGAAAAGCACATAAACATTCTCCATCCTCACTCTTTGAATAATACATTCATGTCACCCGGAGCCCGCCGGGTGCCAGTGGTTATAAAGGGAAAAAAATCAGATAAACTGTGCGCACAGATTACTAAAACGTGTGCACGGATTAGTAAAGCGTGCCCACGGATAGGTAAACCGTGAGCACCATTTAATAAACCGTGCGCACGCTTTAGTAATCTGTGAGCACAGTTTATTAATCCGTGCGCACAGATTACTAAATGGTGCGCACGGATTAATCAGTCCCCCAAAAGCCTCCTCCGCCCGTCCTCGGTCTGGAGATAGTACAAATCTCCCGGGAGACACGGTTCTGGAGTCAGCGCAGCAGAACAGGGAAACGCAGTGCGGTCTGAAGTTTCCTCCGTTGCGCACACTGTACCAAAGCACCCTCACATCCCTGCAAACACGAAGCTAAGAGTTTATCTTCTATGCTCAGAGGCATGCACATGCAATAACTTTGCATGCACGCACGATTGATTAATCCGTGCGCACCATTTAGTAATCGGTGCGCACAGTTTACTAAATGGTGTGCACGGTTTACTAATCCGTGCACACAATTTAGTATTCCGTGCGCACAGTTTAGTATTCCGTGAGCACAGTTTGTCAGATTTTTTTTATTTTTAACCACTGGCACCTGGCGGGCTGCGTAGAGTTTAGCAATAAACCAATCAAATGAACTTTGTTGCATTCAAAACAGTCTTTGTAGAATATAAAGCACTAACTACTACTACTACTCTAAAAGTTCAATAGTTAAATCTACTTGTAAAGCCACAAGGACTAGTTCTAATTGAATGTGTAGTACTTATAGCGGAGCCAATAGGAGTTGTTTGCTTGATAATGTTAGGAGTGGATTTGGTTTTCAGGTAAGGCCTGAAATGATGAACAATAACTTAAAGGCTGCTACCTAAAAGGACTGAGCTAAAATATGAAGAATATCTTCATTTGTGGAAAATTTCTGCAGACATTTAAGCTAATCATTTTAAATGACGTATACTTATACAGCGCCTTTCTTCCTACAAGGACAAAGCGCTTTACAGTCACAGACCCATTCACACACACATTCAGACACTGGTGGCGGCTCCGCTGCCAAACACAGGCGCCTGCCTACCACCAGAGGCAAGGTGGGGTTCAGTGTCTTGCCCAAGGACACTTTGACTCATGGGCAAGCAAGGCGGGAATCGAACCTGCAACCTTACGATCATGGGACGACCGCCCTACCGCTGCACCCTACCGCTGCACCACGGCCGCCCCATTTTTTGAGGATGAACCTCTTTAAACATTTTTAAAAAGACAGTTCAAAGTTTTGTCTGGTCTTCGACTATCCGTAACTTGTCAATCGCTTTTTTAAAATACTGAGTAAAAAAATGACCACTAACTCTTCATTCTGCAGCTCCTAGTTGAGCTTAATTTATGTCATTTTCACCGCTCACGTTTAATCAGTCATTGAGCGGCTGGATGGCTGAGTTGGCTACATGTAGGACTGGCGCATGGGAGACCAGGGTTTGATTCTCAGCGGGCGCAATGAGTTTCTTCCAGTGTGTGTCCTATGTGGTCTGGGTCCCCCTGTGCCGGTCCCCAGCCCGGATAAAAAACAGGGTTGTGTCAGGAAGGGCATCCGGCGTAAAAATCTCTGCCAAACCACCTGAGAGCCGATTCACTGTGGCGACCCCTGAAGGGATTTGCTGAAAGCTAAACAACAACTAAATGAATTAGTCCATCTTTTGTGTCAACATCTGTCTGCTGCTACTTATGCTTGCATTGCTAGATGGCATCTTAGTTTCTTGTCAAAATATTTCAGACGTGTATTGAGAAGACGGCAGCATTAATCAGATCAATTGTTCATTATTGTTGCCTGGAGTTGTTCTCTCCAGGAAATTCACATAAAAGTTCCAGTCTGCTTTTAAAACAATTCTTCTCTGACCGCTGCTCTTCAGGTACCAATAGAACGGTTTGGGTTCTAGATTCAACATATTAAAAAGGACACCTGGAACGCAGTGAGGATCCCGAGAAGCATGTGGGTGTCATCAAATTGGATCCCATCATCATCTGTAACAATGTAGAGGACCCTCGCAGCAGCTTGGTCAATTTTATTCACACTCACCAGTTCCCAAACCATATGGCAGGCTGCTAATGCAGCTAACACCCAAGTTAGAAGAAAAGGAGAAAAATGGTTCATTGTTTACTTTGCAGCTGTTCCCCTCTTTACATGAAACCTTCAACGAAGCTCTGTATCACAGTATTAAATCTAAATCTCTGAGGGTCCCTCCTGTGCCATGCATCATACTCAAAGATTACCTGCAAACCTCCCTGATGGTGCTTTAATACACAATTTCACTTTTAAATTGCATATGATAGTCTTTGTATTCAGAGTAAAGGAATTAACAATTTGCATGTATTTAGCTCTTTTTTTTTAACAGCAGGTGCACTTTATTATACAGCTGCATACACTGAATTTTCCTCATTGGGTGTTTCTGGCACCATCGTGCATGGACTGATGTATTCTGAGATCCGTCACAGGACGAGATGAACTGTAGTTAACATTAACCACTTCAGTCTTTTCTGTTAGGATCTCCTTGTGGGAGTTTATGGATCCACGTGTACTTTGTCTGGATGAAACAGCTTCACAGGGTTTATCCCATGGAAGACTGATTTAAAATCGGTTCAGAATGTTCACCAAAGTGTTCTCCCAGGTTGGAAAAGGCTTGGCTTACTACTGCAGTTTAATCCTGCTGATTATTATTAGCCCAGGACAAACACAGCCAGAGGACATGTGGTAATTTTAAAAAGCAGCTCAGTTTTTATCATCGGCGCAGACACCAAAAACTGCTGAAAAATCAGTACAAAAAATAAAAATCTGTTGCTGTCACATGAATATTGGTTGTAGCTATATGGATGCCAACTGAGCAGTAGCTCGCTCTGTCACATGGTCTTCCCAGAGTGCAGTTGATGGGACGAAAGCGTACATTGTCCACTCCTCTGGAGGGAGATAGATTGCTCAAGGTGACCCCAGCTGGCAGTTTGACTGCTCAACCCCTCTGCCCTCATGCCAGCGCTGCTCATGCTCATTTATTCTGCTCTTTCATCTCGCAAACTCCCATTCCCCTGGCAGCGAACTTGACTGGAGCTTCTTGGTTGAGAGCACCTCACCCCCTCTATGTTCTGTCCCTGTTGATGTGTGGCCCAATTTCTGTTAGTTGGCTTAGTATGATCCTTTTTGAGTGTGTAAATGGTGTGATGCTCTTGTGTGCAAATTTGAATTATCATTGAGAAGAAAACTTCTAGACACGGAATGGAAAATCTCTACATTACTTTAACTTTACCTCTATAGCAATACCAACATTCTGAACAAGCATTTAGGGCTGAAAACAAGAAGCTTTACCCTGTAAACAGTAGAAGATACCATATACAGTATACTTCACAAATAAGGAATTTCTTATAGAAAAAGTTTTGTCTTAACTGTTAAATGCTGCATATTTATTAGGGGTGTAACATACACGTAGTCGAATCGAACCGTTTCAGTACAGCAGCTTTGGTTCAGGTTACTTCTGTACCGTTTCGGTATGTTATTTTCTTTTTTTTCCCTCATATGCATTGTAACAACCAAACTGCTTTGTCACTTATAGTGGGGAAACGAGAGCCGTGCTGCTAATGAACTAGCTGCTACTTAACTAGCTGCGTTAGCTGTCCTTGCCCCATACTCCACTCGCCCTTAAACGGTCTCAGAGAGGGAGATGTAGACAGAGAAATAGATGCTCCATCTCCTTTCCGACATTAAAATCCATTTATAATGAACACACTCAAACAGCATAACACATTGAACCTCACTTCTCTTCTCAGCTCTCTCAGGGATGGTAAAAGGAACACACAAGATTTCACACTTCCCATGAGTCTTAGTGGCTATAGGCGGGGCTAACCCCCAGGTCACCACTGTATTAACTTTGCGCTGAGGCGGAACTAATGTTAGCCGTGAGTTTCCTCCGAGACGCTATTAGGTGACGGACTGTAAGTGTGTCAACATATGGCTAATGCACAGATGTGGACCCCCCCCCATCTCCTTACGCTCTCCTGTGTGGGGGGAACACTTCGGCTTTGTTGTCATCATCCTGAAATTGAAAAGACAATTGGATAAGAAGAATGCTGTGTGTCAGCGTTGTTACACAAAGATAGCGTATGCCAGTGTTTTTCAACCTTTTTTGAGCCACGGCACACTTTAACCTTGACAAAAATCCCGCGGCACACCAGCATCCAAAAAAATAGATAAATAAAAAAATAAGAAAAAGCTCAGTCTGTATTGATCTACAGCCGCTCTGCAATATCACATGCATTTTTGTGATAATTGTTGCAGAAAAAGCTGGAAGCTGCAGCTGTTTTTTTCTAAAAGATGTATTAAAAATTAAGTCAAAAGATACAAAAACTGTTTGATGTGTGTTCGTTGTTTTAAGACGTTAAGAGGAGAGACTCTTTGTGCGCTAAGACAGTCACTTTACTGCATCATGGGAGATGTAGTGCCGATAATCCGCCGACCGCAGAAAGACCAGCGTCTTTGAGCTTCATGGTTTTGTTCACTTGTTCCAGTCTGATACCAGATTCTGTGGAAAGCTACATCGCTAAAGACGAGCTTTAGCTGGTATTTTTGTTAGAACAGAGAGACTTTTTTGCGCTAAATCGAAACAAGGAAGTGAAGACTTTAACCACTTCTGATTGATCAGACTGATGGCATGTGATTAAGCCTTCAAGAATGATTGGTGGAGACAGTTAAAGGGGCGGGACTTTTCCTTACACAGTTATAGCTGCAGCTAAATCGCGGTATCCCGTTATTCTTATCAAAATGTCTTTAATAGAATCATATAAACACAAAGAAAAAATAATTTTATGATATTTCATAATCTTAACTACTCAGTGTTTTATCAGGGCCTGTTTGGATGAACAAAGAGCTGATTTCCTGGAGATCGTAATTGCTTTTAGATCAGTTAATGAGGGCAATTTCTCACGGCACACTTGACCATCTCCCACGGCACACAAGTGTGCCGCGGCACACTGGTTGAAAAACACTGGCGTATGCTACAGTAACACATCTGATCTGTTAACGGATTTAAAACAGAATTACTCGAGCGTAACAATGTGCAAGTAAAAATGTTTTTTTTTTTCAGGCCAGTGTTAAGCCTTTGGTTCCTGGCAGCTAATAGTTTTTCTTATTTTATCAAGCAGATCACCTACATAGGTCAATTTTATTTATTGTTATGTAAAACCAAAAGATAGATAGAGAGGTAGATACTTTATAATACCGAAGGGAGAAATTCAGGTGTCCGGCAGAAAAACACACACAAACACACATAAGAAAATAATAGTTCACAAAATATTAATTTGCATCGTTTTCACTGAATGGTACGGTCCGGTCCGGTTTAGAATGGTCCAAGCAATTCAAGTGAGCTTTTCCACTCAATTGTGCATGAAACCTGTGCAATTATTAATTTAATTAATTTTTGAGTTGTAAATTTTTTGCAATTTATTAGTGGTTTGTGGACTAATTATGTGTTTTTAATGAATAGTTTTATGTATTACATGCAATATAGAAATTAAAGATCGGTGATACATGTCCGAAAAGTCCACTGGAGATACTTGGAACGGTCAGTGAAGCCCACAAATGTCAACTCACAAAAAGATGTACGCAATAATTGCATATAAACTACGTAAAATACGCATAAACTGCATTATTCTCAACCAACCAAAAAATTTAGAACAGCCGTCTGCCAAAACCCTCGACAGACATCAGCGCACATCGACAAATGACGAACACTTGAAAATAAATATTTACTCATACAGTAAACCCTTGTTTTTCGCGGGGGTTACGTTCCAAAAAGAACCCGTGATAGGCAAAATCCGTGAAGTAGAAACCTTTGTTTTTGTTTACAATTATTATACAATTAAATACTCTATTATACATTGAAAAGAAAGAACAAACCACTTTACAGGCTCAAGCATTTGTTTCACAAATAAAAGTACTTTCCAAAACGTTTTTTTTTCCCAACAAATAACTTCTGTACTGTTACTGTCTAATAATAACAATTGTAATCTTCAATGTGAACAGAAGGCATCGCAGAGATTAGCCCCGCCCACCGCGACCCGAGTAATTGGATTAAACGGGAGGAAATTTAAAATGATTATTAAAAAAATACAAAGTACAAATGGACAAATAGTGATTCAGGTGTATTTCACTGCTCTTCTCTCACTGAACCGCTGCATCCTGACTCCGCTCTGCAGTGTTTTCTTCTTCTGAAGCCGCGGTGCAGCTGTGTTTGTTCGGGAGAAGAACATAGTGATTGACAGCTGTTGTCGCTCTTTTTGCTATGGGTTTTAGAGAAACTCGAAATTGCAAGAGAATTTGCACGTACGTAATGTCAATTTGGCAAGCTGTTTTACGTACGTGTACATATTAAACTGCAACGTTATTGACGCACAAGTAGAGAAGAAGCGGATTGACTATTTAGCCAATCAGAATCCAGAACACATCCGTGAAGTAGCGAAACCTTGAAAAGTAAACCGTGTTATAGCAAGGGATCACTGTATATCACAAAAGGTCATCTGTGTAAAATGCAGAAAATGTACGTAGTGGCTGTGACACGGCCTTAATTTGTCAAAAGCCAGACAAACTGTAATTTTGGCTCGGTGAAGGTTCAGTAAGCCGTTCATTTTCTTGTACTACTTGGTGATGTTTTACGTTGACCAACTTTAAAGTCCAATGTGTTTACAGATCTACTCCACTTCATGTAACAGGAATTCAGTAAAGTAGTTTATTAGGTCCATGTTTTCTGAAGTGAAATTATCCAGTGTGGCGTGTAACTTGATGGTGGACAAGGTTAACCATTCATTTTCTGTATTTCTTTAAGCAATTATTGCAAGAACTGATGAATCTCAAATGTATTATCTTTTTATTAAAAAAATCTCAGTGTCTTCCTTCGACAAACAGATAATGTAGCAGCATGCGGGGAAAATTCGTCGTGCAACATCTGCTGTGTCCCTGTTGTAGAGCCCTTAAATGCCGCTGTAGATTCAACAAAGAATTGTTTTAAATTCTGAGAGATGCCTGCCTTCCCGTCTCTACCTCTCTCCTGAGGTCAGTGTTTGCTGCATGGCTGCTCAGAACAAAAGGCCTACTTCTGAAGTGATCAATCCTGAAGTGAGAGGTAAGGGTAGAGGAATTGAGATGATGAACAAGAGGGAAAAGACGAGCAGCAGGCCACGCTGAAGGTCACTTACAAAAGAAATTGTAGGAATCTCAGGAAAACATGCAGCCTGTGCAAAGGGAACACTGTGCTGATAATTCTTTACAGATGTGAGTCATTTTTTTTCTTTTGACAGCAGCAAAGTCATCAAAATGCAGAAAAAGGCTCTGCATAAGTGCCTGTCCGCCACCACTGCAGCTTTGCGGCTACACAAGTTTTAGAAATATAATTAGCCTGAACATAAAAGGGAAAGGGTGTGCAAATGTGGAAAACGAATCTTTTTCACGGATCATAATTGGTCATGAATGTACAAAACAAAAAAATGGAAAGTTGTGTTTTTTACGTGAAATTATCACAAATGAAATGCGTTAAAACCACGAAAGAAGTCCAAATAAACCACGCAAAGAAGACGTAAATCAATGTAGAACATGAACCCAATGTAATTATTGCGCTGTTTATATGCAATTAATTAGTGATTTCTGCTTCACTTAATAAAAAAAGAAAAATATTCAGTTCCTTGATGGGTTTTTTGTGCGTGTGTGTGTTGTTCTTTAGGTGCTTCCAGAGTTTTACCAATTTAAAATAGATTACCTGAATTTGAGCAAACTTTGACGTCTCTGTCCTGCACACACACACACATTCTCCACATGTTTGTTTGTGTTTGTTCTGCTGTTATTGCACTCACTAAGAGCTTTATAAGAACTCAAAGCTAGTTTGAGAAGCCCTGGAACTCCTCTGCGTTGTGGTTATCTGTGGAGTGCTAAATGCAGTACAGAAGCTGCCTACTCACAGTCTGGCATGAAGGGCTTTGTGGGAAAGATGCAACATGTTTCTATAGGAGTGCTTCCAGGACGGCTCCTCAGATGCTGCCGCCTTCTGAAAAAGAATATAGTATGGACCAAAGTCCCCTTCTGTGATTGTGCATGTACAGTTGGATGTCTCAGGTGACTTAACTCCTTCTTAACACAACCTTCTAAGACCTTGTGGTTCAGTAATCCATATACATTTGAAAGAGAATGCTGTGATGTCACTGACTTAGGACGGTGTGGCTCCTTTTCTATTTGAAATATCCTTTTTATTATTGACATCAGTTGTTCTCAGTCGTGGTTCTTTAAAGCTCCTGAGACCTTTTCCTGCATGTCTCACTTATTTCCTTGCTCCAGCCATTGACTGTATATGAGAACTGGACCGAGTGACCCCTCCTCCCTGGTTCCAGGAAGCCAGTTTCTATTGAGAACAAAACAACCATTGGTAAGGTGAAAGGTTGGTAAGGTGGGAAGCTACCATGCAGGAAACCAGGGTTCGATTCCCGGAGGGGAATGAGCAATGGTACTGGGGGCAATTACCATATCAATGGCGCGCAATTAACATCACCCAGTGAGGGTCCTTAGGCAAGACCCTTAACGCTACTGCCTCCCGAGCGCGGTTTCGGCTGCTCCCCAAGGAGATGGGTCAAATGTGGAGAAAGAATTTCCCTTCCTGGGATAAATACAGTGTATAAACAAAAACCTTTTTTGAAAATCTAAATGTGTTTTTCATATTTTTTTCTTTAATGTAATAGTTGATCAACTTATAAACTGGCCAGTCAGATGTCTTAATAAAGCTCTGCTTTGCCGTCCAATGTTCGAAATGTTGAATCGTCCAATTTTGTGTAGCCCACTTTAATGTGGTAGGGGTGCGGCCTTCCAACCAGCTCACTACTGATTGGTGACAGTGGTTACCATAGGAACATTGAGTCAGACCAATCGCTGCTTACTGACGACGTCTGGCTCCTACATGGGAACGTCTGCTTGGCCAAAGAATGAGGGGTGTTGGCAGAAAAATAAGTGAAATATTTGGTGCAAAAGTTTTTTAGGACTAGAGTTTTTTTTTTTTTTTTCTTAAAAGAGGTTATATAGCTTTGAGAAACTAGAGTGTGAATTTGTATAAACCCCTTTTTGTCGTATTTTTTTTCTTTTATTTATTTGTTGCATTTAGTGTGTGTGGGGAGGGAGAGGGGAGGAATGTGGGGGGGGGTGGAAGAGAGTAAAAGGAAGAAAGGTGAAAAGGTGGGGGATACAAGCACTGATTTGAATTAGTTATTTTTTTAAGCTGTAACAGTTATACCAGATCTGCTGGAAAGACAAATATTACATCAAAGGTGAAAATCTGACACTAAGATGAGCGAAAAATCAATACACTGTGGGTAAGGAGGAGGGATGAAGCAGACAGGGAGCAGTGTGGCAGTGTGCACGTGGGGGTGGAGATACATGCATGCTGCCGACGTGAACCGTGTGTTCATAAGGGGAACCAGATCCTACCCAGCCAGACCAGGAGAGGGGAGGAGGGCCCCCCAGGCCAATGTGATGCTGAAGCATCTCCATTAGTGTGATTGAAGATGAAGTGATCAGAAACCAAACCAACTCCAAAGTTGTTTTTTCTGACCGTTATTCCTGAAAGTCTGCTTCAAATCTTTGTAAGAGTCTCAGGAAAAATATTATGTGTAGATTTAGGTGGTGAGAAACATGTAAGTGGTTCTGGAAATGTTAGACCATTTCAGCCCTCCAATTTTATGCATCACAGTTTACAGACCACCCAAACCAAGCTCTGTTTTTATTGAGGAGTTTTCTGAATTTCTAGCATCTGTCCACACTTCCATTAACATGATTTTAATAACTGGTGAGTTTAACCTGCATATAGACGGGAAGTCGGACTATTGCACCACTCAGTTCTTGGACTTGCTCGCTCCTCTTAAATTTACACAACACGTCATGCAGCCAACTCACCACAGGGGGCACACTCTTGACCTCATCATCAGTCATGGTTTACCTACCAGTGTGTCCTCTGTTGTGGACCTGGCTGTATCTGACCATTACTGTGTGCTTTTTAACATCACTGGTTTTATAAAACAAGAGACCTCTGTGAGAACGGTGAAGAAACGCTACTTGACTCCTGAAGTGGTTGAAAAGTTTATTACATCTGTTCGCTCCCACTCTCGACCTGTCTTACCAGCCCCCTGTGATCTACTCGTTGACAGTTTTAACAGTAAATTAAAATCCAGTCTCGACTCAGTTGCTCCACTAAAATCTAAAAAGATAAGAATCAAACCCACACCCCCTTGGAGAACTTGAGGAAATTAAACAATTGAAGAGACGTTGTAGATCTGCCGAAAGACTTTGGAGAAAACACAAACTTGAAATAAATTATCAACTATACCAAAACCAACTAAAACTATATGATCAAACAGTAAAACAGACCAGGAATTCCTACTTTGCGAACATCTCTGAAAATAAAAATTACCCCAGAGTCCTCTTCACCACAATTGAATCTTTAATCAACTCAAATGTGAATAAAAACACAATGCCAGCCTCCGCCTCATTGTGTGAGGAATTTGCACACCACTTCAGGAGCAAGATCGATTCTGTCAGATCTAACATTGTTAATGAACAGAAAAGCCTTTTTATTGGTAATGATGGCTTGATTTTACCTGAGGAAGCACTGGACAGTTTTGACCTGGTTGAAGCTGCAACACTTGGTCGAGTTTTCTCCCAAGTGAATCCAACGACCTGTTTTTTAGACCCCATCCCTACATCACTTTTTAAATCACAGTGAGATTTTAAACATCATGAACTCCTCTCTACAGGCGGGTATTTTTCCTGCTGCCTTTAAAACGGCAATGGTGAAACCTTTATTCAAGAAAACAAATTTAGACCCTTCAGTTTTTAACAACTACAGACCTGTGTCCAACTTACCTTTTTTAAGTAAGGTTTTAGAAAAACTTGTTTTTATTCAGCTGAATGAGTTTCTCTTGCAAAACAACATTTTTGAGATAAACCAGTCTGGTTTTAGAACAAACCACAGTACTGAGACAGCCTTGTTAAAAATTGTTAATGATGTCAGATGTGCCTTGGATTCAGGTCAGATCTCAGCACTAGTTCTACTAGATCTTAGCGCAGCTTTTGATACTGTTGATCACCTGATCCTTCTAAACAGACTTAAAAGTCTTGGCCTTTTCGGGACTGTTCTCAAGTGGTTCGAATCGTGTCTCATGGAGAGAAACTTTATGGTAAGCATGGACACACACTTTTCTGGGGTCCATGAAATTAATTGTTGTGTGCCTCAAGGTTCCATCCTTGGCCCCTTGCTTTTTAACATTTACGTGCTTCCTCTGGGGAATGTCATCAGAACCCACAACATCAGTTTTCATAGCTATGCTGATGATACCCAGCTGTACATAGCTATGTCTCCTGATGACACACGACCAATAGAAGCACGTTTTAATTGTATTTTAGATGTGAAATTATGGATGGCAAATAATTTTCTGCAGCTAAACCAGGAAAAAACTGAAATTTTAGTTCTCTGTCCTGAAGAAAAAAGAGAGAAACAGTTTCTGAAGATACTGGAACTTTCATTAAGTCATTCAGAAACAGTCAGAAATCTGGGCGTTATTTTCGACTCTAAGCTAACTTTTATCCCCCACATAAAACAGTTATTTTATCATCTCAGAAATCTGGCTAGGGTCCGCCCACTACTCTCTCTTGCTGATATGGAGATGCTAATGCGTGCTTTTATCATGAGTAAAATTGACTGCTGCAACACCCGGCTTGCTGGTCTTCCAAAAACCAACATTAGGAACCTTCAGCTTTTTCAAAATTCTGCTGCACGAGTTCTTACAAAGACCAGGAGGCGAGCTCACATGACACCAATTTTAAAATCCCCGCATTGGCTCCCCATATGCTTCAGGATTGATTTTTAAGATACTTTTAACCGTTTTAAAATGTCTTAACGGTCTTGCGCCTTCTTATTTATCCAATCTTTTAGTAAAGTATGAACCCTCAGGGACCCTGAGATCCTCTGGCACTGGTCTGTTAACCATCCTGACTGTAAAAACCAAAACATACGGTAAAGCATCTTTTCAACACTATGGACCCTGTTTATGGAACAGTCTGCCAGAGGACCTGAGAGCCGCAGAGAGCATTGAGGTTTTTAAGAAAAGGCTAAAGATGCATCTCTTTAACCTGGCTTTCAGCTAATTTTTACTACTATTATTTATTTATCTATTTATTTGGTTAGTTATTTATTTATTTTTATTTATCTATTTTATCTTGTTTTATGAACTTACACCAGATTTTAATGTGTTAATTTAATTTTAATTTATCTTATTTCAATGTTTTATTTTTTATTGCTTTTATCAATATATTTAAGGTTTCATTCTCTTTTATTTTCATTCTATTTTTTATTTTTATCTATTTATTTATTTATTTTTTCCGGTGCTTCCTCAGTTGGGACCTTTCCCTCTGTGTCGGATGCTGTTCAGCCACTGCGGCTCTGGATGGGGACCTGCAGTAGCATTTAGCTGTGGTGGAGCGGTCCCCGCCTGTGATACTGCATTTGGCTTGTTATGCAGCTGTTCATAGAGAGGGAGGTCCCAGTTACCAGCGTTTTCGTGCTCAGCCTGTTTCTTTTTTCTTAATTCTCACTGGGGGTGGGAGATGTGTGAGAAGTGGGGGGTTGTGTAGGTACGGGGAGGGGGGCCTATTTTTATTTATTTTTTTGTGCTTGTTTATTTTAATCTTCATCCTTGTTTTGATATTTATTTTGACTTGTTTTAATGTAAAGCACTTTGTGTTATTCTTTTATGGGAAAAGTGCTTTATAAATAAAGACTGATTGATTGAAGACCAAAATCTAAAATCTGCAAAAAGAAAAACAATAATTTGTGGAAAAAAAGAAAAAAGCTTCAACTGTGTTTAAACATAATATATTTGAAATCATTAAGATTTTAAGTTAATATTTGATTAAATTATAATATTTGAATCTTACTAAGTTTATTTCACCTATTCTATTTTAGATAGCTCTCTCATACTTTTCTGTTGTCCTTTATGCCCTTGATAGTTCATGCTTTGGTGGTTTTCTACCTCCTTCATGTTTCCTGTTGCTTCACTTTTCCCGTTTATAACTGCTCATAAGGCTCCACCCCCCGTGCATTACATACATTTTTTTTTTCTTTTTCCATTTTCCTTACATATAATGTATGATCAATCACATGCATTAGTGTGTTTACAAAAAAAAAAGTACTGTTTTGTGTTGTTGCAGTGGTCAAAATCGTTTTTTTTGCCTTTTTTAATCTCCTTCATGTCCACTGAGAGTTTGGAGTTTTTGCTTTTATTAGCAGCTACAATAAAAGCTTTTCTACTTTTCTTGGTTTATTTTTTGCACTACTCAATGCTGGATGATGTGAGCAGCATTTGGTGGTCTCCCTGCAGAAATGCTGTCTTCACTGGAGATGAGCTGGAACTCTTTACCCGCTGAACCTCTCACTGCTTTGTATTAATTACTGCTAGCTGGGAAAAGCAGCTTCAGCAGCAAGTGGACTAAATGCTTCTGCGCTCTAAAGATGTGGTTTGATTTAAAGCATTTAGAGGAAGACTTTTTTTTCTTTTACTTTTATAACTTTACTTTTTGTGTTACATCAATCTAAACTTTATTATCCCTATACAAAGTCTAAGGTAGTAGTATGATAAAATACTACTATTGTAAAATAAAAATAAATAAATACATAAATAAATAAAATAAGGTAGTAGAATTATTATTGGTGGTTGCTTTAGTCGGAGCTCATTGAGTGTTTTTATCAGAGTTGTGTTCCTTGTAGTGGTTGCAGCTAAAATACGTTGTGGTGGTCGTACTGCCAGATATCAGGATTTGAACTTTATGTCTGTCAAGAGCTGCTGTAATGTCTCTTTTCACATTTAGAAATTTAGTAGAAATTTAGTAGAAATGGCCTGTATTAATATTTTAAACTCAACTTAATGTCCGTAATGAGTGTTGCTCAATATAAAAAGCCTATTCTGAAACTGTGTTTTAAAGTGAAATGCATGTGAACGGCTTTATTTTTGGTTGTTCAACACCTGCTTAAGCAAACTCCTTAGGTTGTTCAGGTTTTGAGAATAACACTTCGTCGGCCACTAACCCGCTTAAGCCATGGTCACTTACAAAAGAAATAAATATTAAATCAGTTTTAATTCGTGTTATCTTTTCAGTTTGGATCGCTTTTTTCCCAAAAAACTGACGTTACCGCTTAGTCGGCAGAGCATTGGCAGAAACCTTGTATATATATATGCTGATGGTCACGATGGGTTGAATAAAGCATCAGTTCAGAGAGAAAGTTCACGTCTTGGCGCTTGTTTTTGTCCAAATGATGAAGCAAAAGGTTGTTTTAAAGAAGCCAGAGCAGTGATACAGAACAATTAGGATAGGTGACCAGAACTACTTTTTAGACGTGTGGTCGTCAGTGTGTGTTATCACTTTTTAAAGCACACCCAGCAGTCAATCGGAGTCGAGAATTCACATGGACCATGGTGTAATGCTGATTAAACACCGTTAAAAAGGAAAAAGTTAGTGCCAGCTAGTCACATGATCTGCTTCCTCTTTGCCCAGCAGTCCAGAAAACCAGCAGTGAGTGTTTTTGTCCAACAGACAGAGTCTGTGGAAATGAACTCGTGCCAGTTTTGACTCTACAGAGAGATGCTTTTTTTATGTGGTAAAGATATCATTATGAATGTGTCATGTTTGGATGGAGGGCGCTAACATGTCAATAAGCTCATTCAGCAGTCCCATGGAGGTTGAAAGCACTCTGCAGTTTAATTAAAAGCTGCCCCATGGGCCCCCGCCACACAGAGAGCCGCTTTCATTGTGTTCTTTGTTGGCTCCTATTGTCTCGCATCTCCTGCTTTCACCATCACAGCCAACTACTTCCTTTGCCCAACACCTGAAAATCCTGACTATCCGGTCCATTTCCTTTTCTCCTGTTTCATATAAATACATATATATAAATGTAAAAAAATAAAATAAAGGAATATTGATATGTTTGAGACTAGGAGTTGATCAGAGTCCTGAGGTACTGTGGACTGTGTTTGGAGGTTTTTCTGTGGGAATTCATTTGTCTTCAGAGAATCTTATAAAAGCCATTTAGGCCTTTGAATTAACTTTATTGCTTCAGGCCTAAACAGATAGAAATAATCAACTATTCCTGACTTATTTGAGTCATTTTGCTGGTATTAAATTTGGTCTAAAGGACAGAATTTAGAATTCCACTGATCCAAATTACATTTAATATCCTATTAGTCATCAGTTCCATGATAAATATTTACAAATACTTTGATTTATGCTCAAGAATATGTAGTTTTTTAAAGTGCCTGGTCTGCGATCTTCATTAGCTGCGTTTCCGTTAAACAAATGTGCAAAACTGTATTGAAAATCTGGAAATGTAAAAAAAACAATATTTCACAATTATACGGTTCCCAGTAAATCCTAAATATGTGAATAAACACAAACTAACTAAAGCTATAAGTCAATCAGAAACACGGATGTGATCAATACTTTGATTGACAGCAGATCCCTTCACATTTCTGCCGCGTCACTAGCGCTCATCATCATCTATCAAAGGAGACGTCGGCGTCTTCTTCAGGCCATGGAGCGGCGAGCTCCTTACATGTGGGAGGGGCTACGGATGAAGCCCTTTTGGGAAATGGTGGTTGGTGATTTTCCAGAGGAGCTGTGGATCCAACACTTCCACATGACACGCTCCACTTCTGATGAGCTGTGTGACGCTGTGGGACCTCTGGTGGCGCCCGCTGTGCAGCGCCCAAGGCCGCCAGTTCCTACCAAGAAGCCATCCGGTTGTTGGTCACATGACTCGTTGTATTCAAAAAAGTGTTTCCATTGCAGTTTTATGACATATTTCAATTTCGGAGCGCTTTAAAAACCACCTCCTTCAAGCGCAAAAACATTTTTTCCGTTAAATAGGAATTGCTTTTAAATGTTTGTGTTTCCATTAGGCGAATTTACTTTCATAAATTTATCGTGGATGGAAACGCAGCTATTTGCTACTTGTACTTAAACATGATGAAGAGGTGAATGAATTTAAACCAGGACATTGAACTGCACAGAAGTTGGACACTTGTAGCTACAAGTAGTATTCTTGGTTCCATTTTTTCCTTCAAATGAACTTCATGTGAATTTGCAGGCTGCAGATGTCATAGAAATCTGTTTGTGGATGATAATTGATTGGTTTCATTAAAGACACGCTGCAGGAGGGACTTTTCATCATCCGTCCCGAGGACAGTTTGACACTTTTTCCTTCCCCCATCCGTCTCATTTTGATCTTTAAAAAGCAGTGAAATAGACTCTTTATGGTGAGAATGGAGACTGTATATTCATTATTTACATGTCGCTGACCTTCATCCCCCCCTCCTTTCGTTTTTCTAGCAACTGTTGAGGGAGATGCAGCAGATGGCCAGCCGGCCTTTTGCCACCATCAATGTGGCTTTAGAGACGGACGAGGAGCCGCCTGACCTGATCGGAGGAAACGTCAAGGTGAGCACAACCTTTTCTCAAAGAAATCTCCGCAGACCCCCGAGATGGACCTTTTGTGTGGGCTGACGGGACGGCAGGCAGCAGAACTCTATCCATCACTGCCACTGCTGCTCATCTTCTCTCAAGCCAGAGCTTTGTCTTCTGCCTCCTGGCTTTAGTTTGAGAACGGTCTGCTGAGCTGATAGATAATTTTCTCCAGTTTTCTGCTCGGGGTCATTTGTAGTCCAATGTATTTCCGTATATTTTGAAATCCACATTCAATTGTGGAGCATTATTGACAGGCACCTCATCTCAAATGCATTTTCTCGGAACATAACAGTAGTTTACTTCTAAGTTGGTCAATACTTTTTTCCTTATAACACGCAGAAGAAAAACCTCTGGTAACAGGAGCAGAATGAAAGGAGTCCCTGAAAAATACCGCCTTCTGATTGGCTGTACACACCTGATCCAGGAAATCGGCAGCAATACCTGCAAACATGAATTAGTCAATTACATCTAGAGCTGTGATGGTGTCGGACTTTTTACCACCGCGGTGATGAACCACCAGGGGGCGCCGTGTCCCGGTTAACCGCAGCTCCCCCCCCCAAAAAAAAACCTCCCACAAAATCCGCCTGCATCGGAAATAAATACAATTACAACGTACTATTCTTTATTAACAAATATCAGTAACAGCTAACTACTACCTAGATTGAGTGTGACCGTGTGAGTGTGGTGCGTCGTGTGTAGGACTAGGAGGAAGGTGTGCACACGTGTGTCGGGGTTGTGTGTTGATTCCTCTGCAGCGGACCACTCTCCAGCGGCATGCGAGTTTCACCTGTGCTCTCTGGTACAGACTTCTTCTCAGAATATTATATATTGCCCAGTAATAAACAGTCTGCAGTCACTTTGTCACTTTTCCGGTAGCCAGAAAGCCTGACACCCATGAGGCTCCGCCTTTGTTTATACAGACACGTAACTTTGCGCTCCACAAAATAGTTCCTGTACCGTGAAAATACAGGGTTGTGTTCATAAAAGGTCTCTGCCAAACCTCCTGTGGCGACCCCTGACAGGAAAAGCCAAAAAGTGAACAACAACGGTACAGTGCGTTCTGCGTCCTTGTTGGCTGTAGACCTTGTTTATCAATCCCCTGTACAGAATGCATTCAGTTTGCCAAATTTAATTAAATCTCTAATCCTGGACTCATTTTTCTATGAAGGTTTGAACTTTGAGAGTTTAAAGGGCCTATAACGTGTTGAATCCACCTATATCCTGCTTTTCTTCCAGTGTAAATAAACTATGTCTACTACATATGACCTTCAGCACACTAAAGAAAGAATTTTTTTAATGAAAGTTGAGTTATTTATGCAGCTTATTTTCCAACCCAGAAGTAAGACAACCCGATCTCTGAGGCTCCGCCTTTCGCTCATTTGTGGGTGCCGCCCATGTCATGACATCATCCTAGAGTTGGCCTCGGCAGCGTGTCTGCGTTTCTCTTTTGCAAAGATGGTTGTGCATATAGAATGAAAGCGTTCAGCCGATCACAGCTAGCTCCACTGAAAAAGTGGGCGTGTGTGTTAGCCTGGGGGGCGGAGCTGGCAGCACAGACTCTTCCTGGAAGGGGCGGTTCCAGCCCACTCATTTTCGTGGGCTGGTGCTTAGAGAGCAGGTTTTTAGAGGAATACTCTAAAACTTTAAAAAAAAATATTGCTTGATATAGGACCTTTAAACAAAAGAGAAAAATGTGAAAATCATCATGTCTGTTTGTGTATAGAGTGCGTATGAGTAATTTACATCTACGTTCTACTTGTATCTTTGACCTTATTGCAGGATATTTTTGAAAAAATAACCCCTGTCATAAACGAGCTAACACTATAGTCGTAGCACTTACTGTGCTTTAATAAAAATGAGTCCCTCAGAATGCTCTGACAGTATAAATATCCAGAATGAAGAAGAGCAGCGCATCAAAAACCTAACTTAAAAGCAGCAGTTCAGTTAATAGAAGTGGTTTCAGTTCTGCCTTCTGGGGACCAACAATTATTGTTTTTTACTCCAATAAAAAATGAGAAATGTAAATGTGTTTAAGAAGATGATGTTCACAATCAAGTAGGAAATAAACAGTGAGATGAAACATGAAGGTCAAGCTAAAAGGCTGTGATGGTGCAGATGACTTTACTGACTGAAGATGAAGACAGTAAAGCAGATTTAGCTGCAGATCCGGAGCACAGAGGCTGCAGTAAAGAGGCTATACACCTAAGAGTTGTGCAGAGTTACAGGAATAGGTTTGAGGATTAAAGGCGTGCGCAGCCGCCGGCAGCCGTACCTGTGACTGTGCTCGGCGTGATGAATGGCCTCTGAATGCAGATGCCGTGCAGAATTATAGGGCTGTTTGGGTGAGCTGGCTCCAGGGCCCCGGCTATGACAGGGTCCATGCATCTCTGAGGACTCTGCTCACGAGCACAAGGTTACTGTCCCAGCAAAGGCTGCAGGGCTGCTCAGGAAGATCAGCAGCCAGTCCAATCTGTTACTCAACACACACTTGCTTTTCTTTACATCCATGCTCGCCCTGCCTCCACTCGTTTTTCTTTCCCTGTGCATTTGCGGGTTTCAGTTCCTGCTTTCCCTGTTGTTTCGACTCTGTTCTCTGTGGATTCGACCCTTCTGCTGTGGGAAGCGTTACCCCCCCCCCCTGACTCTGTCCTTGCTAAATGCTCAGACCCGTTTTTGGATCCTGTTTGATCCGTCCAGCTCTGCCTTCTGTCTGCAGAGGCACACACACAATCTGACGGCCTTCAGACCTTTATGGAGTTTTCTTTCCACATTTTTACCCATCATTGAACTAATCTTTCCCAAAATGGGGTTTCAGCTTGTAGAGAATTCACATGCTGACCTTAAACGCAGGATTCAGACGCATCAGCGTTTGTTCACAGGTGGAGCAGAGAATCCACGGCCGGCAGGCGCCTTTATGATTCTGCTGTGCTCGGGTTTGCTCCTCCTTTCTTCATCACGTCGTTTTTCAGTTTGCTTTTTTCTTTGTTTTACAGCTCAGTGTTGTTTGCTCTCCTCGTTCTTGCCCGGTGTTGTATTTTGTCTTTTTATGGTTCTTCACTCATTTTTCTTTGGGGATTTTTCTGCTTATCTTGTTTTTTCTTCCCACGTTCTCCTGAATGCACCACATTTTCTTTTTGGATGTTTTTTCTTTTTCTTACTTTTTCTCTTCTATCTCTGCTCTTGTTGTCATGCCTCCTGTCAAACATCCTTGTTTGGTGTTCTCCTGTAATTTACTAGCCTATTCACTGATCTTATTATCTGTCTGTGCTTTTTTTTGCTGGGCCTTATCTGCTGCCTCTCTCAGTGTTTTCTGTCGTGTTCTGTTTGTGCGTTTGTGCACAAGATGCAGCTTGCTGTTGAATTGCGCCAGCTTCTCCCGGCTCTCCATCTTTGCATTACTTTTTCTCCTCCGGTCCCCCTTTGTTCCATTCTTCCCGGCCTGCTCTCCACCTCTCCATCAGAGTAGGAGCAGCCCAGGAGCAAAGATCCAATTTAGATCTTCCTCCTCGGTCCTCTCCGCCTTCACCTGCTCAGACTGTTGGAGCACACTGTCCTATCTTATCCCGGCTCAGACGGGAAATTCTGCACAGGTTCTGTCCCTTGTTTCTCTTCTGTTTTTTTTATCAGAGAGCTGCAGTTTTGTATTGAGAGCTAAAATCTATGTGCATACGATGCTGGGTACCACACACAGGGCAAAAGACATGATTAAAGTTGTTTATAGTCTCAATGGGAAGTCCAAACTGGCTCTGCTGATGAGATAAACCCAGTTGGTTCCTGCCAAAGGGTCCTGCAGCACCTGCATCCAGAGCAGATCTGCTCGTATTCGTGTGAGGCGAGTAAATGAAGGACATAGAGTTATGTGTCCAGTTGCATTTTATATCTTCAAAACTGAGTTAGTTAAAGGTGTTCTCTCACTTCTGGGAAGTCTTTTCTTTGACAGTGACACCAATGACCCCACAATCTCGTCTTCTATCATGGTTGCAGGCTGCTTCATACTCTAAGTGTTTTCTTGTGTTTCTGCAGCGTCACTCGTTCGCCCGGTGAGGAGAATTCAGGAATTGTTTTTATAGAGGTAGATGAAGTTATTGTTGGATGCTCGCTTGACTCAGTTTTCATGAATAATTTCTGCTTCAACCAACAAGCAGAAAGGTGCTGGAAGATGAAGTGGAGCTATTCTTATTTGTTTACTGAGAATGTTTTGCATTCTGTAAGGCAGAAACATTGTACTCTTCATTTAAAGAGGTGCATCTACTGAAAATTAAGCAGCGCTGCTTATGGCAGCCATACTGTGTAGTTTTCTTTCATTCACATAATTGTAGTTCATTCATAATGTCAGTTAGCCTTTCGCGTGGATTTGACTTTCTGACCTCTGAGGTAAGAAGCAGATTCAAGGCCCGCTCTGATCATCTTTTGATCGGTTTTCAAAGGTTTCCCAGTGGTCTTTTAATTACAACGAGGCCGTTTTTTGCCAAATCCAAAAACCTGCGCCGTTTTCTAGGACATAGTTTCTGCAGAGCAACAGGAGTTTAGTAGTTGTGGGAGGAATTGCTGTGAGGTAAGCCCACCCCCACGTCCTGTCACCGTCTGTATGCACTCTCTCCCGTTGGCTTACTGCCCCTCCCACCCCAAAGCTAACATTGGCGGTGCATCAAAATGGCGAGCACTATGAGAGTTATCCATCCGTACAGATTAGATCCAGATTCAGCTCAGACCAGGAAAACAAAGACGTTCATGGATCTATTGGTCTGACAGTGGATGCGTCAGAATGGGGCGGAGCCGGGAGACTGTGGCCCGTTTTTTTTTTTACCAAACCTTAAGTCGCTTACATGACTTAAGGTTTTGTAAGCCTTAAGTCATGGCTTAAGTGATGTATTGTTGCAGGATGTTTGTGATGTATTTTTTGCTCACAAACTATCTCCTTTTTAAACAGAATGTTTTGGTCTGCTACTGATTCACAGCAATTTGAATAAAGAAATACACAGAAATTAAATTTTAATCTTGATTCTTTAATTTTTGTACTCATCATGAGAAAAATACTACAAGAACATGTTACATCACTAAAAACACCATTTCCATTGGAATGGGTTTTAAAGTTCTTCTAACCTGAAAAATATCCAGTAAAATAAAACTCCTAAAGTTTAACTGTGTAACAGTAGAATAAACATTTATTTTTTCTTCAACCAATTTTGTTAAAATTTAAAATAATGTCTTATTACTATTGTCATTTTGTGTGTATTTTGTAGCGTTTCTGTTTATTATTTAATTTTTTTTTTTTTGTCTAACTGAAGAAGCCAACAATGTTGTGGTGTGCAAAAACCAAACGGGAAGCTGGTCCTGTTGAACGGATGGAGCTTTGAGCTGCATTGAGTCTGAAACGTCTGATGGGTTTTGGGAATGAAGACCCCCCCCACCACCCGTTCTTACATGCTTCAGTGTTCCTGGACATAAAAAGAGTTTTCACTACTAGTACTGATTATTATAAAGCCAGCGCCGTGCCTGGAAAGAGCTTTTTAGTCATGTAAAAATGTCTGTTTTTTTGTTAGATTTCCCTGCTTCACTGCCATCTTGTCTTTTTTAAGTTGAGCTTCCGTTCAGATGTCAGTTGGTGAACAAAAGCGACTTAAGGTTTGGTCAAATGTACATTTCCTGGCAGATCAAGATCTTAATGCAAATGTCAGGAGATTTCTGTAGATTATATTTATAAGGAACTGGAGTCAAATGTTCAGGTTGTTGGTACTGACATGAAAAAATCCCACATGGTGAATCCTGCAGTGAGTAAGGCCTTTGATGAAAAAAGGAATAAAAAGGCATTCTTCAGGTGTTCACAGTGGTGAAGCGGTTGAGTGTTCTCTGGCGAGAAGAGCCCTGGTTTGAATCCATCTGGGACCCTTCTCTGTGAGTTTTAGTGGTCCATAGAAGAGGCAGGATGGATCCTGCCGGTGGAAATAGAAAGACTTGTAAACCAAACGCTTGAAAGTTCTGTTCAAACCAGATGACACTGTTTAATGTTTGAAAACCTGTTTGTGTTTGCCTAGGGGGGGTGGGGTGGCTTGTGCAGGTGTCTTTTGGGGTGGCCCTGGGGTTGGTGCTCAGCCTTGCTCAGGACTCTCATGTGGTGGGGGTTTTTGCATGTGGGGTCTTGGACTTTCTGGGTCTTTCTCTGGAATCTGGTATCAAGTCCTCTGTTGAGATGGAGGTTCTCAGGGTCCTTCTTCATTAGAATTAAGTTATACTCTTCCCTTTAAACATTCAGTAGAAATATGGTACAATTTTGTAAACACCTGAACACACCTGCTGGCTCACTTCAGCTCCAGATGTTTGTGGCGTTTAAAATATGTACAGTACAGACCAAAAGTTTAGACACACCTCATTGAAAGAGTTTTCTTTTTTTTCAGGACTATGAAAATTGGAGATTCACACAGAAGGCATCAAAACTTTGAATTAGCACTTGGAATTATATACATAACAAATAATTGCAACTGAAAATATGTCACATTTTTGTTATGTATATAATTCAACAACTTCTTCTGTTAGATCTACATAAATATTGAGTGTAGATTTATTGCAGACAATGATTTGTGTGTGTATTGGAGTGTTTTGAGTGTGGGGAGTCATTTTTGTTATATTATATGACATAAAACCCTTGGTCTCAAGCAATTTTTGTTGTCTATTTTGACATTTGCTCTCTTTGTCTGAACTTGACTAAACTAAACCAACCTAACAATAATCTAATCATAACAAATAGAGTTTAGTTTCAAATAAAGAAAGGGTTTATACAAATCACCGCTTGTCCAAGGAGAGCAGTATAAAACACCTACCGTCAAAACGAATGCTGGATAAACGAAGAGGCCCTCAGTTTTAGTCTGTCTCACTGGATGAAGCTCAATGCGTCTCTGGGAAATGAACCCTGGTTTCCCATGGGCCAATCCTGCAACTGAGCTGCTATTCAACCAACCATTTTCTAAACCCACTTATTCCTATTTAGGAACACAAGGTTTCTTGAGTCTATCAGCTACTCTGGACATTTTGTGCAAATCCATCTCCGGACACAGAGACACAGGTCTTGCTGTGTTCTGCATTGCAAGAAGGTCTGGCAGCTTCTGTTGTTGACATATTATTACTGGTATTGATGCTGCTAATTCCTGTCATTTTGTGGGCTTTTACTTGAGTTTCATTATCTCTGGAAATTGGTGTTGGAAGCCTGCACAAGCAGGAGGATGCTGGAGTCCATGGAGCAGGCAGAGCACATCTACTGTCCAAATAAGGACTTTTAGTTTCCTTTCCTGTGTCAAGGTCCTTGTGACAAATCACTTGAGCACTTTGGAAAGGCATTACCTCTAGCCAAACTTGGCGGTAGCGGAAAGATTTATCCCAGAGAGGTGAAGAGACGAAAACAAAGCAGTAACCTGCCTAGTCATTGAAGTTGCTTGGAGAAAATATTTATTTGTTAAAATGTGTTTTTACTCTCAACTGGGCCAAAAATGATGCTCAGCCTTTGAGGCCGGATGATTTCTACCTGTTGTTGTTCCTGCTGCAGGTCTGTGGCGGTTGGTCTCCTCTTGGGTATTCCATTTATTGGATTAGAAAGCGAGCGAAAAAACTAAAACTAGAACTGAAAAAACATTTTTGTTAACTGGAAATAAAAATAAAAGCGAGAGTTTAAAAAGCGAAAACTAACTAAACTGTTTGTTATTGTGTATAAAGCGAACTGAAACTAACTATGTGTACCCAAAATACTTACGTTTCGTCTTTGTTAATACATAAGTCTTTTGGAGTTGAAATGAGATCTATTTACTTCACGTACTAGTTTTACTGTGTATCTGACCGCTACGATCCACGTAGTCTGTGGCGTCACATGATGTCTATCGGACACTGCCGTAAGCGATTGTCATAGACATTTACATGAGCGTGATGGCTGCATTAACAGTTGGGAGCGGGAGAGTCCTATTTGGGACTTTTTTGAATATAACAGCGTCGAAAACAAAAGTAAGTGCCTTGTAGTCGAAGCAGGAGACAAAATTTGTGGAACGCTCCTCAAAGGGAAAAACCCTACGAATCTAAAAGTACATTTAAAAAGCGCCAAACAAAAAGCATGGAAATCAATTACCTGAACAAGCTGTACGTAGCCCATGCCTCCTGAAAAAGAAGCGAGGAAGCAGATAACGTAATGCTATTATTGATTTTAATTTAAGGATGGTTGTCCTTGTGTCCTCTGAATAATAAGTGTTTCAAAATGTATCTTTGATTGAGTTTTTATTATACAATACTTATTCTGGTGATTTTGAATCATGCACCTGACAAATATCCTAATTTACAAAAAAAGAAAAAACTAAAACTAACACTAAAGAAGGTAATTTTTCTTCATGGATGATACAGGTGACCAATTGAATCTATCAAAGGATTCTCTATGTAATCCCAATGCTCAGCAACCAATACGGTAGGAAAAGTCTGCCTTTAAACTGATCAGACTGAAGGACGATGACCTGCTGTGACCGCTTTGGATCTGAAAGGACAGAAAAGACAACTACAGACACGTGACAAAAACTAGTCAGTGACTGTAACACAGATACAGATCCTGATTCGATTGAAAAGTTGTGGTGGGAAAAATGCTCACAAGTAACTGGCCAAACTCTGAACTAGAACTAAATTTAAAGAATTGGTCAGCACGAGGGCGCAGTGGTTAGCACTCTTGCCTCACAGCAAGAAGGCCCCTGGTTCAAGTCCCGGCTGAGGGACGTGAAAAAACACAACATCAATGGGAACTTTCTGTGTAGAGTTTGCATATGTTTATCCCGTGTATCGCGTGGGTTTCTCCAGCTTCCTCCCACCATTCAAAAAAAACATACTTCATAGGTTAATTGGCAACTCTAAATTGTCCCTAGGTGTGAGTGTGAGAGTGAATGGGTGTGTGATTGGACATTCTACCCGCAAACAATTTGGCGTCCTGTTCAGGGTGTCCCCTGATGTCGCCCACAAGTGGCCAGGATAGCAGCCCCATGACCCCGAAAGGGCCAAAACGGCTTAGAAAATGAAAAAATAAATGAATGAATGAATGAATGAATGAATGATGAATGAATGAATGAATGAATGAATGAATGAATGAATGAATGAATGAATGAATGAATGTAGATGAAGATGAATGAATATTAGCCAACATCTGAGAAAATGGTGCCGTAACTATCGACTACAAGACGTACTAAGCTGCTGTTACTAGAGGTTATTGCTGCTGAAAGAACAGTTCTACTAGTAGAACTTTGTACAGACAGGTTTTCCTCTCTTTTTTTCCCTCTGGAAAAAGGTATTTTATTGACTTTCTGCATTTGCTTAGGAACGGTTAAGTGATGTCTACGGCAGAAAAAACAGCAAAAACAGACCCAGAGGGAGCACTAAGTGTGCAAAAAAGTACCTGAAGAACAAGTCAAAGTTTGCTTTCTGGTGAAAGCCACTCAGCTGCAGAGGAAGCAGAGATAAAGGCAGTGGATGAAAGCAGAGCAGTGCGAGGCCTTTTTACGCTGGCATCAGAGGGAGGTGTGGGAGGCTGTGGGGTGGGGGTGGGGGGCTGCAACAAACCGGCGTAAAGGGCTAATTACTGAACGTATTTAAAAAAATACCTTGTGCTGCTCTGCCTGGCCAGTTTAGATAAGTCTCCAGAGAGGTGTTGTGTTGTGTGTGTGTGTGTGTGGGGTCTTGAATACCACAAAACAAAAAGCATCTGCTAAGGAGCAGCTAACACACACAGCCTCTGAAGGGACCACGAGGAAGGCGCTCAGGCACAGGGGTAATTTGGTTAAACAGTGTGCCAAAGTAGAAGAAAGAAGTATGATGGAGTTTTCAGGTGTCTTGTTTTCAGTGCAGGACAAAAATTCAGAGTGAACATCTGTGTTTGTTTTTGAGGTTTTACTGTCTAGTTTTCTCTTAAAAACAACAACCAGAGGATTGCAGCGCTCATGAACCACTCACAGCAGAGTCAGACAATCATAGTGGCAGTTCCATTGACCCGGAAAAGCGGCGGCCAGTAGGATTGAGAAAATAAATTTGCTAATGGAAACCACGGCGATCTTGAAAAAATTCACATTAACGGAAAGTAATTGTGCTTGGAGGAGGTGGTTTGAAAGCGTATCCAAATTGACATATTTTGCAAACTGCAATGAAAACACTTTTTCAAATTGAGTCAGACAACAGCCAGTGGCGTGCGCTTCTTGGTAGGAACTGGTGGCCTTGGGCTGCACAGCGGGCGCCACCAGAGGTCCCACAGCGTCACACAGCTCGTAAAGGATTGGCGATGTCGTATGAAAGTGTTGAATCCACAGCTCCTCTGGAAAATCACCAACCACCATTTCACAGAATAAATGAATCCGTAGCCCCTCCCACGTGTAAGGAGCTCGCCGCTCCACGGCCTGAAAAAGACGCCGACATCTCCTTTGATAGATGATGATGGCGGTGAAACCGTGGCAGAAATGTGAATGGATCTGCCGTCAATCAAAGTATTGGTTGCATCCGTGTTTCTGAATGACTGACGGCGTGAGTCGGTTTGTGTTTATTCACATAATTGGGATTTCATGGAAACAGTGTAATTGTGTTTTTTCGGCATTTCTAGAATTGCGATAAAGTTTTGCACATTTGTGTGATGGAAACACAGATGAGTGACACCTCCCCTAAATGGCCCATTCATGTGTAGGATCTCTCCTTCTCCCGTCTGCATTTGAGTTGCTGCTGGAGCTTGAGCGGAACCAGAAGCGACTTCCAGCTGCTGCAGTGAAGAATCTCGCTAAAACCTCAGAAGCTGCTGCTGTGTCGTTCCTTCCTGGATACAGATGTATTGAGTTTATTAGGCATTCCTCATTTTCTATTCTAAAGACACAATTAAAAATATATATTCAGCCTCAGACAATCCTCGCGTTGAAGCAAAAGTAAGCCTTAGAAGGCACACAGACCTGCCAAGGCCAAAATAACAGTTTAATCTTTTCTTATACATGGGATCAACGTGCAAAATTAGCCAAGTGTGACATTGCGCCGCCTAATGCCTCAACTTGTCAGTATTTTTATTCCCATTTCTCAGCTGTCTGTGTCAGCTGAATATAAATGATGTTCTTATCCCTTGAGTTTAAAAACAGAATGTAATGATGCTTGTAGTGACTACTTTTAGTCTCATCTTGCATCACCATTATATCACACAAGACTAAAGCTACAACAAGGCCTCACTGAAGGACATGAGGCGTCTTCTGTCCACTCCGGCTTTGGGAAAAAATGGGATCATGGCCTTCTCCCAAACTGTCCATTGAGTTTTTGAAGGATCCACACATAAGGATCACGGAATATCAGCGTCCAAACAAAATCCGCCTGATGAAACCGTGATCTGGCCATCTTCGGATGGATGAGCTGATTTACGGTTTTTGCATCATCATCAACAGGCGGCAAAGCGTTGGGTTTTAAATGACAGCCCCATTTGCTGGTCTCTGCGATGAATATTGATCAACTATGGGGGCTTTTCTTTATTCACCGTTTAAACTCGCATCTCGAATTAAACATTTTGGTCTAGCAGCTTCTGTTGTTGACATATTATTACTGGTATTGATCTGCTAATTCCTGTCATTTGTGGGCTTTTTCGCGAGTTTCATTATCTCTGAAATTGGTGTTGGAAAGCCTCCACAAGCAGGAGGGATGCTGGAGTCCATGGAACGGGAGACAGAGCACACATCTACTGTCAAATAAGGGACTTTTGATGTTTCCACTTTCCTGTTCAAAGGTCCTTGCTTGTTTAAATAATCTTAGAAACACCCCAGGAAGAAACGTGCCTCTAGTGAAAACGATGTGTAGCGGAAAAGATTATCCCAGAGAGGTGAAGAGACGAAAACAAAGCAGTAACCTGCCTAGTCATTGAAGTTGCTTGGAGGAAATATTTATTTGTTAAAATGTGTTTTCCTCTCCAGCGGGGCAAAATGATGCTCAGCCTTTGAGGCCGGATCGATTTCTGCCTGTTGTTGCTGCTGCAGGTCTGACGGCGAGTTGGTCTCCTCTTGAGTCCATTCCTCTGTCAGGTCCCAGCTGCAGGACTGCATGTGGGCTGGTGGCTACGAAATGATACCAATTGTATGTGCAATAATATATTCGTCAAATGGAAACATGACAATTTCGAAAGAACTTGCATTTAAAATAAAAAAGGATTTTGTGCTTGGAGAAGGTGGTTTTTGAGGCATTTTGAATTTGAAATACTACACAAACCTGCAATGGAAACACTTTCCTTTAAATAAAATAAGTCACGTGACCAACAACCAGATCCCACTGGTGGCCTTGGGCGCCACCAGAGGTCCAGCATCCTGGCGCATCAGAAGTTGAGCGTTTCATGTGGAATTGTTAGATATTTTTGGATATCTCTAGAATTTTGATACATTTTTGCACATTTGTGTAATGGAAACACAACTAGAGGGGATCACTCAGCTGAAATGAGTGTAGAGGAGTTTTGCACACAGCAGGAACACGCAAAACAAACTTCATTTGAACCTACCGAGGCCAAACTCACAGAATACACATTCTGTACATCTTTCATTGATTGTGCTGCAGATTTTTCAGATGCCCTGTTTGACCACTAGTCGAATAAAAAAAAAAAACTACAACAAAGACCAAATCTCCAGAAATGACCTTTTTTCCCCCTTCAGTTTCAGGGTGCAAACACATTTTTAGTTCTTGCCAACATCTTTAAATCCACTTCATTTCGTCTGCATGAAGCGGTCCATAAATGTTATTTTACGGGTCCGTACTTCTGTTTTTAAAAAGCACGAGGACACGGCAGCACCAGTGAGTCTTCTGTGCTTTGGTTTGGACAAAAGAACTGATTGCATTCCTGTTAGCAATGTCTTTCCCCGATAGCCCACAACAAATCTGTTTGTTGCCACAGTGGGGAAAGATTTCTCATCCTTTGTTGCTTTTTTGATGTAAAGATGCAGCTGTCACCCTGGTGCAGCTTGTTAGCTCAGAAGTGTATTCAGCCGAGCAGCCACCTCTCTGCATGCGTGCGCACGTTCCAAGATGAGAAATCCTTCACAGGTCGCACTTTCTTTGGTCAGATGGCTACTGGCTGGATTTTATTTTATGCTTTGAGTAGTTTAAGTGAATAAAAAACAAAACAAGTTTCCTGAGATGGTCAGCAGGCTGGACTTTGGGGAAGAGAGAGAGGTTAAGTTGCCTCAGGTGTTGCTTAAATGAGCTCAGCCGTCCAGACTCCAGTGCGCAGCTGGTATGCGGTGAGGATGCTTTCCAGATGAAAGTGGCAGGAAGAGGGAACTCTGGGGGATGTGCGCTTTGTTACTCCAGCAACCAAGATCGGGTTTGAAAACGAGCAATATTGGTGGCTTGTATGGGAAGCTTTTCAACTGTTCATTAAAAGTTCTTCCCGTAAGTAAACATCTGAACAACATGCTTAAAGGGCAAGTGGCGGGAAAGCATGAATGTCAAGTTCTGCATTAAGATCAGACAGAAAATCCGGGAACCGTTATTTAACGGCGTCAGATGTTGGAGAATGGGCGTCATCAGAAAAAAGCTCAGGAGGCGTGCGTGGAAATAGAGATTGATAACCCTCTTCCGTGAGTGCAGGCAGTGGAAGCCGTCTTTGCACGCTCCATTCAGCCAGTCCATGTCTACAGCGGTCTTCAACAGATGCAGAGTTTCCTGTTCCTGCATGAGCTACACTGAAGTTACAGTGGCGCCCAGAGGCATGCGGGCCTTTATGCCACGTCCCTCACTGCCGGTGTGACAGTCTGCATGACCCGCCGGTATGGAAGGTAGACCTGAGAGAGATGAAGCCCAGAATGAATGTGTAAAATGGGTCAGAGCAGAATATCATTACTGCCATGTGAATTCTTCCTGTGCGTCTGTTTTCACGAGAGATGAGCCGTGATGAATCGGTGTGTGAAACCGTGGCGTTCTCCAGTGGCATGCCCACTTGAGGCATTAAACTCAACTCTGTGGAGAATAAAGATGGAATGACTAAACACACTCGCACTGAAAAGTTCCCCCTGCCATGGCCCAGTTTCCCGTCCAGATTTGAAATTCTGAAACAACGCTGCAGAGACGGAGCAAGTCATCTGTATGCAGGCACCTGGGTGGCTTCCTCTATATCCTTAGCCTGCGTCGAGGCAAAGCTGTGAATATTGGAGGAGGCGAGCAGCAGCAGATGCGGACAGTGTTTACAGCGGGGAAGCTGGTCTCCATGTGGATGAGTTACGGATAAACAGAAGATATTGGTATTAGAGAGTCAGAGTTGTCGGACTGCCTGTGGCTACAGGAGTGCTCTGTCCATCAAACCTTTCTCAACAAGAGTCTCGATTTGAAATCCAGATGCTGCACTCTCTGCACACATGCAGGACAGTTCCACAATTGTAGAAAGGAAGGAAGAATCTGTGTTTTCAAGACGCCATTGCTTCACCAGGATTTAGCAGACTTTAACAAGAATCCCTTTTTTTGTTGTTTTTGTTTTCCACAGTCTGTCCCAAAACCCATTGCCCTTGAGCCATGCTTTGGCAACAAAGCGGCGGTGCTCTCCATCTTCGTTCGGTTACCCAGAGGCTCGGGGGGCATCCCTCCTCCAGGACAGTCTGGTAAGACACTGCCGCCCTCCTCTTCTTCTCCTTATCGCCTTTTCTTTAGTCTAACAGATCAAAGGTGGAGCAGATCTGTGACCCGTCGTCCTTCCTCTTCTTCCCTTTCCACTGCAGGGTTTAGATGTATTCTAGTTGGAAGCACTTCAGTGTCAAAGATTGAAAAGAGCTCCTGTTTATCCCTTGTGCTATCTTAGATGACCCCACCCTTACATTGACGTGTTTACTACCATGACAAAGGTGGATAAAGGTGAAAAGATTTCATGTAATCCATGGACACCAGTGAAGATCACAAATCATTGAAGAAAAAAGGTTCAAAGCACTGTCTAGTGGGTCTAGATGACCCAACTCCCAACGTTAAAGTGCCTAGGATAGCAATAGGGTTACTGAAAGGTTATCAAACAAAACGTCAACTATTCCACTAATTCATTTGAACATTTACTTTGATTAAAAACAAATAGTTTGAGACTTTTCTGGGATCAGCCTGAGCAGCAGATGCAATCCCTCATTATGATACCTCCTCCTAAGACTGCATGATGGAGGCAGCTCATCCGCTCTCAGTGCCCATTCCTCCTTTGTCAGTAATCCTGTTCTTTCCAGACCTTCTGGACAGAAACCAGATGTATTCCTGTGATCAGGGGACGCGTGTGTTGTTCTGCCCTCTTGACCGATGCGGTTGTGTGTGTTTGTGTGTGTGTGTGTGTGTGCAGGTCTGGCGGTGGCCAGCGCCCTGGTGGACGTCTCTCAGCAGATGTGCGTCAACTTCAAGGAGAAGCCCGGAGGCCTGAGGAGCCGCAAGCAGCAGCCGGCTGCTCAGCCGTCCACCTGCATCTGAGCAGTGCCTCCCGACACCCCAACACCCGAAGTTCTGTCACCCCTCTCCCCTTGGCCCCCTCCTTTAAAGACTTCTGCCTGCCTAATGCCGGCAGGGAGAGGTGCATGCTGGGATGTAGGACTGGAAAATTCATGTAGTGGACTGAATCCTCAGCAAACTCTCTCTCCTCGCACTGCGGCTTGAGGGGGGGGCACTCAAATTGATGTGGAAAGAGGAGGAAGAGGACGGGGGAGGAAACAGGAGGAGCTGCCTCCTTCCTTCCACCTTGAACATGTTTTACATTTGTCGGCGCCGCCTCGTTGGAGCCGAGGCGGCCGCGGCTCGCTGCTAGAGAGATCCACGAGACTCTGCAACCTCTTATGTTGACGATGAATTTAAGTTATTGTGGTTCGTTTTGTATTTGAAGGACGGAGCAAACTGGACGCGCTCAGCTGCACACGCTTCCAGAAGGAAACCTTCCGGGCTCCTGTATCCATTTGTAGCCCGCGTCCACCTGCTGTCATGTTCACGGCTCACTGCAGAGGAATGCTGGGAAGTCGGGTCTGGGAGCGCTAACGGGATGTAGGCTGTTAAAGTTTACCCCTCCAGCCGTCGTCTCCCACCTCTGCCAGGCTGCTCAGCCCCCCCCCCAGCACCCTAACCCCCCAGCCTTTGTGAGGCTGCAGCGGAGCACAAAGCATCCCGGTTTCCACACACAGTGAGTGACAGGGCTGGCTCTGGAAGGCATCCCTGGGTTTTTGACGCCTAGAGTGTTCAGGTCTCCGTTCCGACTTCCGGTTCAGGAATCCATCACTACTGATCCCACTTCCTCTCATGAAGTATCGCTGGGAATCTGATCCTCCTGCTCCCTCCCCCTCCTCGGCTCCGTGCAGCCGGACGCTCATCCCGTTTGCGCAGACTTAGCCATGCAGTCACAGCAGAGCTGCAGCATCTAAAGTCCGACCCGTCAGCATCAGAGGTCGACGGCGAGGAGCTGCAAGCAGACCTTCATCGTCTGTTTGCTTTGCAGCACTGAGGAGGGGCTTTAAAAGCACCTACACCGGGGCAATTGAGGAGTCCCGTTTGTGGTTAAATGGGACTCCTCAATTGGTGGCATTTGATGGGAAACTTCACAGATGGCCCTTTTTTTTTTAACCCGTCTTTGTTGTCGTCCAGCTTTTCGGTGCTTTTGTGAGCTCTCCTCCCTCCTCTTCATGTCTGCATGCTCTCTCCAGCTGAAATCACGGCTCCGCTTTTCCATTTTTCTGTCATCGATGGAAAAAAAAACCCAACAAAAGCCAACACAAAGACGCCGCTCTGAGATGTGGGTAATTATCAGTGAGGCAGAGGGAACTCACGCGAGTCCACATTTCCCTCCTGCTGGGCCTTCGCTGAAGAGGGTCCTCCCTCAGGAGGTCTTACGCGAGCGCCTGGCAGAGATCGATGGAAGACTCGGCTTTCTGCCCCGACCAAAGAGTCGTTGGGTTTCACCTGTGAGGTCTGAGAGTGCTCCCCGTCTGGGTAGAGGGGGCGTTTCAGAGCAGGGAAAGGTCAGAGCTGAGGCTTGAGCAGCGCTGACATTCAGTAATTACAGAGCTGCATGCGTTCACAGCTTGACTCAGCCGACGTCACGCCATTAAGAAGTACTTTCCCATCACAGCGAAGCACTTAGTTTTAGCACAAAGTGTGTTTTGATTCTGATTTTAAGGCTTTGAAAGTGGTAACCTTACTTGGACTTGTGGTCAGTTTTCCTTCTTTTCATTTATCTGATTTCTCTTTTGGAAACTGAGCCTCCTGCATATTTCCTCTCATTTTTTATTTTTTTAAATTCTTTTATGGTTTGGGCTCTGCCGCTGCAGCTGAGGTGAGCTGCAGCTTTTACTTTCCTCTCACTTGGTCAGGTGCCCGTATAGAAACGGTAAAAGCCTCTCCGCCTGGCTGGATTTCATCTCCGTGAAGCAACCCAGTCTGCTCACCTTTCGTCTTCAGAACCTCCCGACCTAAATCTGGAGATGACGAAGCTTTTTTCCAGTTTTTATTTATGAATTGTGAAACACTGTGTGCTTGTGACAGCAGTCCTAGCAGAACCGCCTGGGATCGTGTCCTAGAACCCAAACAGAAAGCAGAGGTCTCTTGTTGTGAGACTTTGTCGGTTCTGTGATTTGGATCTCTAAAATGAATGTATGGATCGGTCCCAGCAGTGCGGTTCGGCAGGTGTGGCCGTCGGGGGGACCGGTCCTGGCTGCGATGATGTCCAGTTTGTGCTGCTGATGGCCCCCTTTTCAGGTCGTTCCACTGCTCCGCCCCCCACGCCGGCGCTTTTCCCCTGAGGACGCAGTGGGCAGACTGTGATGGAGAGTCCAGTCGCACCTGTTAGGGGCGGGTTCACACCTGGATGGCAGACGAGGTCAGATGAAGTCAAGACGCTGATGTCATGAGCTCATCCATGCTGAACCTAACACTGCTGGTGGTTCCGAAGGAGGTTCTGTGGGACGCCAGGGTTCCAGAACCGTCAATCCAATGAACCTGCTGAAGCTCTTTCATTTATCGGTGGTCTTTATTTCTGCTCCTTTACTGGTGAAATCATCAACAGCAAACTCCCGTGATGCTCTGCAGACACTTTTGAACCCAAACTGAACCGTTTCTGCAACGGAGGCTGAAGCTTTTCTTCCCCGTTTTTGAGAACCAGCTCTAAAAAAGGGAGAGTTCTTTTTGTAAACCTACTTTTATAACAAAATTCTTTCACTTTTACCCTCTGGAGTCAAAAGAACATTTTTGGATCCTGCTCCTTAGTTGCAATTATTTGCCACAGGTTGGGTTTTGGTATCCATAAATGAGAAAAATCCAAACTAAGAGCACAAAACAAACCCAGGACTCTTCAAAGTCTGATCCTTCGACCGGATCTCCTCGCTCTGATGCATTAAGTCCGGCCCGTCTTGTCTCCAAACCTGAACTTTGCTGTCCTCCTGTTGCACCAGCGGACTCCAGGGTCCCAGAGTTCAGATTTTCCGGATGGTTGCCTCCTGCCGCCGTTTGGAGTGTGAAGTGGCCCCGAGCGGCACAAAATATTGACCGGAGTGGACGCCTGCGCAGGGAAAGGCTGACGCTCTGTCAGCTCCCTGAAACGTCTCAATCTGCTTTCCAAGCCTGGAGCTTCGCTGCATTCGACTTTCCATCGGCCTTACTTCAGCTGTTAACTGCTAGAACCATGCATATTTATAATTGTGATGAGTTTCTTGGAACGTCTCTAATTTTCCCCGTTCATGTAGATGGTTTTGTCTGCATTTGTGCGTATTTGAAAAGGCTTCAGAATAAGGTCACTGCGTTTTCCGCTTCCTTCTTTGTATAACGGCATTATATATATAAATATGAATATATATATATAGTGAGGAAGTAAAGTGCTCATTTGTATAATTTAGCAGTTGCTGCTCTTTGTTTTGTAAAAAATGGAAAGTATTGTGAATGACTTTTGAATGGTTTTAAAAATTGTTTCTTGCAAACCTCTAGACTTTTAAAAATGTGAAAAACGACATTAAATGAATTTTGTATGTATGAAGGCAGAACAAGAATTCCTGCAGGCTGAAGAACACTACATGTAAAACTTGACCATAGAGGCTTACTGACCTTGTAATTACTGATGTAATTTAAAAAAAAGTTCAGAGCATTTTGTCTATTATTAAAAGTGAAAATGCACACCGTCCTGTCCCGTCTCACTAACTGCCGCTTGTGTTGATCTGTGGACGCTCTTTTGAACCCGCTGATAGCAGAACGCCGCTTCGCTGGAAGCACACTCGACCTTCCAGAATTGTCCGGTTTCTGCTACTTCAGTGCAGAGAGGATGGCATGAATTATCTTCAGATGAGGTGCTTTTATGTCATTTATTTTAATCCTCGTCTTTATTATTCAGACTTCCTGCAGAGGTTTCAACACAAAAACAAAAGTCCACTTCAGCAGTTATTTTCTGCTCCTTCAAATCTGAAATATATTTCCACAATAACTTTGCGTCAGCACCTAAAACTGTGATTTGTCCTTGGTCAGGTTAAAATTCAAAGGCTGACAAAGGGCCTGAAACCAGTGGTTGCTTCTTCATTATGGTCTTAAAATCCAAAACAAGTTTTTCCCACGAGTTCACAACGGTTTCTTTTTTCACAAAAACAGTCTGAATGCCGATGTGATCCAGAATCCATGTGTCGGTATTCCCATCGTTTGAGATTAGCTATGTAAAAAAAATTTGAGAAAAATTCAGCGACGAATGGCGACAAAACTAAACAGGAAGATGACAGTGTTCTAGGAATCAGCTTGAATCAAAAGAACAGTTGTATTATTGGAGTAAAATGAATTTATATCCAATCCAGCCCCAGTTTTTACTCGACTACCTCAAGCAGTTGGGAGGCAAAAGGTGGATAGATCTGTACAAATGTAATTCTACGCCTTCTTCATGTTCTCTGTCGTCATCAGTACTAGTGTCAAGATTATGACTACTTTGTTGGTACTGGGTTGTAATGTCGGTACTAACACTACTAGTAATGTCAGTAAGGGTTAACCCTTGTGCTATCTTAGATGACCCCACCCTTACGTTGACGTGTTCTCCCTACCATGACAAAGGTGGATAAAGGTGGAAAGATTTCATGTAATCCATGGACACCAGTGAAGATCACAAATCATTGAAGAAAAAAAGTTCATCGTACTGTCTAGTGGGTCTAGGTGACCCAACTCCCAATGTTAAAGTACCTATGATAGCACAAGGGTTACTATGTCAGAGTCAAGATTTTTTATCCTTAGCTAAATCCCCAGACGTCTTCTTTTTGTCAGTAACTTCGTCCTTGTTCTTCATGATTTTTAGTAAATGCGGTCAAGTTTTTCTGTCTCACCTGCTGTGACAGCAGAGCTCTCGGTATCAATGACTGTTTTTGTTTTACAGTTGAGTTCTGGAATCATCTAGCGTTGGTTTTTGTTTTCACCATGCCAACATGGCTGACTTCTGTCATGCTGAGGTCACAGAAAAACAGCCAATGAGGTGGTGAAAACATTTTGCATCGCAGCTGAACATTATCACATCGTTACACTTTCAGTTTGCGGAATGTAAATCAACCAAGCTTTGGAAATTTACAGACATTGTAGTCTTTCTTTGCTGCCTGAAGCGAAAACATCTGCATTTTGGAGTCCTTTTTTTTTTTCAATTGTAAAAATGGCAAACCAGAGACGTTTTTCCAGAAGGATGGACAGCAGAGGGTCGAACCCGTTTTCCCAGCTCTTTCACAGAATTGATTGCCTGAATTTATGGCTGGAAAAAAGGGAGAAAGAGCGACTTCTTCAGAAGAACCAAAGAACTGGACCAAGAAAAATGGCAATTTGAGAAAGAAAAGAAGCAAAAAGATCATTTGAAGAAAATCACCTCACCTCCAAATGGGACTCTGAGATCCTCGAGGTCCAGACTACAAGCTTGGAGCCAAAGCTCGGCAAAGAAGCGCCCGTCCACTCACAGGGGCGGAGAAACAACCCCAGCCTCTGGAGGAGCCTAAAGCGGAGCAGGTCGGTCTCTGCCTAGTGGTTGGTCTGCTGGACTTTGGTGCTTTGTGCATCACATCTGCCACAAAGCAGACACAGCTGGAGGAGGAGAACGCCCTCATGGGTCGGCTGCTGAGAGGCAATCCTGCTCCAGGCCCGGTCCAGCAGCAGGTGCACTTCTCGGTGGTCCGTGTCCAACGCGTGGAGGAGAACCAAAGCCCCTCACAGGAACCAGACACCATCTGGACTCAGAGACCCTTGAGGTATCTGAGGAGGATGTTAAGACACTTTCTGGCTCTGAGAAAAGAATAGACCTGAACTGACTGGAGCACTGACGACTAGCTCTGATGTTATTGTGTCTGCCTCAGCTTTCAAAATCATTTTTGGGAAACATGTAGTTTTAGGCTATTTAGGGTTTTAGCAGTTTGGAGTATTTGACTAGGTTTAAGGTTGTTTTTCTTCTTTATTTTCTGTTTTTCTTAAATAAGGTTCAAAAGTTTTTTTCTACTTTGTTTAAATATGTGAACTCAGGTTTAATTTCTTGTGTGTAGATTTAACCCTTGTGTTATCTTAGATGACCCCACCCTTACATTGACGTTTTCTCCCTACCATGACAAAAGTAGATAATGGTGGAAAGATTTCATGTAATCCATGGGCACCAGTGAAGATCACAAATCATTGAAGAAAAAAGGTTCAGAGCACTGTCTAGTGGGTCTAGATGACCCCACTCCCAATGTTAAAGTGCCTAGGATAACACAAAGATTACACAAAATTCTATTTGGATGAATGCTGTAAAATGTTCAACCCATTGTTTTCCTGTTTCTCATCTTTATTATACAATCTTCCTCCATTTTTTGTCACTAAGGTTCTACAATTTTTCATTTATTTTAACCAGTCAACTATTCAAATATTCAGCTCTTTCAGCTTTTAACAGGTAAACTCCTTCAAATCCTTGAACTTTTCCAGATATTCCGGGATTTCCAGGAATTTTGCCTCCATTGAAACCCCCTGGTTCGATACCCGGCTCTGGCATTTTTCACAAAAATATATTTTTTTGTTTTTGTACTGTTTGCACTTAATTTACGGTCAACTTTGAGCTTTTTTTTTTTAATTTATTTGCCAATTATTACCCTTTAAGTTTCATTTACAATCAGCAATATAGCATCAACCCTGCATTTTCTTTTGGAAATGCAGCTCCTTCTAGTTTTATTTAATTTAACAACTTTTTTAATATGTACTTTAGTAGTTAAGGTTTTTTCAGCTTCATCATCTGGAGAAAAACATGCGGTGAAAGGGTGAACCTTTCTCTGGACTGATGCCTTATCGAATCTGTCGTGACGGACAGCATGTACAGTACATACCGCAGGTTTTCTACCGCTGCAGTCTCGACTGGTGTCGGCTCAGCTGTTACTATGACAACATGCCTGAAGCCACGTACCAAACAGTAAAGTGATTTAAACCAAAAAAGTAACAAGAATAAAGTACTAAAAATGGATTAAATATTCATTTCTTTTGTGAGGGACCATGGTATGAGCGGGATAATGGCTTTCACAGCGTTTATTATCAGGAATGAATGGACTTCACGAAAGCAACTGTCTACGCCTTTGTGCCATCCGTTAAGTTCTGATAATGGACACCTCGTCTGGCATTATCCCTGACATGCCTTTCATGGTGTCCCGTTTGTAACAACAGCATTGGAAAGTGCACACATTTGGGCACTTTTTCAGAGAATTGCCTGCAAACTAGGTTTTCCCAAATGTTCCGGTAGACCAAAAGTCTGTCAGGGACCTCATTTCAGTGGGAAAAGTTCTTCTCCAACTCACACTTAACCCTTGTGCTATCTTAGATGACCCCACCCTTACATTGACGTGTTCTTCCTACCATGACAAAGGTGGATAAAGGTGGAAAGATTTCATGTAATCCATGGACACCAGTGAGGATCACAAATCATTGAAAAAATAAGGTTCAGAGCACTGTCTAGTGGGTCTAGATGACCCAACTCCCAACGTTAAAGTGCCTAGGATAGCACAAGGGTTACGCAATAAGTCCAAGTTTAGGTTCAGATTTCCTGAGGGGCTCAGCTGCCTCTGTGTAGCCAAATGTGGCTCAGATGGGAGAAGCTCTGCCAAGTCTCTGAGAAGTCATGTTGATCTTTCCATTCATGTTTAGGGGGCTGCGCTTGCAACCCTAATCCAAGTTAGATCTTGTTCGTGTAGATGCTTGCTTCTTTGCTCATGAATTTTACTGAATTCATTTTCAATAGGAGGCTTTGTTTGAAATGATGTTTGACATCCTGCTAAAGTTTTCTTGCAGAAGTGTCTTGAGATGTGTGACTGTGCGCAGGAATCAAAGGAAAAGTTTAGTTACAAATGTGGAGAGAAATACTTTCACCTTTGAACAAATATTTCTTTCAATAAATCTGATGTTGTCGGCATGCTGCAAGCGACAGGTCTGGGAGAAGACGTAAACAACATGAAGGTGAGATGGAGGCGTGTCAAACAGATGTTTTCATTTTTTCAACCCTGCAGACATTAGCACAAAATCCGGCAGACCATGTTCACATGATAACTTTCTGCTCCTTGCTTGCAGCCTGACAGAAATGAGGAAATTGGACGAGCATTTCAATGAGCCTTGCACATACTTCACAAAATCCTTTAGCTGTTTGGCACAGCCACTACATACAATTTCCACCTATGAAATTTCAGCCTTTATGATACATGTATGAAATACGGCATTCATCAGTGTTTTTTGAGTTCGTCAATGTGCGCAGATGTCCGTCGAGGGTTTCGGCCGACAGGTTTGTAAGTGAATTCAGTTTTGAGCTGTTCAACATTTTTAGTCGGTTGAGGTTTATAGACAATTACTACATACGGTAAATCTTATGCAACTGTGTGTGATTTTTAGGAGATGCATGTGTGACTTTCCACGACGTCCCACGTATGTCTAACAGACTTTTCACGCAGGAACCTTTTTAGATCACGCAAACGTTGAACACATTAGGTTGAAATGATGTAATTGACGCATAAATCACTAATGGATTTCATATCTACAGCACAATAATCAATTCATCAATCAATCGCTTCATTTACATAGCACTTTTCATCAACATGCTGTTAAACACAAGGTGCTGAACACATTAGGCATATATAAACATTGCTTAAAACAATAAAAAGTCAGAAGAGGCATCAGATAAAAGCAACAACAGTAAAACAGACAAAAAAATTGAAAATAATATAATAATATTTGAGGAGGCACTGCATAGACGAAAAGAAACACAAGATCAGACATAGAAATGATAAACCATAAAAGCCCTAATATAGTCAAAAAGCCCAATATATAAATAAAAAGGTTATAAGCAAGGTATGTAAAAGCTTAGTTGAAAGCTGTGTCTTTGATTTGCTTTTAAAAACCTCCACAGAGGCGGAAAACCTCAGATCCTCAGATAAACTGTTCCACAATTGAGGACCACGATGCTGAAAGGAAGCATCGCCGAGAGTCCGGCTTCACCGGGTGGGAAGAGATACAAGGGCAGAACCTGAGGATGGAAGAGTTCTGGAAGATTTGTAAGAACTCAGGAGATCAGAGAGGTAAGAAGGTGCCAATGCATTAAGACACCTAACGTTGGCACGTTAACGTTGGGTGTGGGGTCATCTGGACCCCACAAGATAGCACAAGGGTTAAAAAGTAGAAGAAGAGTCTTAAAATGCACCCTGAAGCTGACAGACAGCCGGTGTAGAGACTTCCAGGCAGGAGTGATGTTGGCAGTCTTCTTTGTGTTCGTTAAAACACACACGGTTCGTGTTCTAAGTTGGTTTACTTTACATGTTCTTTGCGTGAGTTTGTCGTATTTCTTCCGTGGTTTAACGCGTTTTGTTGTGAGAAAATTTCACCTAAAGACCACGCAGTCTTCACAGTTTTACGTACGTGTGACCAATTTTTACCTGTATAAAATGTGACTCGTGCGACGTTAGTACATTCCATCGTGACGTCTCTTAACCCTTGTGCTATCTTGTGGGGTCCAGATGACCCCACCCCTACATTGACGTGTTCTCCCTACCATGACAAAGATGGACATAGGTGGAAATATTTCATGTAATCCACGGACACCAGTGAAGATCACAAATCATTGAAGAAAAAAGGTTCAGAGCACTGTCTAGTGGGTCTAGATGACCCAACTCCCAATGTTAAAGTGCCTAGGATAGCACGAGGGTTAAGGAAAGTCCACACTCCGTCTGCTTTTCTCCACAAACCTCCCCAGGCCCAGACTTCCCCAAAATCTGCGCAGGTCAACCCCCCTGTGGGTCAAACCCTTATGGGTGCAACAAAACAGGTTTTTGTTGTTTTCCTTCCCTCCTCCAATTCAGGAGGAAAAACCTGTTTTTTTGTGTCTCTTCTATGAAAAATACACAACACACTTGATTTAACTGAACACAAACGCAGCCTGAAAGTCGCATTCCTTATGTTTGCTACTCAGATAGCTCACATGTGTTTTAGTTTGGATAACATTTTTCTTTATTCACATTTAACTGTTTGGAATTTTGATTTTCTGAGCTATGGAGTTTAGATATGGAGTCCTATACTGTTCATAATTAAATAAATAAATATTTAATTAAATAAATTAATATGACCTCATGAAAATACACAATCAACCAATAAATCTCTCATAAATATATAAAAAGATCATGAAATTGTGAAAAACCTGCACACCGATTTTAAATTAGCCATTATATTATTCAATATATTTCATTTTGCTTTAAAAACCTGTTAATTTTTTTAAAACAGCATTTTAAAATATTCATTTTTAATCATGTGGAATATTATTATAATTCGGTCTTTTTTCAGAAGCTCGTATTTCAAAATCAATATTTTTCAAAGTAGCTTTGTTTTTGTATCATGTTGCTGTTTTTCACAATGGCGTATTTATTTCATGAAGAGCTTTTTCAGGAGAATGAGTCTATCTGTCAATCAGTGAAAGTAGGCGGGATCTAAACGCTCATTTGCTGATCCATTGAAATCGACGCATATTCCTCGATACCCGCTCAGCGGTGTGCCAGTCAGAGAGATGACATATTTCAGCGATATCTGCACGGCTTTATTGACATTAGAGATCAAATAGAGACAAACAATCTGTCTGCTGCAGAAGATGCAAACATCTACGACTCTGTTTTTGTAGTTTGAGAGTTTGTGTGGACCAAACCACAGAGGAGCTCCTGTCGTCCACATCTCGAAGTCCCCGGTTGAAAAACACTCCTCATTCTTATGCCATTCACTCATAGCTCACATCGTGCCTGATGTCGGCTCGCAGGAGGTGAGCTGGTGGACCGACAGTCAGACCAGGCAGCTGTGCAAAGCGGAACAAGCCTGCTCAGGCCTGCTGAACCTTATGATATTTTTCTATTTTCATTGAGACAATGATTATAATCAGGTCCTCTGATTTTATTTTTCCCTCTCAGGGAAAATATTGAACCTTTCCTGCGATGACGTTTCTGACATCTTAACACTCTCCATGTACATTGTGCATCCATGCATTGTTACTGAGATAAGAACAACCAACCACTCCATGTGGCTATCAAGCTAAAAACATTAGCTTGCAGCCCATCCAACACGCGGCATGGTGCATTCATGGAAACTCCAGTTCATAGAAGCTTAGTGGATCTCCAACAACCACTCAGCCTAACTTAGATCACTACTATACGTTCATGAGAAGATGAAAATTGCCGAACCGACCACAAAATCACCCGAATTATGCACACTCGCCCAAAGCCACTTTTATCCGCAAATTTAGAACCAAAACTGCCCAATTTCATGTAACACTGTGGATGTGTTGAGGTGCATACTCCCCCTAGTGTTGAGGAGTGTGCATTGCGCCGTCACGTTTGGTGAAGCATCTTCGATCGATGTAGTCAGGGTGCTGCTGCTTATGTCTGAGTAAAGGAATAGCCAATCACAAAAGTGTCTCCGCCTTGTCTAGTTTGATTGACAGATAGACTCATTCTCCTGAAAAAGCTCTTCATGAAATAAATACGCCATTGTGAAAAACAGCAACATGAAATAAAAACAAAACTACTTTGGAAAATATGGATTTTGAAATCCAAGGTTCTGAAAAAAGACATAGAATTATAATAATATTCGACATGACTAAAATGAATATTTTAAAATGCTGTTTTAAAATAATGAACAGGTTTTTAAAGCAAAATGAAATATATTGAATAATATAATGGCTAATTTAAAATCGGTGTGCAGGTTTTTCACCATTTCATGATCTTTTTATATATTTATAAGAGATTTATTGGTTGATTGTGTATTTGCATGAGGTCATATTTATTTATTGAATTAAATATTTATTTATTTAATTATGAACAGTATAGGACTCCATATTTAGATTCCCGTTTGGTTGTGCATTTGGAGAAGAACGGTGTCACGGTCCGGACTCCAGCCCAGGTTTTCCTCCCTTCTCAGTTTCATTCCTCACACCTGCTGCTCATCATGATCAGTCCAGCATAAAAGCAGCCAAGATCCAAGCCTCCTTTGCCAGATGATCTTCTGCTTCAGCTTCAGCTCTCAGACCCAGAGCTGCTTCAGTTCTGCAGCGGTTCTGCTCTGCTCCAGCTCACTGGTACCAGCTTGGTTCCTGTTCTGGGATCCGGCCCTGCTCATCTCTAAGATCTGCCATTTCCTTTCAATAAACTGTTGTTGTTGTTGAGCGCCTGAGTCCAACAGCCCACATCGCAAACGGAGAACTTTTTTTGAAAAAAGGTGAAGCAGAACTTTGACAAGTCTGCTGATTTCTTTTCACCAGAGACCCAAAGAAGTCTGAGAAAACAAACCGTCAGGAAAAAAAGCTTCATTGTCAGGTTTTACTCTTAGGTTGCTCTGGTTGGCGTGAACCATCAATATCCCTCGAAACCTTAGACTCAAAGATGAACAGGTTGCCAGGAAGCTGACAGCTCCTTGACTTGGTCAGAGTCGGATTCTGCCCAACAAACGGATTTTGTCAGAGCTGTCCCCTGTAAGAGTGATGGTGCCGGGGAAAGTCAGGATCTGGAAGTGGATCCTCGTGGGATAAGGATCTGTCTGGATCTTCTCAGCAGGTCTCATCTCATCTCCATCGGAGCTAAAAGCGGAGCTTAGATAAACTGTCATTGTTTTGTCAAAACCAAAGCGCTTCCTCCTCAAGTGGGATGAAACAAATGTTGAGAGTAATTATTTGTAAATAGGCTTTTCCTCAGGCCTGTTTTCAAATGATCTCTCCTTTTTTTAATCCTGCTCTTGAAGTTCTGATCCCTCCAGCGAAGCGGCAGCAGGAGAAGCCGAGTGTGGCTGAGCGGCTGTGTTCTCCCAGCAATTATTCATCAGCACTCGTCCTCCACCAGCCTTTCTGTTTCCTTCCCTTTAATCTCTCCGTCTGACACCTCTTCCTCATCTCCCTCACTCCACTTCCTCTTTTGTTCCTCTCTGTCACTCTTTTCCTTTCCCGTCTTTCTCTCCCCTTCCCAGCTCTCCTTCCTTTCATTCTTCCTCTCTTGTTGTGCTCTTCTTCTCACCAACTTGCGATTATTTCATTTGTCTTTCACTGATTGAGTTTTCTCATCCCCCTTTTGAGATACAAAGAAAACTTTCATCTGTTTCTCAATCTTCATTCTGCATCAGCTCTTCCTCAGCTTCAACTGTTCTGTCAGCCAACTCATCTTTTAGCTGTTAGCAGTTTAATATTTTCCATTAAAATAAATATTTTCTATTCATTCGTAGTCTTTGAGTTTGTTAGTTTCAATTGTATTATCATAGGCAATCACAGTTCATGCTGACTGTGTGTGATGTTTGTCTTCTCCTTGGATTCACATAGTTGTGTTTGGTCCATACTGGACACTGTCTCCTCTGTCTTTACTAAAGGACTCTGCGTGCACAGACACTCGCAGCAGCAGCTTCAAAACAAGGCTCAGCTCTGACTTCACCTCTCCAAGGTCGCAGAGGAGAGGCTGAACTCTTGTGTCCAAAACGGTATAACGGATTGTGGAATCCACCGTCAGTGTGTTCTGACTGAAAGGAACTATTGTCTGTCCGCTCCTCGGTAAAACTTCAAAAGATACGCTTTTGACTTTTGAGTCTTATTGAATCTTTTTTGTTTTTGTTTCTGGAAAACTGGGTTTGACTAACAGCATTTCTTTACAGTCCGTTTTTAGAAAAAGATGTCCTGACAGTGTTCTTACTTCCTTTAAACTTGGGGTCTGGAATCATAACAGTAACCCTTGTGCTATCTTAGATGACCCCCACCCTTACTTTGTTATGTTCTCCCTACCATGAAAAGGGTGGATAAAGGTGGAAAGATTTCATGTAATCCATGGACACCAGTGAAGATCACAAATCATTGAAGAAAAAAGGTTCAGAACACTGTCTAGTGCCTAGGATAGCACAAGGGATAAATAAAAAAAAGCTTCTTGAGCCAAAAGGTCAAAGTCATCATCTCCAACTTTATCCTTGCTTTATATTTATTTCAAAAATCTAAATCAATGCTGGACTTTTAAATCGTTTGCTTCCTTTCAGCCAAATAGTTCTGTTTTGTAAAAGTCTGTGACAATATTTAATAAGAATTATTCCATGGTCCGGGTGAATTCTTCATTCTGATTGGCTGCTGGGTGTACATTAAAAGTGATAATGCATACCTACAAAAGAAGTTCCGGTCACTTTGCTTAATTCTTCTGTATCACTGCTTTGTTACTGTGACCACGCACCGCACCACGTATCAGATAGTCCATTTTTTGTGAAAAAAGCGATTCAAACCTAAAAAATACAGAGAATAAAGTACTAGAAATTGATTGAATTTTTATTGCTGTTTTAAGGGACCATGGTATAAGCTGGCTAATAGCGTTTAAAGTGTGTATTATCCGGAATGAACGTACTTCGCAGAAGCAACCGTCCGATGCGCCGCACCTCATCGGCTAGTATCCCTTACTTAATTATTAGTTGACGACAAATTTGAACACACTGTTTAAGTTTAATAAACCCACAAAATGAGCAGAGTTTTTCTTTTATTTTTGGAAAATCTTGTAAAAGAATCAAAGTGATAAAAAATTTGTAAAAACTAGTAAATATATGTATATTTATATATCTATAAATGCATTTTTGCTGATCATCACTTTCTCATCTGTAGAGCTAAGCTGTTTTTCTTCCCATATGAATTTGGTTTGAGATTTAAGTGTTTTAACCCTTGTGCTATCCTAGGCACTTTAACATTGGGAGTTGGGTCATGTAGACCCACTAGACAGTGCGCTGAACCTTTTTTCTTCAATGATTTGTGATCTTCAATGGTGTCCTTGGATTACATGAAATCTTTCCACCTTTATCCACCTTTGTCATGGTAGGGAGAACACGTCAATGTAGGGGTGGGGTCATAGGATAGCACAAGGGTTAAAGTGTTTGCCTGTAGTTTCTTTAGATTACTGTTGCATTAATGAAGAACTCTTGGTTCCAGTTGGCTCTTCACATGCACGCTCTGACCCGTCCATCTTTCTTGGGGTCTTAGTAAGACCCTGTTTTTGTTCTTGGGCTCTTTATTATCATTTTGTGAACGTCCTTACCTCTCCGTTTCATTTTACTGTCTTTGCCTCATTTCTGCACAAATACATTTTTTTTTCAGTTTAACATGCGTCTGCATTTTTCTGGCTCATCCACCCTTTTTCTCTTTCAGCATCAGTCGGATGTAATTCTTTCTCCCCGGCTTTCATTCATGTCTGGAACAATGACATTTGCATAAAATTTCCTCTGACATATCTTACTACATAAAAGGAACGTGATGATGCAAAATCGTTAAACAGCATTTCTCTTTCGGGGGGGGGGGTGCTTGCTCAAAGGATTTGTTAGTTTCATCCAGTTCTCTTCATCATCTGAAACAAAATAAAAGCTAAAAAAGACTTTTTGCTCCAAAGAGGATCAGTCATCTCCCACCTGCCGACATGTTGCAGTGGGATTACGCACAAAGCTGAAGGTTTATTGTAAAAGTAAAGTCTCAAAATGAACTTGTCCAGACTCTGTGCAGCAAAAATTGCTCCACAGGTTTGCCTAAAAATTGCTGACAAACTCCTCAGAATCCCCCTCCTTTTCTCTGAACCATCAGACATCAGCAGATCTGAAATGTTGTTGCTGATGCTGCGGTCACAAAAACAACGTCCACCACACGATGGGGAGGCATGGCACAATCTTCAAGATTAGCTACCACACAAAATGAAGCAAAAAAAGTTCCCCTCCCCCTTTTTTAAGTGGGAACTTCCCCCTTCCTCACAACCTTGTTTTATTAGGAGTAGTAGGATGACATTGTCCCACTCTGGACCTGCTTAACACTCTATTAGACTGCAGTTTGATACTGCTCCTCTAATTACCAAAACATCTGTTGTGCAGTGGAAGTGACGCTCCCTCTAGACTGCAGCTCATAAAAGTGTAATTAATTTTCTGTTTTCCAGATTGCTATTCCGAGAAACAGCCCATTGTGGAGCTGGAATAATTAATTAATTAAGCCAGCTTTTGGGGAGGCTGGATGAGGAAACTTACTGTTAAAATAAAGGAGTAGTTCTTCAAATTCTGCCCACAAGATCTAAACTCAGCCATCGGGTGAGTGGCCGAGTGTCAGCGGAGATCAAAAGTCTCACGTCTGGTGAACTAAGCAGCGTTCTTCAACCTTGTCCTGCCCAACCTTTGACGGCAGAGATCTGAGACAGACTTGGTTTCCTACATAAGAAATTCAGAGAACATTTGTATTAATAAACAATATTTGCAATAGTAATTATTGTCAATGGGATGTGTGTCCTACAACATGCATGCAACCTCTTTATTATCACAAGAACAGGCAGATGCTGGATTCAAGTGCAGCAGGTTTATTAGCTCAACTAAAAGTCCACAAAGCTAAATCAGGGTCAGGCAGGCAGGGGTCAATAACAGGCATAAGATCATAAGAGTAGAGACAGGATGGTCAGGATCCAGGCGAGAGTCGGGGCAGGCAAACAGAGTCAGAGACAGGACCAGGAGACAGAAGACCAGGTCCAGCCATTACGCTCGGTAATGCAGGGAAAGCGGCACAAAACAATAATACAACAATACAATACTTTGCACTGAGTGAGGCTCAGTGCTTAAGTATACTGTGATTGATTTGGTGATGAAAGTCAGGTGTGCAGCACTCAGAAACTGCACGCTGGGGTTGCTGGGAGATGATAGAACTAGATCTAGAACTCTGGAGACAGCTACCGCTGGTGACCAGAGGGGGAGACAGAGCTTTATCTTCTGACAGTCATCATGACCTTTTTATCTCGGTAGAAGAAGAATTTAACACAGAATTATGATATGTGGGACGTGACGTCATCAAACAGTTTTCCATAAGGATGAGTAGTACAAAGGGATCTCCTCTCTTCTAGTTTTCATTTTTACAACATAGTTAGCCTAGATTGAACGTCTCACTCTACCCCATGCAACCCTGTTGGGCAAATATTCAGAATAAGACCAATATATTGTGGTTTAACTTTGAACAGCTAAACTACTAGTTTCTCCTCCAGAGAGAAAGCTTGATTAGTACAGATTTGTTACCTATGAAAGGTGGGAACAGGGTTGCACCAAGTGTTGCAATCATCAAATACACAATTGATGTGTAAGCTGAACTAATCAACCCAATAATTGATGACTATGTCTGGTTTTGTCCCTAAACTCCTAACGAAGTGATAATCCAGCAGTCGTGGTTTCGGGTGTAAAAGTGCAGATTCAAACGGTGGGGAGCTTTTGCTAAACTTTGCTAAACTGACTCTGATGTCCTAAAGCGTCTGTTGTTTAGAGGCGCTCTTCATCAGTTAACGTTGGACATCTTTTCTGCTCTCCACTCCCTGATGGGGGGCATGTTTTTAGCTTTTACCAGCGAAGGACCAGACAGCTCCTGGATGTGGGGCAGCTGGAGGTCTGTCCCATATAGCTGCTGACCCGAAACTCGGTGCGGCAGCAATTAGAGCATCCATGCAGCACACAGGTGATGCGCAGACAGATTGAGAGTGTCTGTCAGAACTTTGTGTCTGTCATGAGTTCATGATGGGATGAGATCCATGAATCAAGCTAAGGTTGGTTCGTTTGGTCCAAAAACCTTTTCTATTCATGCAAACATTTCTGTCTTTCAGCACTTCCTTTTGTCTATAGAAGAACAAACATAATCAGGGTTTGTTTACACCGGGGGTCCCATTTATTCAAGTTTTTAATGCACATGTTTGTCTGCAAATAGAAGAAATTCATCAGTTTGTCCTCCGTAACACTCAAAGCAGCAAAGATTTCGTTAAATCCCATTTTATTTATACCCAAGGTATGAATAGTAGACTCCAGACATCAGAGATATGGCATACACTGTGCAGCATACAGTATACACTGTATCAGAACATCTTTACAAGTACATGATGCATGTAACAAAAAGGTCAGGATGAAGGCAGGAGTCATGGTTGCCAGCCTCGGAGGAGCCGTCATGAGGGGGAACTTTTGCTCTCTCATCACCACAAACAGGACAAATTCAAATTCAATTCAAAGTTCAACCAAACACACAAACACAAAGCAGGTCATCCAAAAGCAGCAGACCAACCGATAGGATCCTTGCAGCCACCCCCTTTTTCTATGGGAATCATGTCTTCAATCAAGACCCACTATGATGAAAATGATGTTTTTGTGTGTTTTTAACATGTTCTTGCACATTTTCTCATCATGGATGACATTTAGAAAGTCAAAATAAACTCAAGATAATTGCATTTCTGAGTATTTCTTTAATCAAATAATTGTGATTCAGGTGCAGACACACAAAGCAATAGAAAAAAAGCTTGTAGATGTGACATACAAGGGCTTACAACAAAGCTCAAGCTCCATTGTGATGCCTCCAACTGTGGACAGATTGATCCATGAGTCTCTTTGTTTTCCTCGTCTGAGTTGAAATCTGGATCTAAACTGAGTGAGAATTGTGTTCAAACATTCTGAAGACTATCACCTTACTTTTAGTTTTAGATGTTGTTATTCTTTCATGTCTGACCTGTTCAAATCAGTCCTATGTATTCACATGTTGCTGCTCACCAGATGCGTTTCCATTGACTGTGAAATTGCGCAGATTGGATTTGCGGTAATAAATTTGCCCGATGGAAAAACAACCAAGTCCCTGTCTGCTTTTGGGTCTAGCTAATTCAATGCCTCACAAGATGAGTCATGTGACCAACAACCGGATGGCGATGTGCATCTTGGTAGGAACTGGCGGCCTTGGGCGCTGCACAGCGGGCGCCACCAGAGGTCCCACAGCGTCACACAGCTCATCAGAAGTTGAGTGTGTCATGTGGAATTGTTGGATCCACAGCTCCTCTGGAAAATCACCTTTTCGCAATATGGCTTCATCCGTTGCCCCTCCCTTTCTAAGAAGCGCGCCGCTCCACGACCTGAAGAAGACGCCGACGTCTCCTTTGATAGACAACGATGATGAGTGCTAGTGCCATGGCAGAAATCTGAATGGATCTGCTGTCAATCAAAGTATTGGTCACATGTTTCTGAATGACTGATGGCTTAAGTCGGTTTGTGTTTATTCGCATAATTAGGATTTAATGGAAACAGCGTAATGGCAAAATTGTGATTTTTCGTTGAAGTTTTGTGCATGTGTGTGAAGAAAACCTAGCTACTGACTCTTAAAGTCACTTCAATAAAGTCACTCAAATGCTTCCTCTTCTCTGATCTGATGCAACATTTGAGACGTTACGAGCAGATTTTAGGGTTGATCAGCTGTTACAGTGAATGGGTGATTTAGATTTAGAGGCCAGTGAATGGCAATTCCTTCAAAGTGGAAATAACAGGTCTGGAGATTAATTTAGAACGTCCAGAAAACACGTCACACATAAGATGCTGTTTGAAGAAATGAAAACGGTTGATGATGTTGTTAAAGGTACAAGGTGGAGCTTTGGTTTCAATAATACAAAAAAAGCTTTGTGATAATGCATCTGACCCAAAATAAAGTGGGACGTGAGAACAGGAAAGACAGAGTGGGATTCTCTTTCTAGCTCATGCTGTGGGCGAACGGTCCCGTTTCCATCCGCTCTTCACATCCGTCTTGGGTCATGGAGAATCATTTCATGAAACTGAAGTAGATGTTATTGATGTCGCTCCAACGTTTAAACGGGATAAGCCGTCAAGTCCAGCTGATGGAGTCCCAGCAGACAGGGGGCGCTCTGTTCCTGCTGTTCATGGCGCTGACTCTCCACTACAGCCGGTCATTCAAGTTTAACCCTTGTGCTATCTATCCAGATGACCCCACCCTTACATTGACGTGTTCTCTCTACCATGACAAAGGTGGATAAAGGTGGAAAGATTTCATGTAATCCATGGACACCAGTGAAGATCACAAATCATTGAAGAAAAACGGTTCAGCGCACTGTATAGTGGGTCTAGATGACCCAACTCCCAATGTTAAAGTGCCTAGGATAGCACAAGGGTTACGCCTGTCCGCTAATTTCAGACAGAGTTCACACATATTTACAAAATAGAAATTTGTGTCCATCTCCTGCTGCATCATCACAAACACAATAGTTTTTGTTTTTTTTACACTTGAGACGGGGAACGACTCAGCAGGCCTCACACTTAAAGCTTAATGAACGCGTGGATGAGGAGTTTCGGCAAACCGATCATTTACAAGAGACATCTTTTCTTACCAAACGATTAAAAGCATTGGACAAAGTGGGTTAAAGTACAACAGGTCCTCGTCCCGATCTTTCCAGTCTTGTTAAAATTTGAAATGAATTCTCCCAAAAACCCGGGAATGTGCTTGTGTCGTGACTCCTGTGTTACGTGCTTCCATCTAATATTCATTGAGAAAGCAAAATGTGGCATGAAAATAAAGCTGAATGGACAGAGTGCAGCGTCATCATCACACCCAGTCCACCTAAAATCTCCTGTAACAACTATAACTGGGACAAAAACTCTTGACATTTAATTTTTTTACATCAAGGAATGTTCAAGAACAAAGGAGGTCTGTATATATTTTCATATATTTATATGTTGTTTTTTTTTGGACATTTCTGGCACAACACCGTCAGCGTCTTTTTGCTGTACACTTTCTGAATCACGTGGACGTTACTGTCAGATGAGCGCCGGCCTTGTTGGTGTCAGAGTCTGTGCCCGGGCAGGCGTGAAGCTGGGTATGTTGGGTGTGTTTCCTGTTTTTTCCCATGGAGCGCCGCTCGTTCAGGGGCGCAGGGTTCACAACACATCTGCTCTGAGTCATGATTCACAAAAAGAGATGATGTGATTTTAGTGACAAAGGACAGGGGGTGGGGCGGCGTGGACCCTTCTCCCCCAACATCATCTGACACAAAGAAATGGATGTTTTCCAGTCAAGCTCCATCTCACTCCTCTGTCCTCCACCCGGATCCGGAGCTCAGTCTGTGAACGCAAGCTCAGTGCTGTCTCTTATGGACGGGACAGCAGGAGCAGCAGCCAGCACAGGAGGAGCAGCGGGGAGATGCAGGGGGGCTTCACGCCCCCACCAGAGAGGGAGGGAAGAGTGGAGTCACCTTCGTCGCCCCACAATCTGTCGTTCTCATTGACCTGAAAGAGGCAACAGTACATGAACAACCGGTGGACGAACACATGTCATGATGTCTCAGTTTGGAGATTCTGCTAAGCAACAAATTCTGAGGAGCCCAAAAGAGAAGCAAGATTATTGAAAGCAGAAAAAAGCAGCTTGAAGTAAATGTTTTGGTAGTTTCAAAGTCTTCCCGCAAATTCCTCATTGGAGTTTCTCATGTTGTCATGTTCAAGCAACCATTTACAAAAAAAAAAAAGTCCATGTAAACACGCCTAAACGCGCATTTCAGGCTTTCACATTTAAAGCTAGCTAGGCGACTGTCTCTTACAAAACGCTTGGCCAATGAATGCGCGTTGAAAGTTAAACAAGACCAATCACGGACCTTTAGGGGCTCCGTAGATTTACGCATTCTTTGCGCGGTTCATTTGTTCTTCTTTCAACATGGTTCATTCCTGATTTATCTGTGACATGTTCACATAAAGACCACAACGTTTCTCACTTTTTTTTTTACATTTATTCACGTATGACCATCACTGTGCAATCTGCACAAAGTGTACGTAGTGGCTGTGAGACACGACCTTAACGTGAGGCTTTTTGTTAAATTCTGAGACACTCAGATCCAGACCCCAGACTAGTACACTAGAGTTTGATGTTTATATCTTTAAAGACAAATTCATTCCATCTTTTGAGACGATAGGGTAGAACTCTGGGGTAATATAGCTTGAAAGAATGAATCTTTTGAGAAGCATAGATTCTTTTTAATAATCAAAGCATTATCCTTAATCTAGACAACAGATAGTTCTGGACTTCACCTGTGGTCAGGTAGTGCAGAGCTGTAACTAGCAGTTTAGTGAGATGACATCATCATTGATAGAGATGTGGATTGTGTTTGATTACACAACCTGCAGAAACAAATGTCACGCTCCTCGTTCAGGTCAGATCCATTTCTGAGGAACTTCTGGGGGCTGCGTGTTCGAGTTGTGGCAATTTAATAAGACACAGATCAGATTTCCTTTAAACAAAACAGAGCAAGCAAATCTAAATTCTCTGAATTTAGGATTTATCAAGCCTAGTCTGACATTCGGAGACTTACTAGAACAACAAACTCTATTAGGTGTGTTTAAAGTAAAAAAAATAAATAAGATTTGTATTTTTTGTCCTGGAGATTGAGATCATAGGAGGAGATTTGGTTTCAAGTACCCAGTTGTTTGCACCACTTTAAAATAAATGTGTTTTTCTTTTGTTGGTGTTAAACTTTCAAATTTACAACAAAATGATTTGAAAAGTTTTACACTTAGCCAGTTTAAACATGTGTTTAGGAGAATCAAATTGGAGAGTTAAAGGTATTTCATGTCACCTTGCTTCTTTGTGTGCTTGTCTTGTAGTATTGCCATCTGAACGGGTGTAAACCAGACATTTGTTTTTTTCTGACTGCCCCCTTCCATTCTTGAATTTGTTGTGTTGTGATTGCTGCATGATTTTGTGTTTCTGATGTTCCTGATGCTTAATGAAAGGATTTTCATACATAAATGTTTTGAGTTCTGGTGCCACAGCGAGCTGACCCGTAGGGAACCGGCACAGTTCTGCCTCTTAGCCTGCTGTGGTTTTAGAAATCCTGATTTCTGTGGGCCACATCTGAAAGGCCGTCTGCTAAAGGATAAAACATTTTCACTGCTTCATCCCATCTCACCTGAGTAGGTATCTGTGCTCGTAGAACATTGTGCTCTGTTTCCATGGAGACGCCTGGAGCGGCAGTTGAGAAGTGTGGGCTGTGGCTGTCTGCAGCCGGACTGGGCATCCCTTGCTGATTCTCACTGGTCTTCACGTCTGATCCGTTTCCGAATGCTAAGATGGCATTTTCTGCTCGAAAGAAGCAAAATCAGATTCATTTACTTCTTTTTTATTTTTTATTTTTTACTCTGAACTTTTTGTTGGAAACTTAAAAACACAAAATGTGACTGTTCCGGTTTACTTTTCAAATGTTTGCTTGATGGTAAAATCGGAACCCACAATAATAAAAATAATCATACAAAATAATAAGCCAGTAATAATAAGGCACTGGCGACTAAACGTTCCCACAGTGAGCCCTCATTGTAATTTCTCGTCAAAAGCCTAAACTCTGCTGGTTTTACACACAAACACTGAATTTGAAATCAGCCTCACAGCACGCTACGCTGTGAGGGGTTTGAAAAGCAAAAACAAACCTAAATCCCCTTCACCATGTTCCTAATAGTGGTCTGTGAGAGAAACTGAGCTGTGTGACAAACAAAACACAACAAGTGGGACAAAAGTCAAATCAAGTCAAAACTTGGTTTGAAGATGGACAGAGTTAAAAAGGATCCACTGCTCAGTTTGACAGAAGAGAGACATTGCTTCGCTTTTAAAATACAGAACATTTTACTACAAATACACATGGATTTGAGTTTAGAGGTGTTTCAGTGGGACAAAAGTCAAATCTATTTGATACCTTTACAGAACTTTGACAGCTGTTGTCTTGTGTCTCAGAATGACAGTGTGGTACAGAAGCTACACAACCCAGAACAGGAGGGACTCGGCCCGGATAGTGAGGACGGCACAGGGGATTGTGGGATGTCAACTTCCGGATCTCAGTCCAAAATCCTTCCATACACACTATAAAGTGCGCTATATAGTGCACTGTATAGTGTGTTGGCCATTTTGTAGTGCTCCAATTCCAAAATCCAGTGCCCTGGAAATTTCCCAGAAGTCCCTGCAAAAACCCAGTGTGGATCGATGTTCACTAGATCAGCGAATATGGATCACAATGCATTACATTGGCCTATTTTTTGCTAAAGAAAAAAGGATTCAAACGTATTTTTTAAACGTTTTTATCTTCAGAATACAGCGGACACATAAATAATCATCTTAAAATGTTCATACCAATAAGATTTTAACCTCTTGAAATCGGTGACGTCATATCCGCCACATAAAAAATAGTAGTGAGCGTGGCGTATGAATTGCTTTACTACAGAGTACTGCACTTTTTAGTTTTTTAGTATTTAGGAGTTAGGGTGGGAAGTTGGAAACACCCTTAGTATGTTCTGCCAGAATACAAAAAAGTATTCAAGATTAGCAAAAACAAATCACTCACACCAGGTTTTTTCCCCCAAAACGTTTACAGCCACCGTGCCCCGTGCAGGACAAGGCCCAAAACCCACAAGTGTCATGGACCACCTTGAAACACGAATTCCCTCCAACTGCTTTGTCCCTGTATAGCCAAGGGATGGCCAACTCTGGTCCTCCACAGCCTCCACCCTGCCTGTTTTCCAGTTTTCCTGGCACTACCTGATGCTAATACTTAAATCCGGTTTGTCAATTCAATCAGGATGTGGAATCACTTGGGTCAGCCAATCAGCAGCAAGCTGTCCAAGGAGGACTGGAAGACAGGCAGGGTTGTGGCTCTTGAGGACCAAGGGTTGACCAGCCCTGTTCTAGCCCGTTTGTTTATTTGTTTGTTTTTATTTTACATAAAATGTTTAAACCAAAGAATTTTAACATTTATCATGACAATAAATCTCTTGAATCTCTAAAATAATGCATCATCGTTTATTTCTGCTGCATAACTGTGTCAACACCATTCCAAGCATGTCTAACCTGTTTTTAATCTGAGTGAATAATGCAGAGATATTTTTAGAAATGTAAAGTCATGTTATTCTCCACCTGTGGAGGATCCAATGTCAGCTTTTATCAGTGAACGCAGGCAGGAAAGAAGCCTCAGCTTGTTCATCTGAACAGGCTCAACTTTTGACCCCGTTCACACTTTTCTCCACTTTGCAAAACCTTAAAAAAGGCAGAGGCTCAGGAAGATGAAGTCTCACCTGAACAGCATCACGAGCCAAAAGTAGCTGGAGGAAACTGCAGAAACGCCTTTAAAATTCTTCCCTTGTTAGGTGAAGAATGAAACATTTTGAAGAGCCAAAGAAGAAAGAAGTTCAAACGCGCTTTAGCACCCATGAGTTCATATCAATAATTGTGGAAATAACTATACTTAATCTTGTTATATTGGAATTGAACTTTTGCAGAGTTGTTGGCTTTGAGGTCCAGTTAAAACCTTGACCTTAAACTCTAAACCCTAAATCATCTTTTTTTTTCTTTTCAGTGAGAGGCAGACAGGATGAAGAGCAACAAAACAAAACACCAGCACCAGCTCAACAAGAAAAAAAATAAAGATCAATCTTGTGCTTTTAAAGTGTTAGAAAGAAAAAAGAATGAACAAAGGAATGGATTTTTTAACCAAACTGAAGGTAACGTGTTTTTTGTTGGTGCTGTGCAGACAGGAAGGGGCATGTGATGCAGCTGCTGGCTGGTTAGAGTGAGCGACTGCGGCTTTTTGCTTTGTTTTCTTGGTCGTGTTCTTGGGGTTACTTCATTCGTACTGACTCTGTTGTGCTTTGGCGTCGAGTTTTGTTTAGTTTTCTGCTCAGTTTTGTACGGTGGCCCAGAAGGGTCACAACACAACACATTAACTTTACACACAACACATTAACTTTACACACAACACATTAACTTTACACACAACACATTAACTTTACACACAACACATTAACTTAACACACAACACATTAACTTAACACAAAACACATTAACTCACAACACAACACAATAACTCACAACACAACACAATAACTCACAACACAACACAATAACTCACAACACAACACAATAACTCACAACACAACACATTAACTCACAACACAACACATTAACTCACAACACAACACAATAACTCACAACACAACACATTAACTCACAACACAACACAATAACTCACAACACAACACATTAACTCACAACACAACACAATAACTCACAACACAACACATTAACTCACAATACAACACATTAACTCATGGCCCAGAAGGGTCACAACACAACACATTAACTTACCTCACAACACTTTAACTCACAACGGAAGTAAAGCAGCAATTGAAGGGCTTTTATTCTGAAATTTCTACTGGGCTGAGCGGCTAACTACCTAACAGAGAGTAACGGCACAGTGAGCTGTGGAGGGAGCATGTTATTGCTACAAGAGAAGATAGCAGCAATGTTGCCAGAAACTCTCTCTTTACTATGGTTCTCCTTCCTCTAAACACACACAATATGAACACACACTCCTCCCTCCGCTCTGACACCCCCTCTGTCGCTGCATGCGCGCTCCTCTCCTCTCCTTTCCTTTCCTCCGCTTCCTCCTCTCACACGCACATGCAGTCCCCGACAAACACACGCTGCGCGCGCTCCTCTCCTCTCCATCTCTCCACATTCTTGGTGTCTAGTGTTCCGGAGTGGGTGTGTTCGTGTGTGTTGGGGACCGCACGTGGGTGTGAGAGGAGGAAGCGGAGGAAAGGAAAGGAGAGGAGAGGAGCGCGCGTGCAGCGCGAGGAAAGAGAACCATAATAAAGAGAAAGTTTCTGGCAACACTGCTGCTAGGTTCTCATGTACCAATAACATGCTCCCTCCACAGCTCACTGTGACATTACTTTCTGTTAGGTAGTTAGCCGCTCAGCCCAGTGGAAATTTCAGAATAAAAGCACTTCCATTGCTGATTTACTTCCGTTGTGAGTTAAAGTGTTGTGAGGTAAGTTAATGTGTTGTGTTGTGAGTTAATTTGTTGTGAGTTAATGTGTTGTGTTTTGAGTTAATGTGTTGTGTTGTGAGTTAATGTGTTGTGTGTAAAGTTAATGTGTTGTGTGTAAAGTTAATGTGTTGTGTTGTGAGTTAATGTGTTGTGTTGTGTTGTGAGTTAATGTGTTGTGTTGTGAGTTAATGTGTTGTGTTGTGAGTTAATGTGTTGTGTTGTGAGTTAATGTGTTGTGTGTAAAGTTAATGTGTTGTGTGTAAAGTTAATGTGTTGTGTGTAAAGTTAATGTGTTGTGACCCTTCTGGGCCACCGTAGTTTTGTGACGGGTCATGAAGCATGACAACACAAATGAAGAGAAATCTGCTGATCTGCAGCAGTAGATGCCTTGGGACATCACTCGCAATGTCAAAGTGCCTAGGATAGCACAAGGGTTAGGGTCAGAAAGAAGTGAAATCCAGAGCGGACGAAAGCTCCGCCCTCCTCGGTGGTGAGGTGAGCACGAGAGGAAGAAGATCGAGGACAACAGAAGGGAGAGGAGAGTCAGAGGAACGCAGAGAAATATGCAGGAGTGAGGCTGTAAATGGCTTTGTAGGTCAGCAGAGGGATTTTGACATGAAACTGAACCGGGAGCCAAGGGAACAGCTGGAGATTCAGAGTAATGGCATAAATGAGTTTTCTGGTAACGAGCAAAGCCGCTGAAATATGGACCAACCAAAGTTCATGGACTCATTTGGGGGTGCGGCCAAAGAGGAGAGACCTGCAATCATCTTAAGGCACATGTGTCAAACTCAATGCCCGCGGGCGAAATGTGGCCTGCCATGTCATTTTATGTGGCCCGCGAGTAGGGCTGTGACGATGACCTCATCACCGCATAATCACACTTTTTTTTTTTTTTTTGAAAGTTCAGCATATGGTGCGTAATTGGAACTATAATAAACACATTAAACACTTCCATCTTTGTTGATAATTTCCTTTTTCTGCTAGTCCTGTGTTCAGACTTTCCTTCTTTCTTTCAGACAGTTCTCTCCTCTCACCGCGCCTGTCACTGTCTCTGGTCGGTGCGCACTCTCACTGCCTCTGCTTCACGTGACACGCGGCTCCTTTTACACACAAAGGCGCGCGCTTTCAGAAGCACACATCCTCATTCTAGAACAGACAGACGTTTTCGTCTCGCGAGGAAATACGACAAATTTACTGCGTTCTAATTATTAATTTCCATTGTATTCATTTCCGTTACAAGCTGCGTGCGTTCTTAAGTGCCCGACACGCGGCCCGCCGGAGGATTTTGTGTGTGTGTGTGTGTGGGGGGGTGGTTATTACTGTTCTCCTTCACTCTGTAACACCAAACATGAACGCGCACTGTTAGATTTCCATGAATATCACTACATGTTTTGATGGGGAACTATTTTGTGCAGCGCAAAGTTACGTGTCTGTAAGAACAAAGGCGGAGCCTCCTGCACCGCGTTTTTCATGGGTGTCAGGCTTCATGGCTACCAGAAAGATGACAAAGTGTCTGCAGTCTGTTTACTACTGGGCAATATATAATATTCTGAGAAGATGTCTGTACCAGAGAGCACAGGTGAAGGCTCGCATGCAGCTAGAGAGCGGTCCACTGCAGAAGAATCAACACGCACCCCCAACACACGTGTGCGCACTTTCCTCCTAGTCCTACACATGCAGCGCGCTGACACAGTTACAGTCAATCTACAACACCTACATAGTTAGTTCATTAGTTAGATAGATAGCCGTTACATATACAACTGCTATAGCGCGATGCATCTGCAGAATCCTCAAGATTAGCTAGCGCCGCCCGATTTAAAAAAAAAATCTTTGGCTCAGTCGTGAATGTAGACGGTGGGAGTCAGTCAGGCGTGGATGACACCTTTACGAAATCGGGTGACAGCTAGACGGCCACAGGGTGGTGGCTTCTGGATCGCTGGTTGGACACAGCACTGATTGGACGATGTTTAAAAGTCTCCGGACGGTGGCCGTCCATATTAGGGGCCAGCCGCACAGTAGCCTGGGGGTATATAAACAGCGGTCCATTCCGCACCACTGGTCATTCGCAAATTAGATTTTAAGCACACATTATAATCTTGTCAATTAACAAATGTACACTTTGTTAGACAACATACCTTCAAATAAAGAAAAATGCTCTGTCTTCTTCGTATTCTTTTCAGCATCAACAGCAATTCATAAATATGCAGGTCTTGGAGTCACTGTGGCGCTATCAACATCACCATGAGTTTTGTGGAGCATCAATGTCGTCTGCCTATTTGGACCCACGATGGCCGGGATTGCTAGATTGCAGGGCCCCCGGCCAACGCCAACATCGACGGATGGTGGCCGTGGGATGACAGCACGGGGACAGGGGGGTGGCAGTCGTAAATTGGCCGATCAACAGACGATTTTGGGGACCTTGGAGACCCAAAATCGTCTCCAAGGTCACCCGACTATCACTGTTGCAGGTTCTGTAGAAAGTTAAATCTGTGAGCAGATCAAGGATCAGCTGATAAAATCACATTAAAAACTGTTTTTTCCTAAAGATGAGAGAAAGTATCATGGAACCACCATGTTGTTCTGGAGTTGGAGAACATTGTGATTGAAGGAAAATGAGCCCCGACTTGTTTCTTTTTTTTGTTTTTAACAGGAAGAGATAGAACAGATGTGAAGGTGTGAATTCAATTTAATGAACAAAAGAGATACTGTCAAGGTTTCAGGAAGAAAATAGGAAACTTTTCATATTCAGCTGTCACACTCTCGTGGTGTCATGTAAATAACAGCCGTTCAACAAACTGTGGAGGTGTTCAAACTGGAAAGTGAGACAACTTTGGAGAAGGAAAAGGGAACTTCTGCCCTAAAATGCACTAACTGCTTTCTGTTAATGCAACCAAAAAAAAAATGTTCCTTCTGAATGAAGAATGTTCCACCTTTGCAGCTTTTTGCATTGCTCCAGTTCAAACCCTTCAAACAACATCTTCCAATGGCCTTTCTACACCTGCAGTTCCAGTAACTCCATCACTTTCTGGAAGACTTAAGACTAACTGAAAACTCATTAGTAAAGACGTTGGGGGCACTACTGAGCTAACATTCTAAATTCCTACGCTGGAAAAAATCCATAAAGCTTCATAATTAAACTACAAAGTCATTTGTCATGTAAGTAACGGCACACATTTACTGAATTCTGTTTACAATCTATAGGTGGCTTCATGTTGATATCAGCTTTAATTGAGGAGTAGCAGTAGAAGAAAGGCAAGGAACAATATGAAATAGAATGTAGAGAGTAACTTGGACTGCATTCAGCAATCAGACTTTTCCACAGGCCTCTCACTGTCAGAGACCTTCACAGTGTTACATGATTTACATGATGCTTCACCCCCTCCCCCGAGGGAAACGCTACACCCCAAGGCCTTGGGGTATGCTGCAGCCAGAATGACATGATGATGTGATAAATGAAGATTCGCCCAGCGTTCATTTTCATTCAGTGACTGGCCCAGTGTTTGCATGAAAGTCACTTCAATTAAAACCTACCCAAATGAAGTCACGACAAGGAGAATGATCAATTCATCTTCTCAATGATGAACGCTGATGCCTGCTTGTGAGAATCGTATTCTTCTTGTATCGGTTCACATTAAAAAAGCTCCAGCTTTCAGAGACAGCCGACTTGTGTTTAGTGAGAGCCGTCAGTTGACATACCAACATTGATTTCTCACAGGATCAAAACAAATTGATTCCTTCTCCTTAGGTACTTTGCTTTTGCAAACACGTTTCTGCAGCAATCAATTCCAATGTTTCGTTGCCTCCCTCCACTGATGAAACAGTGAGCATCAAGATGGCGGGAAGATAGAAAATCAGACGGGTGACCCTCCTGCTTGCATCACCTGCAAAGCCAATCATTATCACCACCAGTCAATCTGTTCCACTGAAGAGAGGGTGAAGAAATGCTGCGATGTGTTGCATGCTGGACAGGAAGTGGCAACACGCTGATTTCACTTAAACCTTCTACTGCTGGTGGGTTGTATGAAGCTTTCACTAACAAGACGTTTAACTCTGGTGGTTTAGAAGACAGATACAGAAAGAGGAATCCAAAAGGTTTGAGTAAATCTTGACCTGCTCATCAACAAGCTGGTGTTGGACTGAAACCTGATCCTCTGCTCTGTCTGCAGATCCTTTTTTTTAATGCGCTCCACTTTATTCTATTTTTCATACTTGTATTTTTATTGGTTCTTGTAAATATTTTGATTAGATTTAAAGTATTTACCATTCGAAGGCTGCTACAATTGCTACAATATGATGTACAGCAACAATAAAGGCTTCTGATTCTTCTGATTGTGTTATGATGCTTCTACACAATGAAAAGATATATTGATTACCTGTCTGAGGGGTTCAGGTCTCTCTCCATACTGCTACCACTAGGGTTTTTTTAATGACAGAGAACGTAGCCTTGAGGATCTGCCATCTAGTCTCTTCCATGTTGAACATCCCCATAACCATCTAAGTGGCTTTAATGCCAGATGTCCAAACCACCTTAACTGTGTCTTCTTCATTTAGAAGAGTAATGGCTCATTTCTGGACTCTTTCCAGATGGCTGTGCCCCATCTCTTGGAGTAACCATGGCAACCCTGAAAAGGAGGCGTATTTCCATCAACTATGATCTTGACTGCTGTCTCCCAACTGACAGCTTTTAGATGAGAGTAAGGACATAGGTTGGCTGAAAATGAGAGCTCTGTCTTCAGACTTCACTACAACAGACAGGTACGAATTCTGCATCACAGCTCCGATCTGTTGGTCCTTATCTCACTTGAGAACACAACGGGGAGGAAGAGGAAGGGGCTCGTCTGAATTAGCAGGAGTCATTTAAAGTTTTTTTCAGATAAGGACCTTGTCTTCGCTCTTGGAGGAGCTAATCCAAACTGCTTCACTGCAAACGGCTTCAAATGAAGCAGAAGAATGAACTGTGTCGGTGACAAAGGGAAACTTCAACTCTCACTGGAAAGGACTTTAGGTTTATTGGTTAAGCAAACAAAACTCCAGACTTCTCAGTTTAGGGAACCTCTGTGATATTCTGTGGAACACCTAAACTTTGCCTCGATAAGGTTAGAGTGCAGATCTAGTCTTTTTTGGTGACATTGTCTCCCATACGCCCTCCTATAACCCCACCTCCTTCACTTTATGTAAGGAAGATGGCACAGGTGACATTGGCCTCCATCATCACTGCTCCTTCAGTCGGACAACACATTTCATTGCATACATACGGTATGTATCCCTTGTGCTATCCTAGGCACTTTGACATTGGGAGTTGGGTCATATAGACCCCACAAGACCCTTGTGCTATCTTAGATGACCCCACCCTCACATTGACGTGTTCTCCCTACCATGACAAAGGTGGATAAAGGTGGAAAGATTTCATGTAATCCATGGACACCAGTGAAGATCACAAATCATCGAAGAAAAAAGGTTCAGAGCACTGTCTAGTGGGTCTAGATGACCCCACTCCCAATGTTAAAGTGCCTAGGATAGCACAAGGGTTAAGATATTTGTGATCTTCACTGGTGTCCATGGATTACATGAAATCCTCTTCACCTTTATCCACCTTTGTCATGGTAAGGAGAACACGTCAGTGGTCATTTTCACCCCATAGGGTAGCACAAGGGTTACACTGTAAGTATGTAACAATAAATCTGCTGATTCTGACTGCCATAAAACAAGAGAACTGGAAGCACAAACTTGCCTCGAAGATTCCTCAAGGATTATTTCAAGCCACGGTTCTCTGCACGTAACCAGACTTTTCCCCAAAACTAGGCTTCAGGAATTAAAGCCTAGTTTTTAGGCAGAGGAATTAAATTCTCCTATAACTAAAACATCCAGCGTCTTGAGAAACCATTGTTTCTTTTCACAGAGAAGAGCTCATATTCAAGCAAAAGCTTTTATAAAAAAAATAGTTTGTAATTTTTGTTAAACTATTCATTTTGCCCTTTAAATCTTGCTTGATGATTTGAAGGCATTGGCTCCTGGAACCGGAATGCTGTGGGGTGTGGTGTCAGTGGGACGGGCGCATGCCTAAGCAGCACAAGTTTGCATTTTAAGCTCAGAAGCACGTACTGATCTCCCAGCATGCTGGAAGATGAGAGGTGCATCTCCAGCTGTTCATCACCCGTCCTCATGCAGAGATGAAGCACCAACTGATATCTACAGTCGTGAGCCTTTGTGACAGCATTTTGAATAGTTTTAGATGCGGGAGCTTTAACACCTATTGTCACATCTTTTACAAAATGTTTTCCCCAAGCACTTTTTTCGTCTTCTCACTTCACAGTGTACCCAGAGGCAGAGGAACACATCACGCCACTATCCTGTCCCAGAGCTACATAGCTAATATCCCTCCAATGTAACTGCCAGAGAAAATTTTAATAACTGCAAAAATAAATTAGCTTTGCCTCCATCTGTGCTTTTCTTTTACCTGACACACTCAGCTTTTATAAAATGGAGAAGGCCAGAGTTACTATTCTGCATCGTGATTCAGCTCTTATTGCTGTGATGAGGAAATAAAGCAGGGTGACAGCTGTTTTTAAAACCTGAGAGCACTTACCCAGGAGAGGGACATTATTCTCAGCAGTTTTCTCCTCTCCTGTCTGCAAGCAACTGTACTGTTTCCTGCCGCTATTCTCTTTGTTCGCCTCATTAATTCGGAGGCAGGAAACCAAATTACGTTCAATTACAAAGTCATCAAAGGCCATCTGAAGTCCTGCCTCAGCAAGCTGGCCTAGAAACAGTGGGGAGGCCTGAGCAAAACAACACCGAGTTCTTTTACAGAGAGGGAAAAGCCTCCAAAGGCTCCAAGAGAAATGACTTCACGGATAAGTTGTAGTCTCCACGTTTAGGAGAAAAAGTGTCCCCAAGGACAAGACAGTGCTTCGCCTGACGTAAAATAAATGAAAATTCATTTTCCCAGTTGTTGGTTTTAGCAGAGACTCCTTGCCAAGCCATAATATTTACAGAATCAGATATAAGAAGCCAGTAGAGTCTGAATTGTGGCAGTTTGTTACTGAAACGAAATAACCACTGCTTCACAGACATGCCACTAAAGTGGCCTTCTCTTTTCTTACCACAGTATTGCTGCTGCTGTGGACATATTACTCCACCAATGAAGCTGCTATTCAGGGCAACACGAAAATTAAGATCTGCCTTCTTTGTTAACAAAAACATAAGGGTATTCGAATCACGACAGTTTACTAAATGTGTAGACTTACATGTTACAGCTTAATTTTAGGCTCTTGCTGGAAACCTAAAATGACTGAAAGTTAAAGCAACACAAGTCACTTAAAAAATCTGAATGGTTGGCAACTATCTCGAGGGTTGTATACATTTTTAAATAAAAAATGCAAAATCCAAATTGGACTGTTTGCATTCAATCAGTGTCTCAAAGTTCTTGGAACCTGACAAAGTTAAGAGAGTGAATGATTGGGGTGTACCAACCATAGTGAAGGTTAGGGAATTTCTTAACCTGGCCACTTATGTTTAGTGCAACAGCTGAACCCCTTTGTGTTTTTTCTTTGTTAATACTTTGGACTGAAAAACACTAAGTAGTCATTGAATACTTAAAACATCAGCTGAATATGGCACTGGTTCTGGGTTACCCCTTTGATAAAGACAATATGATCCTGGACACAGTGTTGTTAGCAATTGTGTTGTTGTAGATTGTAGGTGAATGATGGACAGGAGCAGGCCGTGGTCTTTAGCAGTTACAAGCTGTCAAAGACTGAACAGACTTACTGAACCACAAGATGTGAAATGCTTGGTGTGGTGGGATTTGGGTCACATTTCCAAGAGTAACTCCAGGGCCGGCCCTTCTTTGTTAGCAAAGACCACAGAAGCTTTTGGTGGCTAATGACAATGAAGGAACCTGACAGAGAGCTCACGAGGTGGCTTGAGAAGCTTAACCCTTGTGCTATCCTAGGCACTTTAACATTGGGAGTTGGGTCATCTAGACCCACTAGACAGTGCTCTGAACCTTTTTTCTTCAATGATTTGTGATCTTCACTGGTGTCCATGGATTACATGAAATCTTTCCACCTTTATCCACCTTTGTCCTGGTAGGGAGAACACGTCAATGTAAGGGTGGGGTCATCTAAGATAGCACAAGGGTTAAAGAGTTTAATTTTAAAACCATCTACTGTCCTGGGATACATGGTAAAGAGACAGCTTCTCCGGTGTGAAATGCACTCAAACATCAACCATGTGCACTGTACTGTTTGCTTTAGGATTTGCACTCATCGCAGTTTTTCATCATATGCGTGGTGCTGGTCTTTCATCTAAGCCAAAGCGCAAGAAAGGGTCCAAAAAGTCAAAAATGAAGATTTCTGACTCGAAACTTGAAAAAAAAGTTGAAAGTGAAAAAAATATTTGAAAGTGAAAATTTGAGGTTTGAAACGTAAATGCCCAACATTTGAAATTGGAAAAAAAAAATCAAGGTTACAATCGACTTGAAGCAATTATTATTCTCTTTTTCAAATTCTGTTTTGGATTTTATTTATGTAAACAGTTTTTTAGCTTTCAGTTTGAAGTTGTTGTATTTAGTTTTCAAAACCTTTGGCACCAGAACCTCATTCCAAAGCCCTCCATGACAGAAGTATCGCTAAAATTAAAGTGACATGAATTAAAGAACCCTCACAGGAACTAGGATGCTTGCAAAACCAGCCGTGTCCAGAATCCGTGCCCTCTCTGGCTCACGTTAGTCTTTGTGGGAGAGACAGTCGTACTGCAGGAGTGTAAAAACTGAACAGATTCTGATGAACTTTGTTCGCCTGACTCTACAGCTGTGTGTCGGAGTTTCCTAACTTTCCCAGTTCTGGTTGTGTGTCAGTGTTGTCCTTGTTGTGTTTTTGCAGCTGCTACTCACTCAGGCAAACGTTGTCTTGGAAAAAAGCGAGGAAGTCGCCGCACTGATCCCTGTAGTTCCCACTCGCTGTGCACGAGCACCAGGGCCCCACGTTGGATGTGGAGTTGTCAAGATAGTTGGGTGTTATTGTGCTTCCTGTGGAGAGGGGAGGGAGGGGGGCACTTGAATTACACAGTCTCACATTAGATTGTGACTTTGACCTCAGGGTACCTCACAGAAAGTCAGGTGAGATTTCTTCTTCAGCTGAACTGAGCTGAATATTTAACACTACCTGCAGTCTGTTATTATTCCTGCTCCTCTGCCTGCTGCTCTGCACCTTTCTGAGGAGCTCTGCATGTAAACACACTCTAAGTCTCTAAAGCAGTTTGGCTTATGGTACTTTTGTGTTGCTTTGTTTTTCTGTGGTTTCAAACCTCTGCTTTTTCAACTCGTTATTGTCTCGTTCTGTTTAGTTGGATCCAGTCCTGCTCTGTGGTTTTTCCACTTCTTGTTTGCTTCTACCTCGGTACTCACTTTAAGTGGTTATTTCTTCTTCCCCCGTTTGTCAGTTAAACTCATTACCAGCTTTGCAGTTCCGTATTTTCTGGCTTGAATTCATCTGAGGAGATTTTGAATACTATGAAGGCATTTGCAATTTCAGAAAAATGCACAGAAACAGTAACTGGCGGAGTTTAATAACACCGAAGCGGAATTTTGTCTGATTTAATCTTGACATGCTTCTTGTGATTATGACTGTACTCTGGATACATTGTAATTTTCTATCATCCAGCGTTCTGCTAATCAGGTTAAAAATGAAGTCTTGATCTGAATGCAAATGATTCTGAGGAGGTAAGTGTGTGGAATTCAAACGGTGGCAGATTGAAAGTCCTTTGTTTTTTGGTCAGTTGAGCCCAGAGTATTTTTGTTGTTACAATTTGCACATGTGGTTGAATGTGTTGGGGTTGTGTTGGAGGCTTATTGTATCTGTTATAAACATGAAAGATTTCTAGGGATGTATTTTCGGAGTGGAAAACCTTGTGTTTGGTCTGTATTCAGACTATCGTCAAGCCGTCTTTCCTGCCTCGAACCAAAGCTACTAAACAAAACCACACAATTAAATTTCCCTTCAGTCATTGGCCAAGAATTAGAAGGGCGGGGCAAAGCAACGTGATGCAAACTTTGTATTTCACTGATCAATTGTGAACGTCTGTATCAACGTCAAGTACAATCCTTAGAGCAAGTCGGCAATTTTTCTGTTTGATAACACGGCAATCTTTGGTCAACATTTATCCGTGGCTCATCAGTTGCTTATTTCCTTCATCACGTGACTGTTTTGGTCCAGATGTTCCGCTCTGAGCAAAGAGCCTATTAAGACTAAGGAATCACTCAGAGGGACCCGAAGCTCAGTCTGATTGGAAACGAACCAAAGATGAGTCAGAGAGCCGTTCCTGGGCCCAGACTCGGGTTCACTTTAAGCAAACCAAATGTGTCCAGTCTGAAAACGCCCTTAATTTGGGTAGAAAAGAATAATTGAATCCAGTGCTGAGTTAACGGGGCTTTTGGAGTGCAGATGAATTGCATTTGTCCTATTAGGTGAATGCATGAATATTGTCCTGCATACAGTTTAGATCTGAGCTGCTAATGCTGGAAAGTGAAAAATAATAAAAATAATCCTACTCTGAGATTAACCTCTACTTCATTTTGACTTCTCAGTCATTGTCAGAGACTGTTGCAGTTTTTTTCCCTTAACACTCCACTTTTTGACCAATCAAACCAAACAACCTCTCCTCACTGTCATCCTGCAAAGGTTCAGTCAGCTTTCGTTGGGCTAAAATGACACGTTTAAACTGAACGTTTTTTCTTTTCGTACAATAAGCGATTGCTTTTTTCCCCCCAAAGCACAACTTTCCACTCCCACCCGCACTCACTGTTGCATCAGAGACAATTCAGTCAAAACAGCGGTCGATAGATGTAATTGCAGTACTTATGATGCCAGCAACGCGCCTGTGTACACTGCAGCCACATTAATCAGCAATCTATCGATCCTCCAGGCGTGCCTCTCATCACAATCCTTGAGATTCATTCTTTTGAATTCTGTTCCGTTCACCGGTCTGCAAGCCGCTGTCCATTCTTTGAAATCCTTTCGTTCCCAGTCCATCACAGAGGCTAGTTAAGCAAGAAAGATGTCGTACTAACCTATCAGGCCATTGTAGGCCAGAAGACATGCTCCAAAGTTGTCCTGCTTGCAGCCGCTGGCGCTCAGCTCTGAAGGCTCGCAATCATGCTGAAACTGCCTCCAGCGGGACCTGAGAGAGTAGAAACAGGACAGGCATCTTCAGCTTCCATTGCTCATCTACATGAATGTACTCCAACGTCCTCTCCCTGTTTTTCCTGACTAGTTCATCAGTTCAATCAGTCACCCCCACCACATCCATCCCTCCTATTCTTTCTATTTTCTCAGCCAGTAGTCGTGTGACAGACTTCATCTCTGTTCTGAAAATACTGTGGGCTCTGCGTGCCAGGCCGGGCTGAGAGGAGATTACACAAACATGGATGTTTCAAACACATACAAACTTCCCTCTTTACCTTTTCACAAGGCAGCCAGACATCAAGCTTCATAACCATCATCATCATATAGCACTATTGTGGCCATCACATCGTATCTCTGCTCACCTATCTATTAGCATTTACAACAGGATCCCCTCGAGGCGCTACAACTTTCTGCTGTGCCCCCATTTTTCATGTCATTATAATGATGTGCGTAAAACTCAAAGGCTGTTCTGTGCTGGCGGCTGGTTAATGCCGACTGACTGGTGCGGGATTGCTGTGCCTTGAGATGTTCCATTCATCGTCGCGTAGCACCTGATCAATGCCCATGACAGATGAAGCCGTTTGTCTTCCTGACATTTGAGGAGGAACCAGATTAAATGCTTGCGACCATTTGCTTTCAGACAGAGGAGGCTGGAAGGATAAAGATGACAGGTCCATGTTCTTCAGACAGCCTCTGTGTGAATCTCAGTGACTTCAACAAAACACTGTTTGTGTTTTGATTGAACTACTTGAAATTCTAAAAAAAAATATGATAAAACCCAAATTGGTAAAAATTTAATGCGTGGATATATTTGTTTCTGTAAGCGCCCTGCTGATCCTCCAATCGACACCTGCTCCACCCGCTGAGTCACTCTGAGCGCTCAAAGAGCTTCAACAGGGTCAGTCCATGTGATGCAGCTCTTAACTCACGTTTTAGCATCCAGTATTTTCTGAACATTGTGGTAACAAAATGAATCCCAAGTGACAAAGGCGGTTTATAATAATGAGTATTTCATATGTTCTGCTTGTTGCTTGGCTGCTTCCCACAGCAGATGAATGCAGAATTTAATTGCACCAATTAAATACCTTTAATGAGTTTAACACCTGAATTCATTAAACCGACTAACTGACAAATTGCAGTAAATATAAATAATATGTCACAGTGGACAGATCCATCTTCTAATTCAAGCAATTCATTTTCCAAAAGGGGGAATCAGTATGGAGGGGTACAACGTCAATGAGGTCCATCTGACTGAACAGAACGACCATTTCTGTCTGGGGATGTCAGCTAAAAGCCCCAGAAAAGCCCTAAAGGGACAATACCAAGCAAAACTAACTTTCTAAGATTTCTAAGAAGTGTATTATAATGTCATAAATTCCCAATCCAAAAAAGCAACCGAGATCTCACGAGCTGACATGGACAAGTAAGAAACTCCCCCTTCCAGGAACAATCTGCGCTGATAGCTCCGCCCCCAGGCTTAAACACACACCCATTTTGTCTGGAGAGCTAGCCGTGATCGGCTAAATGCTTTCATTTTATATGCACAATATGCACATCCATCTTTGCAAAAGTTGTGATGTTGTTTGTTTTTGTGGGCAAAAAGCAGACACGCTGCCGAGGCCGACTCTGGGTTGACGTTATAAAATGGGCGGCTCCCACAATTAGAGAAAGGCGGAGTCTCAGAGATCGAGTGGTCTTGGTTCGAATAGGAAAATGAGCCGTGTAAATAACTCATATTTCATTAAAACATTGTTCTTTACTGTGTCAAATATATTATCATATGGATATAGTTTACTCTGAATGGCTTAACAACAGCTTGATATAGGTTACAGAAGTTCAACCAAGAGAGAAATTTAAAAACAGCCTTGACACCTGTGCCATGTTGAACAAATATGTGAAAATAGGTACAGATCCCAGTGAGCAGTACTGCATGTCAGTTTTTCTCATCTGCTGCATGTCTGCATGAATACCCGCTGGCTCAGAGTAAATAAGCTGCGGTATTAGTCTGATAGCTGCAGTAGTACATCGTACATTTGGTTGAAGAAGCAGACGGCCTGACTCTCTTTTGTTAGGATTATGGGCTCCTTCCACTCCTACCGGGGAATAATCGCCTCACCTGTTTCCAGTCTCCTCGTCAACTTTCAGCCTATTTATGGACTCCTCACCTTCCAGCCGATGTCAGTCCGTCTGCTCTCAGCGGCAGAGTATAGACCTATGCTAAACTCTAGACCTTGTCAAAGCCATTTCTATGCCTATGCCTATGCCTATGCCAAGTATCCTAATCCACTGTTAATCTGTTCCTTCAGACATTGCCTCCAGCATCCTCCACACCTCTGGTCTCATCTGCGGTCCAGGATCCAGCCGTCTAAGCAGGAACTTCCCCACCACCACTGGACTGATTAAAAACTCTTTCTCACCAACCATCTCTGTTCTGTCCTGCTTCTGGGTCCAGCCTCGTGAACTCTAACACTCTTTGGTATTAACCTTTTGTTGATGTAACTCTTAAATGTGTGTTTATTTTATCTGCTAACTGAACTCTGGTGTGATGCTCTATTAGTGTTGATTGGATGTGAGACAGCTGTCATGCTCGGCACCAACAAAACACATTTTAGAAACAAAGCTGTTAAAATATGAACAAATGTACACTTGTTGAATTAATAAAGGCGTGTTGTACTACACCACATGTTTTTGGGTCCTCTGAGGTTTTATCGACCTCGTTTTGAGACATCCATGAAGGTTTGTAGGTTTGTAGGTTTGTAATGCATAAACTATGTGAAAGAAACCAGAAACACATCTCTAAATTCCCAGCTCAGTGATTTCTTGAGGAGCCACAGTGATGGTGAAAAGTCGGTACCTCTAACTTCGTATTTGATCAAATTCAATTCTAAATTCTCCTGTTGTTCACTAACTTTTAACTCCATCTTTAGTGGCAATAAGTTGCAGCCGTTGTTTGATATTAGATCTTATCAATCTCTGAAACTGTTGTGGAGGAATTCACACCTATTTTTTCCATATATTTACTAAACGGCCTAAATCATGTTATTTTTACACTTTTCAGAATAAACTATATCCATGTATATGATTGTTACATTTGCACACAAAAAAATGAGTTTTTATTGAAATATTTGTAATTTTTGCAGCTCATTTTTGAATATGAGGTCGATCTCTGAGGCTCCGCCTTTCTCTCCTTGTGGGTGCCGCCCATTTTATGATGTCAACACAGATGTCAACTGTTTGGCCTGCAATAAGTGTTCGGGGGCCTGACACTAATGAAACACTACGGTAACCCCACTTGGACAAACTATGTTAGCGTCGAGATCTGCTCGGGTTCTGCTTTTTTCATTTCACATTACCTTTTGTAACCTAAAGTTCTTTTCCTTCAAATAATAATCATAACAATAATGAAAGCTTCTTTAGAAGATCATCTCGCTCTATGTTGGACCTTTGTTTGTTTACAATGGGACTCATAATTTCTTCTTCTATGGTATTATTGTGATTTGTCTCAACCAATCAATATCTTACACATCATCGGACCAACAGCCAATCAAATAGTGTGACGTCATCATAAGTCACAGCCCTCCGAGCACTTATTGCAGGCCAAACAGTTTTGGACCTACACCGGCCTCAGTAGCGTGTCTGCTTATGCCTATGAAAGCAAACAACATCCAAACTTTTGCAAAGATGGATGTTCATATTGTTCATATAAAAGGAAAGTGTTTAGCTCCACGGAGAAAGTGTGTGTGTGTTAGCCCTGGCAGCACAGACTAATCCTGGAAGAGGCGGTTCCTCACTTGTCTATGTCGGCTCGTGAGAATATGCTCGGTTTTGTGAGTTGGGGGGGAGTGGTGCTCAGAAAGCAGGTTTTTAGAGGAATACTTAGAAATGCATGAATGGATCAAAATGCCACTTTGGGGTTGTTCTTTGTGATGAATTAACATTTTTAAACATGTAAAATCTCCAAAATTATTTTCATGAAATAAACCTTTTAAGAAACAAATATTGTGATGCCCAGGTTTTTTTTTTTTTTACTGTCCCTTTACATTACAAAATTATATCCCCATCACGTAAATCAATATGAGCCAAGATTTAGCATTTAATGTGAATCTACAATTTCATTACTTATTGATGTCAGCTATTTGGAAGCAGATTAGGAAGATGAAACATGTCGAGTTTTGGTCTTTTCAATTTTTATCGTCTTGTTGAAAGTTTTTAACCAAACCTCATCTCTCAGATGAACACTGTGGCATAACAATGAACTTTTAAACCACTTGAAAGTATCCACATGTTTTGGCAGTAAAACATGCAGCCTTTACCAACCTTCCACCACCGTGCCAAACAGTTGATGTGGTGGGTTTTTGCTGGATTGCGGTGTTGGATTTGCTCTAAACTTGTTGGGGGACATTCAGGTCAAAACTGTGTTCTAGTCTGTTCATGTAACAGACGTCTTGCAGCTTCTTCATATGAAGTTTGGGAAACCTCATCACTGGTGCATTTTTGAGAAAGAAGGCTCTGTCTTACAAGCCGCATTTGTCTTTTCAGGACAATGTTGGGGACCTCATGGTTGAACATGCAACACAAACTTATGTGCAGCTTTTACTTTTTGAATGTTTTTTTGTTTGTTTCCAACTCTGAGCTGTGGAAGTTCCCCCTCCACCAACGACATTCAAATGTTTTCCATCTATAAATAATTGTTTTCGTTCTGGATGTAAAGTTTTATGGCTGCCTTCGGATAAAAAAGGAACAAAAACTCTTCCTTTAAATCACAGCTTTATAGGCTTCAATTTGATGTTGGCATAAACCTGAACACTCAAGAGCAGCAAACTGCACACCTGCAGACCATCATTATATCAAGGGCCGGTGAAGCACCCAGATGCAGCTTCCCGTCTATCAAATGAAGGTTTAGGGTTACATCAAAGAAAAAAGCAGTAATATAGACTCAGCTAGAGTTGATGACTATAATGTTTTGATGTTGTTGCAGACATTGTCGTCACGCTGACAGATGTGTGAAAACAGCTTGTCTACCTGCAGATGTAGTCTGACTTGCAGATCCGCAGCTGCATCAGACAGTTGGGCTTGTCCTTCTCTTCGTAGGAGCAGGATGGCACGATGGTTTGCCTGCGGCGCTCCGCGCATGCCGTGTCAGTGCACGGGCAGAACAGCAGCTCGTGAGTGTAGTTGGGAGGAACGCGGTCAAAGAACTTCCTCAGCGCCTTATTGCACTTTGGTCGGTTACAGGGCCCAGAGTGCGTTGACGGCTGAATGCAGGACGACACGTACTCTGTGCGAAGCTTGTGACACGTCTCATCTATGTTACATGCCTTGGCAGCATCCAGGCAGCGGTTCACTGTTGTTACCTCAGACTCTGAAAGAAAATGGAAAAATGAAATGAGTTAAAAGCTTCTAAAAAAAAACGGGTTCTTCTAAAAGCTCAAAGTCAAAAGCTTTTTCCATCTCTGTGGTTTGAGAAAATCAAATCCCAGGCAATCTCTGTAAAGTCCTACAAGTCCTAATTTGAGCTGGAATTAATTTACTATTTCTCACCCCAATCTCCAGTGTTGTGTTTTACAAATGAAAACGCCACATCCTTAAGTAAATCAAAATACTAATTATTTGCAATGAGTATCCTTGTGATGAATAGAAAGTGAATGACCCTTAAATGTTGCATGAGCTTGGGCTGGGGATGGTTTTTCAGCAAATGCCTAATGGCTGTATATTTCATTCTGCTGGGTTAATGCAAAGTGGCAGCTGTGAAGAAGTGGATCCTCCATCTCTCCAAAGCCACAACAAGACCTGTAATTACTACACCTTCCCTTTCCTCCATCCATCCATCTAGCCAGCACTTCCTCCCTCCATTCAGGGCCATCCTTCACTCACCTGATTTCCTCTTCCCTCTATATTCTTCACTTGACCACTTCATTCCATCATGCTCAGATCAACTTCACTCCATCTTTCTTTTCTTCCGCTCAGCACTCTGTCATTTGTCCTCCATCCTACTTCAACCCTGTCCATCTCTGCCTCCCCCAGTGCCCATGCCTCTGCTGGCCTCCCTGTAATGAGCTTCCTCTGTGATGGCACTGGAAGTGTCCCTCACAGCAGCTTTCCTTTTGTCTGCATTGTTTCCCAATCTATGCTTATATTTCCGTGACTTTTCTTTTGTCCCAAGTGACCCCCCCCCCCACCACCACCACCACCTCCCCAGTCAATGCAGCCATGATGATGCTGTGGCACCATGAGCTGCTCATTAGTTTGTGAAGAGCCTGCAGTTGTGTCTCCTGGTGTATTCGACTTTGACCAGGCTCTCACAGAAAATAGGGATGACCTTGGAGAGCAAACTAAGAGCCTAACACTGTGCAAAGGCTATTGTGTTCCCATTTAAACTACAGGAAGGAGTGGACTTTGACAAATTATACCTGATGGCTACATTAATGGAAAGGACAATATGCACATATATTTTTATAAAAATACTAAAGTTGTTCTTTTTTTTATGCATAGTCTGTTAGATTTGGAGCTAATCTCATCTTTGCTGGATCTTCAGGAGGCAGAAAACACTCACTGCCAGCATCACTCTGGCCTTTTGGAGCCTGCCTTTGCATGTCTTCACTGAAAGAAGCCGATCATAGTTGAAACGTCTTCTTCCAGCTCACAGTTCAGGCTGAGCTTTAGTTACTAATCCAAGATAATAAGCCTTTGGGTGTTACTTTTGTTCTATGTGCTAAATGTAGTTGGAACATAGTGGAGGAGCAGGCTGTTGTTATTTTATGTTACCTGACAAATTGTGTAACAGAAGGAAAAAAATAAACATTGTTGTGAATTTCCTTTAGTAAAAGAAACAAAGCCGCCATCCAAAGGGCAACGAAAGCATCATTGTCACTTTTGTGGACTCTGTTGCTGGAAATTTGTTTAATCACTAAAAAATGATGGAGCTAATAATTTTATCAGGAGACGTATTTGAGAACTGGATGGAGTGAGTGTGAGGTCACTCATGGAAAAGGATTTACTTCTAGCCTCATCATAATCAGGTCAGTCGCTTTTTTGTTGGAGCCACAAGCTGTTGGTAAGCTGGTCAGAGTATAGGTCCGAGTCATCGTTTCTATGGCAACCACTCTAACCAATCAGGAGTGAGCTTGTTGAAAATCCACACCCCTCCCACTGAAAGTGAATCTGTCAAACAAACGCTTCGAACACTCGAGGTGGGGGACAGCGGGCACCACCTACTTTTATTGAGGCATCTGATTGGTCAGTTTATAACTTAAATAACTACAGAAAAATGGTTATGTAGAAATAGAATTATCAGAACATGTTGAAGAAGGTGTCAGAACAAGACTGGTTATTCTGACCAATAAAAGGACTGCGTAACTGCCGTTTATTTCTTATGGGATTTTGGCTTCTTGGGACCAGCAGGTACTTCCTGTTTGGAACATCAGGGGGGAGGGGTCACTCAGTCCAGTTCTCTTGTACAGGCAATGGTTCTCACCAACAAAAAGTGGGTCATGCTGTCAGCAAAAAGTGCCCATGTTTGGGTATTTTTATTATTCGTTTTACTGGTTCATGTACGGATTCCAGTATTAAAGTGTTAAAGGTTGCAGACCTCTGGTGTAGCCACTAAAAGGGAAGTAGAGATTTACATACTTGGAGTCCAGTGGACTGGAGTTAGATGTGGGTGGTTCTTGGAGCAAAGAATCCCCCCCGCTGACACATACACACATGCAGCCATAATAACAGCTTCACCAACGTACAAGACCAGATGTTTTTCACAGCAGATAATGTTTGAGAAATTTTCTTCCACAAGTGAGAGCATATTTCCTTCCCCTAGTCTTTTGGGTTATACAAGCATTTGTAGCTCCTCCACCAGCTGTTCTTCAGAACAATCCATTGTTCAAATTGCACAATAGAAGGTACATTTGTCTTTACGACCTTCCATATCTCTACCCACCCCTTCAAATTACTCACCCATTAGGGATTAGTTGTTTGCCGTTTGATGATTCAGAGCCACAGAAAAGGATCTCAGTTGTTGCATTCAGTAAGAATAAATTAGTCTCGTTGGGTATTGATAGGGATGTCCTGATCAAAATTTTTTTGTTCCTGATCTGATTCCTTGTCATTTAGTTTTGATACCGATACAGAGTTCCAATCAGGTGCTTCCGATCAGTTACTGTATAAATGGATCTGGGTTGGTCCCTATTTTTATTTTATTACTGTCTTTTATCTTTTAACACTTAAACAGGGCACTTCTGTGAAGTGTCTGTAACAATTCAGTTAAAATAGTCCAACTGCGTATTAAAAAACTTGTAAAAGGGTCTGTATCATGCTATTTTTAAGCCTGTCAAAGTAAACTATATTTATATATATGTGTAATAATACATTACCTTTGGCACAATAACAAACATATTCTTTAATGAAACATGACTTGTTTTCTCAGCTCATTTTTCTACCTGGAAGTAAGACGACTCGGCCTCTAAGGCCCTGCCTTTCTCTCCTTATGGGTGCCATCCAATTCTCTTGTCTAGATTGGGCCTAATTTTTGATCAAGTGATCGGCTTGAGAAATCCTGAGTTAATATTGCTTCACATGACTGCTCAGCTCTGAGCAAAGTTGTGTTTTGTTTTTCTACACTTAAAGGATTTGGTAACAATCATCTCGAACCAAAGTGCCTTCACTGTGACAATCAATCATTCGCAACCGATGGGAGGATATTCTTGTTGTTTTGCAAAGCAGACTCAAAGAAAATCCAACTAAAAGTATATTTTTCCTCCAACTAGGAAGCATGAAGTGTAAAATCCTTGGGAGGAAAACACAATTTGTGCACTCCAACAAGCCAGTGATGCATCAAAAAGCTCCTGTCTGAGAGAAGACACACTATGTGAACACAAACAGTCTCTTAGCCACAGTCATGACTTTGGGTAGCTGATTAATTGATTCAGGGTCAAGCATATTGTTATACTAATACTGCTTTCAAGTATGACAAGCTGCAGCTTCAGCTTGAACTTTTTGAAATGGGTCATTATTCCGTTTGAGGGAAAGATGCTATAAGGGTGGAAAAACATCCATTAATCACACCTCCGTTGTTTTTACCATTCGCTTGTCAAGATGCATGGCACGGGTGTAACTTTGACCTCCTGTGCAGTTACTGGAGGGAAATTTATGTGGAGGCAGTACAGTAAAGCTGCTGTAAATCAACAAAGCCTGGAAGCGGAGCTGTGGCGTTCAGAGGCAGCATATGCATGAGGTCAGGAGAGGCTTGTTGAAATGAGACATTGTTTACTCTTCTCCTCGATTTTAGGGGAATTTCTTCCAGTCAGATGATAAATAGTCTGTTGTTTTCTTTGAGCACAGAGCCCACATAGAGTAATGAGTCCAGGAGATGCAGGTCAGGATTTTCTCAGAATCAGAGATAATCTGACATCATGCCCTCAGTTCACCACTGATTTTCATGGTCAATGTGGACATTGATTTTTGAGATGTTTTGGGTGAATGTGGGTGAACAATAACAATCCAAACCTCTTAACCCAAACAGGGAAGAAAAGTGGCTTTAGCAAAACTGATCAATGCAATTCTGGTGTGAAATTCTGAAAACTAGCGCGGAAAGTTGAGATTTTTCATCAATTTTGGTTGGACGTCAGTGCAAGCATATCTGACAGAATGCAGGGGTATTTAACCAGCAGTGTACAAACGATTATAGCTTTATTCAATGGGAAAATAGCTCAGCCAAATACACTTGTAGGCTACGCTAAGCCTAGCTGAACCAGTCATCTGATACCAAGCAGTGGTAAACCTTTCACTGATGGAGAATTTGGTGTTTCCCATGAAGAAAGATGTAATGAAAAACATCTGCCTGGCTGCAGCAGAAGACAACAGAATTGGACTTTTTTCATTAGCACCGGATGAGAGCACAGACATGCAGGACACAGCACAGAAACTCATTTTTACTGGTGAAGTTTCGCTCAAACTTTGAGATGCGTGAGGAGCCGTCTCAAAGGGACTATGACGGGACAGGACAGCCTATTTATTGGGTATATTTTTGACATGTATTATTAATTTCCCTGACTTTTTCTGTAAAGATCACAGAGAGGGTTATTAATATTTGTTTATGTGTGGCTTTCTGGAAAACCATAAATGTTTACTCCTAGACACCGCCCGTGAATGTTACACTCTTTCTGTTAGCCTACAAACTGACCCTGGCCTCACATCAGAGCAGATAAAAGTTCCTTCTATGCATTAAACATTCCTTAATGTCTGCCATTCAGCCATGCAGATATCCACCTGCATTAAATGCATAATTAAATGTAATTAAATGCATCACAACATGCAAAAAGCAGTCAAATATAGTGTGAGATCCCATATACACACAGATTTGTGCACATTTTCTGTACAAGAGGGACTGAAGTGTTTTAGACAAACCTACTTGTATTTTCTACTTGTTCTTGTTGCTTTTTTATTTCTAAGTTGAAATACTTCTAAGGTTATTCAGTATTTGTGGCACAGTTTCCTCTCTTGCTCACCCACTCATTTAATTGTAAGAAAAGTGTTTGCGTCAGACGTGAACAGAGATGAGAACAGGAACAACAGAAAAAAAACCTTTAAAAGCTCCAAAGAAAAAAAAAGCTTTACAACAAAAAACGTTGGAAAAAGGAAAACTACCAATGAGGCAAAAGGCTTCTCGGGCTGGCAGGAAACACGTCTCTCCTTTTGTGCCTGATGTTCAAAATGATCTAGAAGTTAAAGTCGAAACAAGGGCATTCTGAAAGCTCTTCTATCCCCACTTCAGCCTCTCAGGCTGACAAAGCGTGCATGAACAGAAGCATTTTCTTTGTCCTTCATGCATGTAAGTTGGTGTTTACATCTTAGACCTATCCTATTAACATTGGAATCTTACATCTTTCAGTGTGTAGACAACCACTTTCAGACACATTGCAAGAATCTGATTCTGCAACGATCCTCCTTTCATGTTTAACTGGGACTTAACTACCAATAAAGCTTAAACGCCATTGTTTAATAATAAAATAACATGCCTTTGCGGTTGTGCAGATGAGGCTTTCTTAATTTACGGGATTCTAAAGCATGAAATGTGCTGCCTTTTCTAAAAAAGATGCTTTGTTTTCAAAACGAGGTGAATGTGCAGCAGTGAAATTCCTATTTTTTTTCCTCTCACAGATGGATTGCACTTACACACTTCTTCTATATATAATCAAAGTTATATAGTATATAGTAGATGTGCATTAGGCCTCAGGATTGTACTTCAGTATCGCTGTCATCTTAGAAGGGGAGCAATTTATGAAAAGTTGAGAAAATGTGTTGTTTCTGTTTGTATTCAGTCACTTCGATGGTCGTTTATGTCATTTCAAAAGTCAATTTTGTCATCCAATATAAATATCAAGTATGAGCTGGCCACTTAAAATAAAGTGACACTATCTACTGAAATATTCATATTGAAAAAGATACATGGTCACTTATAGTTGCATGTCTTTGGTGTATTCTGAGTGAACCCTGACACATAAAGGACGTTCAGACGGTGTCCCACCTCTCTGCAGGCTGCAGCAGAAACACTTTATACCAAACGTTAACCAATAGAAAGCTTGACTTTGGTTTGTGCCATGTTACGTCAGCTTCAGTGCTCATAGCAATTCAAAACAATACCCACAGTAATTTAGTTATAATTTAGTTTGACATATTTTATATGAATGTTTTGTGATGTTAAGCCCGTGTCACACTCCCACTACCTCACTTTTTGGACATGTTGGTCTTTTGTGATACGTGCGTGATCTATGTGATTCCCAGGTTTTTCTTGAGTTTGTCATTTGTCGAAGTGCGCAGATGGCCGTCAAAGGTTTCGGCCGACGGCTCTTTACGTGAATTAGGTTTTGATTAGGTTTGCGTAGTTTATACGTCTTACATAAATGTTCAGTTATGTGTAGTTTTTACGAGATGCATATGCAAGTTTGTGGCTTTTCACGACCACTCCATGTATGTCTAATAGAATTTTCATACATATACCACCGATGTATAACTTTCATATGACGTATAAGACACACATATCACATTAAAATTACATAATTGATGCACAAATCTCTAATAAATTACATATAAACAGCACAATAATCACACACGGTTCATGATCTACATGTATTTACTTGTTCTTTGTGTGGTTCATTCTTCTGTCGTTTTAACGTGGTTTATTCGTGAAACATCTGTGACCATTTGACAAAAAGACCACACATTTTCTCCCTTTTTCCATGATATTCACGGTTGACCAATTTTTTTTAATCTTTACTGTATACGTGCAAAATGTATGTAGGGCTGCAGTGACATTGCCTGTAGATATGCGATCTCACTTCAAGGACATTATCTTGAATTTTCATATATTTGCTCTTTGCTCTTTCTGTGAAGATAAAACAAACTGTCTTCATCTGAAAAATAGCAAATGAACTCTCTGCAAAACAAAACAAAAAGTAGCTTGAAGCGGTGGGCCATGCCATGAAATTTCATGGCATGGCCCACCGCTTGAGGGTTGAACAGTGACAACTGGTTATAGACCTGAACGCGCCAGAGCTTGAGTTCAATTTTAACCGCTCCAAAAAGAATGTTTCACCAACAAGACATGTTTGAAAACCTTTTAGGGAGGAAGGAGGAGGTGGTGGATCTCCTCCAACTGTCATAACATAAAACTAAGCTCCGGTCCCCTGAGATCTAATGTTATCCCAGCACTTCAGCTTCGCTGATAGTGATTGGTTAGTGTCTGGCTAACAAAATGCATGCCCTGCCTGGGTTAGAAACTAAAAATATATATTGGAAGCTTTCCAAGTGTGTGGCCTTTTAGAGAACAAACAGCAAAAAAGTGAAACAATAATGCTTCACAAATTTACACCTTTATTTTGAGAGGAAGACTTTTACAAGTGCAGCTAAAGGACTGCTAATGACTATCTTTATTCTTTATTTGTACATAGGTCATGTTAGAAACACAGTCCCCCCCCCCCCCCAGAATGCAACTACTCTCCCGGAGAGTAAAGCAAAAGGCTTCATGTCTTCAAGAAAAAAGTCTATAACTCCTTTTGTGTGCTGCTTCTCTTTTTCTTCCAGGGATTCACAAACACATCAAAGAGCAAAACTGAAAAAATGCAATGACTTTTCAGAAAACCTGCCCTGCCTGTGCTCCTTTTTTCCACTCAGCCTCACTAACCTCTTGCCATGGCATCTTTTTTTCCTCTATTTTTCAATTTGTTTTTTTTTCAGTCTCTTTTTCACACTATGTCTGGTTCCCCTTCATCCATCCCAGTATTTCTGCTTCCATTGGATAAAAGAAAATCAACAATTAATCTGTGCCTCGGGGGCAAACAGCATCACATACCCACCCTGCAGCTTGCCCACAGGGCCAGAGGCAAGGCAGGGGTAAAGTGAGGGCTGTCACTCATCAAACACTCCATGTCACCACCCACTAACACATGCATCCCACTGTGTGTCAGGAGGAAAAAGATGGATTCTGAGTCGGGAACGTTTTTTTTGTTGTGCTGAGCTGCTGATGGTGAATGTCACATTTCCTGTACGGTAAATGTCGATAATGTGAAGCAGCAGCAGCTGCTCGGCCGGTCACCTGCAGCGATGGAGGCCAGCCGGACGTAGTCAGAGGCCTTGTCCTCTGGCTCATACGGGTAACCCTCCACCAGGCTGAATCCTGCCAACACAAACAAGCAAGGTCAGGCTTACTGCATGGACAAACCCCTCCTCCCTTCAGATTCACTTTACAAATAAAAAAAGTTCTGGATGCTGATTCAACCAGGCTATGAAAACACATTAGGATACAATCTCAGTGGCTCTGGGATCAGACCATTTGGCTTAAACCAGCTCTGCTGGCATTAGCCGCGTTTACATGGGCAAAAGTAATCGGAAAGAACGCCTGATCGGAAAGAAAATGTGTCATGTAAACGCGCCGTTCGGAATACTCTGCCCCGATCAGACTCGTTCGGATCAGAATTTCTTTCCGATCGAGATAGGTGGGTTGTACCGATCGTTTATCCGATCATGGAGCATGTAAACGGTCATTCCGATCGTGTGTCACTACTGCTCTGGGTTACGTCACGCATAGACGGTGTTTGGCTCTGCGGACGCCCCGTCAAAAGCGCCGCTCCGATCTCGCCCTGCTGGCTCTCCCCTCTCTTACACCCCTCACGGGGGAGATTCGGGGGAGGGCGCGCTCACTCGGTCCACTGGCACCCGAGTGAACAGAGCAGCTGGATTAATAATTTTGTGTCGGGGGGCTTTTTTACGTGTGCGTTTTGTTGTTTTGTTATGTGTGTGAGAATTCAGACTGCGAGCCGTCCCGCTGCTCTGGGTTAGCGGCTGCAGGACTCAGGAGGAACCGTGTTCGAACAGAGCTCGGGCCGCTAGCTCACAGAGTGGCTTTGGGGCGGTCTGTTTTAAAATTTTCAGAGCAGAAATAAATGTCGCTCAGTCCTTAGAAAGCTGCAGATTGCTGCGTTTCTCGCACGGTCCTGGACTTTGTGTCCATCAGGCTAATGATGTTAGCCCGTGTTAGTCTGTCCTAAGCTTTCGTCCATCTTAATTTTTCCACAAAAAGCACTGACCACACAGATTAAATATAACAATGAGCGAACAGGCACTTCATAATATTCATAACATTAATAAAAGCACATTTGGAAGATCGTCTCGTATGTTACAGAGCTGCTGCATAAATGTCTGGCAGTGGTTTGTTTACAACGGGACCTATTTCCGGATACGGGTGATTTTACACTACTGCGCATGCCCAGATGATTCATTCCGAACGAGAGTGTGAGCCATGGGAACGTTTGTTCTAATCGGAAAAAGGTTTTCTGTGCCCATGTGCACGGGTGAATTTTAACCCGACCACTGATCCGATCAAGATATTCTGCCCATGTAACCGCGGCTACTGATTAAATCCATAAAAATATGATCGTAAAACCAGAATTCCCATTATTTTCAGCTGATCCTGCTTTAAATGAACAAGAAACAGCTTTGAGTGCGATCAGATCTCAGTTTCTGTGAAACAAATCCTTGGATGAACCTGTAAAGCTACACTGCAAGTAGTGGGAACTTTCTGACTGCATGGAAAAAATGGTCTGCTTTTGACTTTCTTTGTCCTTATAAAAGAAAGAAAAGTTTTGGCCTTTTGGGTTAAAGATTGGCCAATTGGAATGTTTTGCTTTAAAATATATGCAGTGTTTAAAGAAACAACCATCTGTGTTTAAACACACGAATGTTAAAGTAAAGTCTGTGAGGATTTCAACAGCTTTGTGATTCATTGGAAATTGCAGTTGCTCCAGGAAGGGGAGAGGGCAGTTGATAATTGTGTGTGGGGGGGGGGTGGCATTGACCCTTTTTTGTGACAGTGCAGCTTGTAAAAAAAGCTGTAATAAAATGTCTTTGTGTATTAAGAAGTGGTAAAAGGACATAAGCAGTTCTTAATCATGGTCTTCTTCTTTACTGAGTTGTTTGGAGTAAAAACTCTGGGCTGAATCTCCCTAAATGTGGATGCTGAGGAAAGTGAAGCCTGCGATATCGTTTGACCATAGCGCTGACTGTGCGGGTTGTTGACTCCTCAATGACTATTCGGTGGTATTGCTGTCCTTCTGTCTGTCTGTCTATCTTTTTTTGAAACCTTACAAAAAATAACTGTATGCTTTTGTCTTGTTATTTTGTCCTGTTTTTTTCTTTTTCTTTTAACTTATCAGACAAATGGTCGACCCGAGACTCTAAAACCAGACCAAGACATGATCCGAACCGTAGTTATTTTTTATCCCACCCTTATTAACAATTCCTTAAAGACACCAACCAGATTGACCCCACTGGTTGTTGCACTTTCTCTGGTGTCCCTCCCTATGCTTGTCACTGCCCATAAACTCACCTTGAAGAGGTGGATCAATTTTCTTACAGGCTCTGCCTTGGTGTCAAGAGCTGAAGTGAGCGTCCCCACATCTGTAGATCTTTGCTTGAAAAGGGACATTACATTTTCCATCAAATATCAGCCCTGGCCTCTCTGATGGGCTATTTTGTTGCCCTTAGCAATACATGAAAGACTGCATTAGATTTTTTAATTTATCCATCTGTTTTGCATAAACCCTGAACCACAGGGCCGGGGTGTGCATTGCAGCGTACGCCTCCTGGTCCATTTATGGCTCATTTTCCAGTTTGTTGTTCTGCAGTTTGATTTTCAAAGAAATACAGCATGCTGTCAACCCACAGAGGCAGTAAATTTTCTCTTCTGCTGGAAATGAAAGTCTCTGCTAAATGCTTTTTTTCAATGCAAGTGCAAGGCAGATAAAGGCCTTCAGTGTGGGACACGGTAATGACAGAGGAAGGCATTTGAAATAAGCACTGGAGTGATAAAATACAATGTGTGTGGGTGAAATGAAAGGACTCAGACCTCTACTTTTACCTATTTTTGAAACAATAATCACTCTTTTCATTCCCGCTTGAAATCTGTTTTTGAACAACGTGGAGGTGGAAGTCTAATTCATTTGCAACGGGCAGTTGATAATCCCCAAAATATACCCTACCTGCTCTCGCCCACCCCATAATCATGGTTCTCAAGTGTTAGGGCCATTCTCACCATGCAGCACCGACTGGTGAAGGCTCCAGTAGATGCTCAGGCAGTTCTTTTCCTTCTTCATTCCACGTTTGCACTGGCAGCCATGCAGAGGTGTGGACAGAAGGGCCTTCATGGCATTGTCACACTGGTTCCGCGCTCCAGGCCCAAGTTTCACGCTGCCGTCTCCTGCCACACACTGCCGGAGGGTGCGCAGTCGCGGGCTGCAGGTGTCGTCACTGGAGCAGGTGTCTCCAGCTTGCAGACAGTCGCTCCCGCCTGCAGACAAAGCCAGGCGTGGGACTCCTGTAAGGCAAGACAGGAGACCAATTAATAGAGATAGTAGATAGCTTAAAGTACCATGGTTTGTGCCAAATCCAGAGATCTCTTTTAGATTGCAGGTTCCCCGCTGCGCAATCTATAAGTGAAGCCCAGGTTTTATTTCAGAAACAAATCTAGTTTTTCACTCAGAGCTGGCAATATTCTGGTAGCACATACATTTAACTTCTGATGGATTTGAAGATGTTCTGTACCAGAGTCCCTTGTGCACCTGTTTAATTATTAAGTCCTCTGTATCACTGTGCCTTGAGGTTCCTGACTTGTTGTTACCTCACTCATCATTATAAACTGTATGCCAGAGCTGGGTGGCCCTCTTTGGGCATGGAAAGGTATACTGGATGACTTTGGTCTATAAGGCCCTACTTGGTTTGGTTCCTCCGTACTTCTGTTCTCTTCTTGAGAGAACCGCCAGTCGTCATGCCTTACGCTGTATCGATGTTTTTCATCTGCATATTCCTCATGTCCAAACTGAATTTGGGAAACAAGCCTTCAATTTTTTGCTGTCTTTGCCTAAAATACCCTCCAAGTCAAAGTGAAATCGTCCAAAATTGTTTCTTTTGGATTTTTTGAGCACCTTGCACTTAAATTTTTTTAAATTGTTTACAATCAGTGCACCTTATGTCAGACGGTTTAATTACATATTGTTATCACGTTTTGTGTGCTACTGACCTCTTGTCTAGGTCAGTCTTGCAAGAGATCCTAATCTCAATGGGTTTTACTAGTGGTGTGGGGAAAAATCGCCACATTTCATTGGGTGATACTTATTGATTTAAATAACTAAAGTCATTCAGCGCCTGACTTTTGTTTTCCACTTCAACCCCCAACCGATAGTTGGCAGCAGAGCACACTGAGCCTCTTTGAGTAGCTCTACACCACACAAAACAACTACAAGATCTCGCGAAAATCAGCTTGTGTTAATTGCTAAACGTTCAGTCAGCCTTACAGTTTTTGTTGTTGTGAGACATGTGCTATGTACTTTTTATTTTGGATGTACCGAACTGGAACTCTTTGCCACGTTGCTGCAGAACAACAGATCGTGGTGGTTTGTAGCTGGCTCCAGAAGAGAACTAGTGACACACATCATGTCGTCTGGTTAAGTAAAGGTTACTACTACTACTACTACCGCTACTAACAATACAGGTACAGTAGTATAGGCTTGATCCAAGTTCCATAACTGTTCAAATCTCAGTTTAAATCAATTACTGCTGCCTTTTGGCAGCTACTTCTACTGATCTATTCAACAGTGAGAGAACTACAGTCAAGCAGCTCTTATTTGTTTGCACGATTTTCTATTTGTAATTACTTAACCCTTGTGCTATCCCATGACCTCACCCTTACAATGATGTGTTCTCCCTACCATGACAAAGGTGGATAAAGGTGAAATATTTCATGTAATCCATGGACACCAGTGAAGATCACAAATCATTGAAGAAAAAAGGTTCAGAGCACTGTCTAGTGGGTCTAGATGACCCAACTCCCAATGTTAAAGTGCCTAGGATAGCACAAGGGATAAACAGTTGCTTCCTAGTGCCCAGTGGCCAATATTACAATTTTAAATCTCTGTATATTAATTTGAACCTATTTCATATACTGTGCTTTTCAAAAATATCTTTTTTTTGTGACTTAAAGCAAAGCAAATAAGCAAACAAAAAAGTTTACTTTATAAAAGGCTATTTGGGAAGTTTACTTTTTATTAACTTCAACTGAATTTTCTATTTGGGTTGCATCATAACATGCACTGGCTAAGCACAGGTCAAGCATGGCCAATAAAGCTTCTCGCCGCAGCTTTCAAGCATTTTAAATCTCCATCTGAGCAGCAGTGGGGCCGGCTGGTTTATTTATGAGTTTATACAGCTGTCGCAAGAAATATTTTTGATGCCACTGACTAGATTCAGACTTAATGTAGAGGATGATGCATCTCTGCAATAAACAATGACATGTTTAAAAATTAGCACAAAATGTTTCACTTCCAGTCAAAACAAGCTGTTGTGTTTTTGCAGACTGGTCCGGAAATGGGCTGCATTATCTTTGGGGAGCAGCTTTTTCATAGTTGTCTTATTTCATTTGCCCCTGTCTGCACGCCTGGGCCCTGTAAAGGCAATAAATGCTTATTTACTGTGAGTAGTCAGAGAGTTCCAACTCACACCGAACAATACTGTGAACAAGCAGCAGCTATTTCTGTCCACCTTAAGGTTTTTCACATCACTATTTCACATTAAAAAGTCTTCTGCTGTTACCTCACCTGATAATTGGCTACAACTCAACAGTTTTCTCAGACTCATTATTTTGTTCAAGCACAAAACATAAAAAAGTAAAAAGGCTGAATTTAAAAAAAAGAAAGAGGTCATGTTTGCTGCTTTTGTAAATATTAAGAGGTCTGTCGCAGCCAGAGGCAGCTAATCACTTGTCCTTGATTAAATGATTATGAGTCAGTGCAGTTTCTACTTGTGTTAGCCCGAAGCGATTGCAGATATGCCTGGCCTTGATGAACTTTAAGGTGAAATTGTGCATTTGTTTCTGAAAAATCACTCTGAGAGGGCTTGTAAGGGCCCTTCCAAACTATGAAGAATCAATCATTCTACAGTGGGAAAGATCTTTCACAAGCAGAAAATAGTCATGCAAGATGCCAATACAACCAGCAGCGTTACCTACGGTGAGACTGAGCAATGATCAGGGAAAATGATGAACAAATAAGGAAGAACTGGAATCCTTAGGGCTTCATTTCATGTGTTAAAGATTACAGAACTTCTGCTATTGGGTCTTCCAAAAAGGAAATTGATCCCAAGTTTATGAGCTGAAGAACCCCAAAGTAAAGAAAGGAAAACTTTGAATTATATATCATATTTTATATCATATTTTCTCTGTAGTACATTTATGCCATTACTTCATCTTCCCGAACTGTTTGGATGAGATCAAACTCATCCAAACAGTTGCGATTACTAAACAGCAGGAGGAACCGGAGGGTTTTGAGAATCCGTGGCACTGCCTTCTCTGCAATGCATATTTTTAACACTGGAAGAAAAATACCTTTTAAACCATTTTCAACACACTTCTAATCACATTTGAGATTCTTTGACGCCTTAGCAAAACTAAAAAATACATTTAAAATAAAGAAAGACATTAACAAAAAGTTGTTTTGGGTGTTTATTTTTGATGATGGAGGACATATTGTATATAAAGAAAACTAAGATTAAAACGGCATGTCTGCGTATTTCTTTATTCAAATTGTAGTGAATCAGCAGCGGATGAAAAGACTCAGTAGGTAATAGATTGTACTTGTGATGTCAAAACTATGCTGGGTGGGCCACAAGCTCCCTGCTTCTCTCCATTCTGAGGCATTCACTGACAGACAAATAGATCCATGAACGTCTTTGTGTGCCTCGTCTGAGCTGGAATCTGAATCAAAACTGTGCGCCTCGAAAGCTCTGATATTGCTCCACAGATGTTGGGGGTGTGAGGGGCTGTAAGCTGGCAGAAGAGGGTGTAAACAAAAGGATGATGGGAAATCAGCACAGGCCTACTCTGCGGCAACAGCCCCCCCCCCACAACGAGGGAATTGCCATTCTGCAAAAACCATGTCCTAGAAAATGACAGTTTTTTTTATTTTGCATTCTGTTTAGAAAAATGCAATCTTTAAGCAAAAATACAAAAAAAATCTTAAACAATCTGGGTTCTTCTTTAATCAACACTCAGACCTGACTAAAGAGAAGATTGCAGCAAAAACAAAGAAAGAGAATATATATATATATATTTTATAAGAAAATATATAAAATTATTTTTGATTTCAATGGACGTTTGGTGAATATTTTCCTTCCCTTCGTATGCCTTCCTCTTTTGTGCTACTGCCCACCGATGGAGGTCAGAACTCACGTATTTGAGAAATTCATCGCCTCACTTTCATGAAAGGGTTAAAGTTTATGAAATGACTTTTACTGTTTGATGAAATGCTGCCATAGAGATCAGAGACAACTGAGAGTCTGCAGAATGTGAGGTGAGGCCGTGTTCAGCAACATCTGCCTCTTATCTTACTTTACACTGTTTCTCAACCAAACATTACAGGTCCACCATACCCGATACATAGCAGAGAGACTGAACAGACACAACAAACTGTGCTGGTCATGAGCCAGTTCTCCAAAGCATGCAACCTGGTGAGCTCAATGAGTGCCGGTCGGCTTTTCTTGGGGTCTCAAAGCTCGATGGGCACATTTTAGACAGGTGTGGATCCCAACAAAATTAACACACTTGTTAACCTGCCTGGTAACAACTAAGACACAGAGGCAGCACTCACTATTTGAGAAGGATAAAGAATTTCTTCCATGTCACTGTGATCACATGGTGTGCTCTCCTCTTCCCTTCTATATTACTGTCTGTCTGATAGTCAGCTCATGAATTTGATTTCATTCAAGAACTTTATCAAAATGGAACGTGTGATGAGAAAAGTTAATGACATCATATCTAAAATAATGTATGTATTACGTCAACACACAATCCTTTTTAAAAAGAAAAAGCTCCCTAAAGGCCATGTCACACAGCCAAGTACATTTTGCGCGTTTTCCTTGCATTAAATTTCAGTTTTACATTTGCGGCCTTCAACGACCGTTCCACGTATGTCTTTAAAAAAATGTTTTTTACACATACAATGCACACACGTTCCTCGTATGTCTAACAGACTTTTCAAGCATTTACGTTTCTTGTAGAACCTATTCCGTAGATGGCGCACATATCATGTTAAATTTACAGAATTGACGCATGAATCACTAACAAATTACATATAAACAGCGCAATAATCACGCACGGTTCATGTTTTCCGTTGATTTACGTATTCTTTGTGTAGTTTATTTGAACTTCTTCCGTGGTTTTAACGGAATGTATCATTCATGATACATCTGGGAAAATTTCACCTATAAGCAACAACAACTTTTCTCACTTTTTCCACATGTATTCAAGAAATTTCTATTTTGTATTCGCGCAATATAGGCACAATGTACGTACGGGCTGTGTGACACGGCCTTAAACAATTGGCTTTGGCAACATGGACTGTTGGAGTTTCAGGTATGTAAAGTTATGAGAACAAAAATTTAAACTAATGAGACTATCTCTTTATTGTTCATTTGACACTGCAGCTGCAAATAAAACACAATTCTGTTGATGCTAATTAGTTTAGGCAACATTCATAAATGATTCAAAGTGGTGGGGGTTGGCTGCAACAGTGCATGAGGACTGGTTAGCCACTTCATGACAGAGTCCCAGAAATAATGTCAAAAGTCATTTCTGTGCCACTGACTTCTTTATTAGAGCTACTAAGCGGTAGGTGTGCTCTAAAACTAAATATTCATCAAATTGAATCCTATCACTGCTTCTTGAAACGTGGGAGCAAAGCATCAAGCCAATATAAAATGAAGGCTGATGATATCAACAGGCGCTTAAACCCATAAAAATTTAGTTGACACAAACTGCAAGCGTCCCAGAGGAAGCCACAATCTAACAAAGATCAGGAAAATCACAGGAATTTCTTCTCAACCAACTCCAGTCATTTACTTGGATATAACTCACCATGCCTCTGCATTGAACCAGTTAACTGTCAAAACCTTTGCTTATTACAAAGTTGTTTTTAATTTATGAAAAAAAGTCCTCTAGTAATGTTTTTTATTATTTCCAGTATCATAGATAAGTACACATCATTGGAAAGAGTGACGTTCTAACTGCAAGAGAAAAAACAATCATAGGAGTCATTTGGCAATTTTCCCGTTGGTTTTCCATTGTAGGCTACCCTTAATTGGCATGTGATTTAAAATCTGGTGTGTTAAACACCAGGGCGGCCATGGTGCAGCGGTTGACCGCCAATCGTCTTGGGCAAGACACAGAATCCCACATTGCCTCTGGTGGTTAGAGGTTGGCGCTAGTGTTGAGGAGCGGAAACGCCATCGGTGTGTGTGTGTGTGAATGGGACTGTGACTTCAAAGCACTTCAAGGAAGGTATAAAAGCTATTATACATCTATACGCCATTTACCATCAACATGTACAATGATGTGAGATTTGACACATTAAAGTAAGGGCCAACAGATTTGTTAACCACAATACAAGTGCAGATGTGAAGGAGACGATAGCCTGTTGTATGTTTTTAGAACAGTTTTCAATTTCAAGAAGGCCACTTAAGAATGGGATCAATTCTAGGCAATAACATCCTGTCCATCCATCCATCCGTCCGTCCGTCCATCTACCCATCCATGTGGATCAATACTAGGGAATATGTCCAAATGAAATGGTCTAACAGAGTCGATTAACTGCTCAGGAGACAGACCTTCTGTAAAAGTCTCTGGTTACATCTTGCCCTAACCGTTTAGGCTCAAATTGCCTTCAAATCTGCTTTAATTCATGCAAATAAGGATAAAAACTGCAGGCTGACACAATGTCATTTGTTTCTGATGCATATCCGCCTCTGGAGAGTCCTTTTGGATCAAGTTGGCAAAAGAATCTTTCACATCACGATACTTCACCTGTCAGATAAATGCAGATTTGCATCAGAAATGCATATTATTTCACAATGTGGAAGTCATTTTGTTCCACTGAGCTGCAGGTTGGAACTGATATGTGGGTGGTGGTGATCTGTTATTCAAGGCAAAGCAGCGAGCCCCCGTTTATTTAAAAAAAAAAGGAGAACCGGCCTCTATGAGCACTGCCGAAGCAAATCGCATTACAGTGCAAGTAATCCAGTGTGGAGAAAGATTTGATATTTGTCTGAGAAATTAATAAGCACTTCAGATTGTAAGAGATAACTGTTTCTCTGAGAACGGAGCTGTGGCGCAACGGCAGTTCAAAGACAGACAGTCGAAACCAATTAGGAGAAATCAGTTGCCTTGTCATTCAAATTCGTTCCATCATATATGCTTTCCTGTTTATCCTGCCGTGGTGAATAATCTGCTTTGAGCTCCCTCTCAGCCTTTTTGTTTCTTCTATCATATCTGCCTTTTCCACTCCTGTTTTTCCTCTCTTGCCTAAAAAACAAAAATACACCTGGAATAGTTCAAAGAGTAGATGCAAATTTAGCTACCATTTTGGAAAAATGAAGAAGTTTCATGACGCCATGGTGAGCTGTGAGTGACAGGACAGACACATGATGACTCTCACCAGCAAAGGGAAGCTTTTCTGACGGAATCAGGAAATCTCTCATTTTTGGAGATGCACAGAGTTTCTGAAATATCTTAACAATGGGACCTCCAGGTTTAATTTTAGTTCTACTAAACCCGAAATTATTAAATCTCAACCCAAGATGGTTCTGCTGTCACATAAATCCGACTGAAAAACGAACCAGGACTAAAACCCTCCTGCATGCATTTTTGGAGCCGAGAGGTTTTTATTCTGCTAGAAACCTGGCACTAAAACATGAAAATAACACAAACGATTAAAACTTCAGCCTCAAGATCCATGCGCCAAATCAAACCTTTATCGTATTTATGATCAATGATAAAACATCCATCTGTGGGTCATAAATCTGAGTTTCACTGAAATACATTTTTGCAAGATTTATTTGTTTATTCAGATGTATCTGTATATGATACACAATTTAGGAAAAAAAATGAAACCATAATCACAAACAGTAACTGCCTATTGTTATCCCTGTTAGTGGCAACATCACCTTATGGGATGTGGAAAGTGACTCTCTGTCAGGGTTATGACCTTTTCCTAACAAAGAGAAGAACCGCAGGAGATGGGAATTTTTGTTAGACTTCTGCAGAAGGAGAAGCCGTCTGTCACAGCGCAAAGCTGTCACAGAGGAGTTCTGCCTTCCCAGTGTATCCAGTCTGGTTTTATTGGTGGCCGGGGTTGATAACATGAAAATGGGTCATTCAATCAAGCAGTACAAGAGCATCATATCTTGTATAGTCCTCAATCTTCACATCATGTGTAAGCAAGTGATAATTACGTAAACCCTAACACTCTCAGTATTGCTTTTGACTTTATTTCTAATTGAGTTAAGGTAAAAAAAACAACAACCTGGTGTCACAATAAACAATTGTTTTTTTAATTTTGTGAAGTGAAAACAGAACCGGCCACATCATGGCCTTAGAGTAGTATACAGTATAGTATACAGCATTTACCATTTTTCCATGTATTTTACCATTTAACCAGACGAAAAAGAACAAAAACCCATCAAGATTGAGATCAGAAGAACATCACACAAAGGTTAAAACTTTAAATTATCAATTATTTTCAGTGTAGTAATTCTTCACTCAATAAAAAAAAATTCCGCTGATAAGAATTCCCCTCCAAAACTCCCTGGGGGTTATTCCTGCACCTTTCATTCAGGTGAGTTACCATGATCCAATTTACAACTTTTCAGATAAAATAGAATAATTACATGTAGAATTCATATCATTAAATTGTTAAATTAGTTTAAAATTCCTGCTAAAAGTGACAGCCTGTCTGGTGGTGGTATCAATGGGCATCATGTACAACACGGGTGCCCAAGTCCAGGCCTGGAGGGCCGGCCTCCAGCTAGCTTTCCAGAAATCCTGCTTCATCTGCAGCTGATTACCTGAATAAGGTGTGCTTTGTCCGTGTGTATGCAACCTGCGACTCTGGAGCCCCATGCGAGCCTTTCCTCCCTGTGCTGCGGCTCTCTGTGGTTTTGTAAAATAACTGTTATGTTCTAAGATTGTATTGGTGCCTTTAATGCCGTTGAGATGTGCTAGCGGGAGAAGATAGCAGCGTGAACACGCAAAGGGGGCGTGCCTGCTCATAAAAGTAATTTAAAAAACTAACCGGCTGAGATTAGGTTTAAAAGAAATTGCAATGTAGACATTTTCTAAGTAAAGTTCTATGTGACCATCGACCTGCGTCACCGCCACGACTCCCTCCGGCGTGTCATTCCAACATTGTTCCAACCCAGTAGGACAAGGATGGAGAACTTAGAGAAAACTGAGGTTCCTGAAGAAAACAGTACGTTCAGTTCCAACATTTGTGTAGCAACATAAATTGCGGTTAACATTGGAGCTATAAAAGTGGATGCATCAGACCGGAGCGGAGCCGGGAGCTTGTGATCCAATCAGGGTATTTTCTACGTCACAAATACGATCTTTTTCAAACAGAATTTTTTTTGCCTGCTCCTGATTCACAACAATTTATATAAAGAAATACTCAGAAGCGATTTCGAGCCTCGTTTTTATTTATACTTGTCCTCCATCATCAGAAAAATACCACAAGAACTTATTAAAAACACCAAAAACACAATTTTCATCTGGTCTTTAAAGATCCAGAGAAGCCAAAGAGTCCTTACAAAACTTCAAAAGTGTGCAATACTTTGAAAAGCTCCTGATATTTTGGGTGAATCCTTAAATAACCATTTGTGACTTTTAGCAGCCACTTATGAATGTGTGTTAGGCGCTTGCAAGCTGGCAAACCTTTGATTGGAGCTTTTGAATGTCAACACTTTTACAGAACTCATTAAAGGGTTTTGCTTCCGTGCGGAAACCTTTAAGTATTATTTTTTTCTCAAGAGGAATATCTCAGCCTAAACAGTCTATTGCTTATTTCATTCCATCAATGCTGCATTTGAACATAATAAAAGGGAAAAAAAAACTTCATTTTTCAACAAAACCAAATAACATTTGTGGGTGAATTCGTCCTTCATCCACGTGGCGTTGTCTTAAAATTGAGTCACACCAACTGGACTAAAAAAAAAGTCTTCTTTAAATCGAGAACTCACAGCTATAATTCAGGATACCGTCCAAACTGTTTGACTGGTTTTGCCTTTTAAGTAATTATATTCTTCTTACTTAGATATATGTAATTAACTGTTTGTGCCTTTTTCGTGTTAGGGTTGAAGCCTCCCCTCTCCTCATCAGCCTCTATGAGGCTGAGGGACTCGCAGTGAAGGCCAATGTGAGCCCTATTAGAAATAACAGGCTCTTAGATTATTTGTTAAACCTTTGACAGTGCCGTCAGGGGAGCGCTCCTTTGTTACTCTATATTGTAGCTGCTTATTAGCTAACTGGGCCTCCCTGAATGCTTTTTAGCTGAGATGACTCACTGTGTGTGCTGGGGCCTTTTGGGCTCTGATCTCTCTGTTTTTCAGCTGCTTTCATTGCTGCTCCTTTCCTGCTGGGGCAGCCAAACAAAAAAAAGGGAGCATCTCAGGCTGTAGGAACACCTCTGTCTCCAGGAGCATCTCAGTGTGCAGCAGTATGTGGTGAGCATAGCTTTATAGCATCAGACATGCAAAGACTGTTCCGGGACAGCTCCTCCCACTGCACCGAGTTGGCTGCTTTGCAACAACAGCAGTTCGGCAAAACCTGATGAAATGTATCAGAGAAGCAGGAGAGAGCTCTCTGACACCATACAGAATGCTAATTCCTAGATTTCAGGCCCTCACTTACTAGTTTATCCTAAAGAGAGTCAATATTTTCCCCGCTGCTCCTCCAGAATAACAGAGAAACTGCTATGTGCACATTTTCTGTGGCCTGAGTAAAATGTGCATCATTCTTCCCGACAGCTCCATATGGAAAGTGTGAGAGAGTTTGAAAACCTATCAGAGACTTTGGCGTTTTGCAGGATAATGACAAAATAATTCCAAACCGAGCTCCAGTACTGTGAAGGACATGACAGAGGAAGGATATGAATATTTCACCGACGCTGGATTTTGAGATCATTATTTGAGAAGAAATGAAGTACAAGAGCTCAAGACTTTAATCAGTGGCTCAAAAAAAAGCCTTGATAAGACACTACACAAATGAAAAGACTTTTAATGTGAATATAAATGAGAAGGATTGGCAGCACGAAAATGTACTTGGAAGCAGGAAACATTTCATCATTTTAGTTTAAATTAACTGCATTGCAGAGGTAGACTTCAGTTGTGTAACAGAATGCATATTTGAAAAGGGGTCTAAGCGTGGAAGGAAACATTTTTCTTAGACTTTCTCTTATTCAGACAGTTCTGAGGCAGGCGTGCAGACTCAATAAACTGATAAAGATGGTTTTATACTCTGAAAATCCTCCCAAACGCTGAGCTAAGATCCTCAGAATAAGACTCATTCCAACTTTTCTCTTCCAATTTCAGGTGAAACCTTTATGTTTGGAGGCTGTTTTAGAGGGTAAGCGGTTGTAGCTTCGGAAAATTCTTTAACAATAATGGTGTTTTAAATTCATACCATTTTAGTTCATAATAGCTGGGTTTCTAATTGGTATGAAAATACCCAATGTGTCATCAGTCATGGCATGTAGTCTCCTTGAGCTAATGCAAAACTTTTCTTGATTTTAATCAGATGTCGTTAATCCTCTGTACTTTTACTCTGTTTTGCCTAAATTGACAGTTTCTCTCTGGCCATGCTTTCCTTTACACAAAAACTTTGAATCATTTTAATTGCATGCACAAATCTGTCAGGTGTCGGGGCCACCCTCGCACACCTGTCTGAAGATTGGGTCATACGCACCTGTTCTGCATCTAATCAGACAACCTTTATCTTTTCCTCCATGCCCTCCAGCTATTGTCGGTTTGTCTGCTTCTCTAGGGAAGAATACGCCGATCTCTGCTGTAGCCTTGCTCAAGCCAAGCCAACTCTAGTGTAACCCTTGTGCTATCCCAGTCACTTTAACATTGGGAGTTGGGTCATCTAGACCCACTAGACAGTGCGCTGAACCTTTTTCCTTCAAGGATTTGTGATCCTCACTGGTGTCCATGGATACATGAAATCCTCTTCACCTTTGTTAGATTAGATTTGATTAGCTTTATTGTCATTGTCCGTTGTAAAATGAAATTTAAGCATCACCATTTCAGTGCAAGAATAGCAAGGAATAACGATATATAATGTTAAATAATCAATAAATTCAAGTGTACAAATATAACCTACATTAAAGAATGTCCGATATTTGTGTGCAAAATTGTGTGCAAACATGTGTATATATATATATATATATATATATATACACACACGCTTATTTATACATACACACAGAGCGCCTCAATCAAGTGGCTGGAATAATATACAGGAACATGAGTGCAGAATATGGACTGGAAACACCAAGGTCAAAATGGGAAACACCTCTGAAGGTGGTAGAGAATGAGAGGGCAAAGATCCTGTGGGACTTCCAGATCCAGACTGATAGGATGGTAATGGCGAACCAACCAGACATTGACATTGGTGGATAAAGAACAGAGGAAAGCCGTTGTGGTGGATGTGGCAGTGCCAAGCGATGGGAACATTAGGAAGAACATGAGAAACTGGAGAAATACCAGGGACTCAGAGAAGAACTGGAGAAAGCATGGAAAGTGAAGGTGACAGTGGTGCCTGTGGTAATTGAGGCACTTGGGGCAGTAACCGTTTGGGTGGGGAGAGGGCACCCAATGATCTTCTGAGCCGTCTCTTCGACTCTCTGCAGTCTCTTCTTATCAGCGATCGTGCAGCTGCCGAACCAAACTGTTATGCAGTATATGAGCAGGCTCTGGATGGATGACTGGTAGAAGGTCAGCACGAGGTTGGTGCTGATGTTGTACTTCCAGAGGACCCTCAGGAAGTTAAGATGCTGCTGAGCCTTCTTGATGATGGCTGTGGTGTTGTGGTGTGGTGTTATCCACCTTTGTCATGGTAGGGATAACACATCAATGTAAGGGTGGGGTCATAGGATAGCACAACGGCTAATCAAACTATGATAAGCCTAGCCACGTCAAGACCTTCTGGATTCCTCTCCACGCCATCAACCTCCCTGAGGAAGAACATTCTGGACCAACTGCCCACCTGCCAGTTGCTGCTTCACCAGATCAACCATCCATGAACATTGCAACCCAGTCCTCCATTTCTACGTTTAATAAACTGCCCAACTTCTAACCAAATCCCTGTCTGCTTTAGGGTTCAGCTAGTTCAAAACCTGAATGATGTCTACATAAATAAAGAGCAGATTATCACAGCATTAGGCAGGTATTGTTGGATTTGTGAGACATAAAAGCTGATGGAGTTGACGCTGACAGAGTTGACAAAACTGACAAAAGTTTTCCTCCTCTGAGAAAAAAATACTGCAGCTGGCAAGTCCACATCCCACCTGAACTGGGGGGGGGGGTCCGAGTCCCTGTGGTGCGGGTTTTGGTCCTTGCCCCTGAGCGCTGGGCCTCGCCGAATTTCCAACTGTGGGCGAGCCTGGAGTCTGTTTACAACACCTCTTGTGGACCCCCTCTTTTCCTGGGTGCCCTCCTACTGGGGGGGGGGGGGGGGTGGCTGGCCCCTGCCTTGCTCCTTCCTGGACCAACCGTGGGCCGGGTGGGTGGCTGCCTGGAGCCACGGGGGCGGGTCTCCCTTGGGGGGCTCCTGGCTCGTACCTGGGTTTGGGGCCCTGCGTTGAGCCCTCCCTACGCGGCGGGGGGCTGCTCTCCTGGTTGAGCTGGAGCAGCACTTTCTTTCCCCCCATGCCTCCCTGCTCTCTGGCTCTGGGGGCCCCGTGGTGGTCCTGCTGGCCCTGCCCTGGGTGGCGGATGTGATCACCCGGGGGGCGGTTGTCCTCTACCTGCTACCGTGCGGGTGTTAGGGGGGTTCTGGCTGCCGCGGCGGGTGTCTTGGTGTGGGGGTGGCTAGACACTCTCCCTCCTTCTTTTTACATTCCATCATCCATTTTTGAGGAACATAAACACTCACTTGAGCACAGGTGTTAGCTCACGTTTCAACTAATATTTTGCGTGATTGAATGAAATATTTCACACTAGTTGGTTTTAAGGCATAAGTATGCGTGTGTGAACACTATCTGTATGGTGTACATGTTGACATGTGGACATTTTTGCGGCTAACAGGTATGTTTATAACATATGAGTGTGTGTGTGGACAGGCCCCGCCCCTTCTAGATTGGAATCTGAACATCTGAACCTTACCGTAATGATAAACATCCAGTAACTTGTTGCTTTATTCTGCTTCATCGTTTTACCCCCCTCCCCCCCTCCTATGATCACCATCCTATCCCCCCTCTCTAATATCTCTCTCTCTTCTTCCCTTCTTTCCTTTTCCGTCCAGTCCAACACAAAATATTTTCAAATATGATTAAAATTAATAAATTTTGTCCTTGATTACAAAAGGGGTTTATTTCAGACATACCTTTGGTTTGTCTGAAGACTAATAGCCCCAAGTAAAATATGTCCAACACAATAGGCCCTCAGCTCTCATCTGTTTGCCCAGCTGTTGGACAGGACAAGTAGAAAAAAAAAAAAAAAAAAATACTGCTGCTAGCTAGCTAGTTATTTTTTCTGACTATTGCTGCCTGTCTCCATGATCTCCAAAACCTTTCTAAAGTATTAAAATGGAGACGCTGTTGACTTGCTTCAACTGTGACCACAGAAATATTGACATTTTACATCTGAAATATCAAAAGGTATGGAATTTAGCAGACCATATGTGGTCCTGCAGCATTTGCCACAGGTAGGAGGATGAAAATAGGTTCCCCAGGGATAAAACTGATAATGTTTTTGTCTCTTTAAAATCCCATTCATTAAAAATCTGACCGAGTTGACCAAAGTAGAGGACACACATTTGATTTAAGAGGAAAATCATTCTTGATTTTCATAATATATATTGTTACATACATTTGAATCCCTATTTTTAAATTGATTTAAATGTTTTCACAATTATACAGAGGTTTTTATAGATTTTCAATCCTAGTGACTGACCTTTTGCCAAGGACAAGAGAAATAACACGGTGCGTCAAATAGCTGGTTAATTATTTAAGCAAAATTCCTCCAAATGTAAATTATCTATGCTGAAACAAAACGCCAGTATTCACATTTCCTTTAGATCTAAATTATTTAACATGTCAACCATTTTATTTGTAATATGACAAAGACTTTTCTATGTGGGACATGTGAAGAACAAAGTCTCTTTTAGCTAGAAAAATGGGAACAAAATGGTGAAACGGCAGCAAATGCAGGACTAAATGCACACAGTAAAAACATAAAAATGTTATAAATTAAACAAATAATTCAATTTCACTTTTATTAGAAACGGATTATAAATGAATTCAGCAGAGCTCTTCCAATTAATGTAAAGCAAAGCTCCTCTTGCCGTGAAAAACCCCTAATTTAACCCCTTTAATGAAAGAAAGGCCCCATCTTTTTCACAAAGCTTCATACTGGATATGGGAGTAAGTGAGCTTTGGTGGCGACTCCACGGAGTCAGCTGAACTGTTTCTTGTTGTTTGCCGACATTTTGCTGAACTCAGCCAACCGGCTGATGGATAATAGTCAATCTGATCATTCTACCTCCTAGTAAGAAAGCAATTAGGAGTGTTTCTCTCAAAGCCTGAGCACCTTTCTTGCCTGAGTGACGCTTGACATTTGGTTGGTGAGAACACTAACCTCTTTCCACTTTTGTACACAGATTCTTTTCTGTGGGCTGGCTGTTTTTAGGCACTGTCAGGATGTCAGTGAAGGTTCTCATGTTGTCGCAAAGATGAATCATGACGTCTCTCAGGATAAGATTGTAAGGATGTAGATCAGAAATAGATAAGAAGATGATCGGACTTCAATATTTCTATAAAATATTTCCTTAACTGTTTCATGTAAAGCACTTCGAAATTGTCTCCGTACACAAAATGTACAAAACAAACTTCCTTCAGAAATCATCAATCATGTATCCCCGCTCTGACAATAATACAAAGGTAACCAGTTTTGTCCAAAGTTTAACTGTATGTGTGATTATAGCAGTACAGTATCTACTCAAAAGGTAAGTGGAACTAAATTGGTTGGCCGTGGTGCAACGGTAGGGCGGTCGACCCATGATCGTATTATTGCAGGTTCGATTACCACCTCGCACGCCCATTAGTCATTGTCTCCTTGGGCAAGACACTGAACTCCACCTTGCCTCTGGTGGGAGGTTGGCGCCAGTGTTCAGCAGCGGAGCCGCCACCAGTGTGTGAATGTGTGTGCGACTGGGTGAATGGGTCTGTGACTGTGAAACGCTTTGGGCCTTGTAGGTAGAAAAGCGCTATGTAAGTATCCGCCATTTACCATTTAAATTAAAAGATGAAGTTTGATACCTCAGTACAACAGCTCCATTAAAACTGCTTTATTAAAAAGAAGACTCCATCAACTCTTTTTATTTAGGGCCATTTTTGTTTCTGTATTTTTTTTTTAGTAAGCAGCAAAAAGATTTTGGAACAGGAAATTCTGTTTACTCAGAGAAAGTACTTAGGCTTGCAATTCACTGAAAAGGGCATCAAGAGATCAACTGAGTAAGAAAAGTAAGCAGACAGGAGGTCAGAGAAGGAAGAAGGCTACGTACGTAAAAGTGTTTAGTAAGTGAGCCAGCTGAAAGTACAAAGGAAAAGTTGCACTTTGGTAGCTGTGTGTCGAATCCTCTTCAAGTAAAAGAAATGGTTTTGCAGAAAAGTTGCTTATCTCTTTGGCTCTGGAGTCAGAGGCTTTCTTTGTTGCCATGAAGTTGAATAGGTGTAAGAATGAAGGCTGCTGCTTCATCAATACTCTGTGAACAATGTTTGCATTGCTGTCCATTATGTGTTTGTCAAACTAGCCTTTTCTTTGCACAGTAAGCTTCAGAATTCACCAACCTAACCTGCAGGGTTAAAGGCCAAAAAATACAATGAAAATGACAAAACTGCATATTGATCATTGAAATGAATGGTAAAAGAACCCCCCCCCCCCAAAAAAAAAAAGAAAAAAAAAACAGAAATTATAATCTAGAAAAAAAAGAAAATGTTACTAAAGGGTTTTACGGACAATGTCTCTCATAAGCTGTTCACATCAAATACATTTACTGTGAAAATGATTCACTTGTCATTTATTTTTTTATTTCAAATGTAGCTATCAGTCGTTGGCTATTTCTGTTCTAACGTAAAGCAAAAAAAAGGGCCTGACGCAAACGTTATTTTTTACAGGGCCTGGATCATGCTTTTCTTAAGCTATTCAGAGTAAACTATATCCATATAAATGATCATATATTACTTTTGGAACACTAAAGAAAGCGAATTTTTTATGAAATAATTGTTATTTTTTCTGTTTGTTTTCCTACCTCGTTTTGTGGCTGCTGCCCATTTCATGGCAGCGTGTCTGCATTTCAAACAAACAACATCCAAGCTTTTGCAAAGATGGATGTTCCCATTGTTCATAGAAAATGAGAGTGTGTAGCCGATCACCTCTAGCTCCACAGAGAAAGTGGGCATTGGTGTTAGGGCAGGGCTGGCAGCACAGATCCTTCCTGGAAGGGGCTGTTCTCGCTTCACAATGTGAGAACCCGCTTGTTTATGTTGATTGGGAGGGGCTGGTGCTCACAGAGCAGGTTTTTAGAGGAATACTCAGAAATTAGAGGAATACTAAACATTATCATATGCTTCGAATGTCAAAAAGTTTATTTTGCTTAATGTAAAAACTAGCATCTCTCATTTTTCAGTTAAAGATTTTCCAAGTGTGGCACTGTGTGATTTAAAAATTCATTAAAACAGATGCCCCCCATTTAATTTCATTTTGATCTCTGAAATAATCAGTAACATCACTGTTAGAACTACTTAAACTGTCAGTTTGTGCTTAAAAACGGTTGTGGCAAATACCTAATTTCGCCAGCAGAGGGCGCTCGGTGCTCTATTCGTCAGTAGAAGAAGCCAAATCAGGACTGGATGAATGAGTCAGCAGAATATATGAAGAAGCGCGCTCTTTTTGACTGTGATTTTGTATATTTTGCAGGTAAGGTGGGTGAAATTAACACACAAATGATTTTCTGACAGTAATGATTTGTTTTGAGGGCTTTAGAGGGGAACTTAAGTGACGTTTATTTGTAGTATAAACAAGTTAGTATGACTTGGACGCAGCGGTTTCTTGCCAAGATGGGGGACGTGAATCGGTGGCGAGCAGTTTCACACACATTAGAGATGTTTAAGTCCAGTGTAAGCTAAAAGGGGATAAACTATCTGATGAGAGATGCATAAAGCCTTGCAGAAGTGTGAATTTATGGAACAGGCATGTAAACAAGAATTAAAGTGTTGATCATATTAAGTTCTCAGGTCCAGAGCTAAGCTAAGCTAAAGCTCACGCATATGCAGAGTTATACCAGTGTTAAGGCAGTCACTGAGCAGGTATAGGAGTTTGAATTTATCACAAGATTTTGTAATATGCTTACGGTCCTTTTAGTTGTGTGGAAAAAAACACAAGTTCTTATGTTAGGAGTTTAAGTGTCTGCCAATGGAGTGAAATGCATTTTGGAATTTTTGTTTACTCTTAAAGGTTATGTAATCTGTATAAAACAGTGCAGAAGTTGTGTTGTGTGTGTTAATTGTGCAGAGTTATGCATATACGTCAGTAGCTGACCAGTAGAAGAAGCCAAGTCAGGACTGGATGAATGAGTCAGCAGAATATATGACGAAGTGCGCTCTTTTGACTGTGATTTTGTATATTTTGCAGTTTTTTTCCCAAAATTAAATATGTTTCACATAGAGTGAGTTGGCCCATCATTCGGAACCGTGTAACACATGCATCCAAAGAATGGAAGTCAGTATTTGCTTCGACTGTAGCTTAATGCTTTGTCAACTGTTGAGCACAACAATTACTTTGTAAATACACTATAGATGAGTTTAGAGAAATATTACTTTTGGTATTTCCAGTGTTAAGCATCATCAGTGTTAGCACAGTTAGCAAAGAGTAATAACTAATGTGTACAAATAATGAGGTGTGGAGAATCTGTGTGTTTCATCCGATATTGTTTCCACAGTGACTTTAGTCAAGAGATTTATCAACATTTATAAAAATATATTTTTGAAGAAACATGTAAAATTCTCTCTGTCTTAAAAAAGAAAGGTTTCAATGATTTTCTTGTGTTTACAAATCTCTCTCTGCTCCTCAGTTCTTTTGTGCAGACATGAAAATGTTTCAGATCAGTTAAGAACTGCCACCCTAAAAGTAGCCAATCACAGAGGGCCCTGGTTCAGTGGGCAGGGCTTCATGTTCGTGTATAAAGAGAATTTAAAAATTATCCACCATGATATAACATATTTTTAAATATTCAACCAAAAATCTTTTTATTTTTGACACAAGTGGCAAAATCTGTTCACCTTTAATCACAAAAAATGAGAATTAACCGCCCATGAGAAAGCCCTCTGTCCTAAAGCATGGCGGAGTCCAGTAGAGGGCATAGCTGGCAGGACACTGAGGCACGTCCAACGCCATCTGCACCCCGCTGGGTCCTGCCAACAGGCAAGAGAAAAGCGTTGTAAAAGTTGTCTGCAGAACCACTGGCTGTCAACAAGACATCCTATTATCCTTTGCCCTCACCAAATTGCTCATCTTTTCTGAAATTAACTGGTGGCTCAGAACAAAATAAAAACAGAAAAAGTGCTCATGTCTTCTTTTTCGGCTCTGATGTGTGCCTGGAAAAAGACTGACTTAAAAATTCTTGTTGGACCCTCATTCAGAGGAAAAAGTACCTTTTCTTTATGGCAGGGTGGAAAAGAAAATTAGGAGAGCTAAAAAGATGTTGTCTTGATGTTTTTTCACAGTGCCAGGAAATCCATTGACTTGACGGAAGGACTCTGAGTTGGTCTGGATTTAATTGCTACCAATTTTCTCTGCTAGAAAGCATTTTGGGGAAAACAGGAACATTTGTTTCTTTTAATGTTTGGTTGTTGCCATCTTGACCTTTAAAATCCCGAATGTAGTTGGAGAACAGTTGCTTTAACACATGTCTATGCTGCTGATTGTCTTTAAAGACCCACTAATTGCTGTTGGAAAAAGCTTGTAGCTGTGACGTAGAAAAACACTCTGGGTAGTTCTAATATTGGTCGCTAGTAATGGTTAGATGAGGCATCGTGAAGCGTTTGCGGCACGTCTCCAAAATTATTGATACTGTGTCGATACTGTGTCAATCAATACTTGATGACACATAAAAGGTCAAACACAGGTGGGGTGGGAAATCGTGGGGAAGCGAGAATCGTTCAACAGCTGGAAGCTAGGCACGCTTCAGGGTCATGATAATGTGTTTTTTTTTCCTAAGTTAAAAACTCACCACTGGACTGATTTGGCACCCAAGTGACAGAAATGTAACCCAGAAGATCCGGTAATTTTTCAAAATTAAATATTTTAAAAAATAAAAGCTTAGACTCATAATTAAACTAACTAACTGTGAATGAATTGCACGAACAGACCTTCATCATGGAAAATGCAAGAAGAAATGTATACGACGCAGCTTTCAAGTTAAAAGCAATCGTTAGAAGCATTGTGAAAAAATCCACCGTCACCAACGGGTTTGGAAAAGCCGGTCTGCTGCGTGACGGAGAGGACAAGCAAGCTCAGGAGTGAATTTACCTCAGGATGATAGTGACACTGACAGCCACATCGAAGGAGAGACAGAGAGACTGTGTGGTGAAGAATATCTGACGATATTCCAATCCGACATTGAGGAGGAAGACTTCCATGGTTTAAGTACACAGGATACACACACAAGATACTGCTGCTCTCAGTGACTTTTAGCAGTATGTTTTTTAACCAGCCCTGTTAGTGCTGTTACTACCATATTGCTGTCTTGTTACTGCCACGTCACAGGCACTGTTTGGAATAGAGCTGTAACGGTGTGGGATATTTGATTACCGCGGTGATGAAGCACCCCCCCCCCCACACACCCACACACCTGTGTGGGTGTGTGTGGGTGTGTGTCAGCATGCTGCGTGTGTAAGGGGAAGGAGAGCAGAGAAAGAGTGAGTGAAAAATGTATTGGGTGCAACTTATAACCAGGTGCGCTCTGTAGTCCGAAAATTAAGGTACATCCAGGCCTTGGAAAACATTCTGCATGTTACAAACATCTTGATGCTCAGGAAAAACTTCATGCTCAAGAAAAAAAAACAGCAATGAAACAATGTCAGGATTGTTTTCTGCTTGAAAAGGGTTTCAAAACAGATTTCTGCATGAAAGGGTTTGGTTCTTAAGGATTCGCTGAAAGACTCTGAGAAATCTTCCAGATGGAAGTCAGAACAAAACACCTATTTGCTGTTTTTTCAGCATTTTCAAAATTTTGTAGTCCAGAAATTTACTGTAAACTGATAAACACAACAAATAATTTATAGGAACACAGCGAGCCCCCCTCCTCTGATGACCTTTAGACTTCAAAAACCTCTATTACATTCAGTTGTTTTACACTTTTTAAACTTAGATTTGTGTTAAAGCTCCTTGGTAATGGACTATACATCTAAAAGTAACCACAAAATGCTTTCAGTTAAAAATGGAAAAGGTGCTACAGATAGAAAGAAAGTCAGGGCCATCAGAGGAAGCACTGCAGCATTTTTACTGCAGTAAAGTGATGAAACTCTACAACCTTCAGTCTTTTCAAATACTGTATCCTCATTTTAGGTAAACACACATAAAGCTTATATAAAGTCTACATTTATGGCTTCTCTTTTTGCATGGTACAATTTGATGCTAAACCTAGCAATCGTAAAGCTTTCATAATCTAAACCGCACTCGCTCTCTCAGCTCATTTCCACTCTCTCAGCACTGTCATTGGATGATTCTGGTTTAAGGTCAAGTCCAGGTCTGCTTTGCTTTTTATGAGTTTTCTGTCCCTTGTCAGTCCATATAATGAGATTTGCTTCACTTTTTGCATGTGCAAAAAAGTTTTATTCTTGAAATGAGTGCTACCTTTGATTGGCATCCACATGGAACACACACTGCAGATGACAAACAAGAAGAGAAACACTGCACACACTCACACCAGCACGACACTTTACATCCACTTGATACTGGATGACTGGAGACTGTTCTCCTTCAGAGAAACCTTTATGTGCGCAGGATGAAAATGAACCTTCCACATCATTCAAACTCTGTTCCGCTTCCCTTTTGCTTGTGGTGTCTACTGTAAATCGGACACATTTCACAGTACCTTACCAACTTTGAAAGTCAGCTGGTAATCTTCCATATAGAAAGTACAAGTCTCTCTAGGTAACAGATGTGAGTGAGCTTTGTGAAAAATAGACTTGATGCAACAATTTTAGAAGGTACAGAAGTTAGATGATGACGTTGAAGTATGTGTCTGTGCATTCTGTTTGTGTCTTAAATTGAGTGTATGCGTCCATCTGTATTTGTGTCACACAAATGGAGACAAGTTGATTGCACAGCAGGGACGTGGATGCATCATCGGCCTGCCTTTATCTACAAAGAGCTCTAATGTACGCTCAGACCCAGGGGGCTAAAGGTTAATGGACAATTGCAATTTTAAAAACTTTTTAGCAGGGGGACCAAAAGAGAAGGCAGTGAGACCGTTTCAAACACGTAAGGCGATGTTGCTGAACCATATTATCAGGTTTGTCCTCCACTCCAGATGCTTTCACCAGCAAACATCCTTCTTCATTAATCACTGATAGCAGATGCGTGCTAATTATTGTTCCAGAAGATAAAAACTGGGCATTGATGTTAGAGTTTGACAGTGTGTGGTCACACACTCCTTGAGAGATGACCCACAATAAGGAAGAAGGTGATTTGGTGTCTCATTATGTGGGACAGCAGTTTAAAGGATGTGCTGATGTTTTTTTTCTCCGCTTTTTTCTTATCTCCCTGGAAGACTAACTTAATATGTTTCAAATCAGAGTGAAATGACAATGTGTATTGACAGATTCACTTTAGTCCCTTTCTTCTGTGCTCCATCTACCTTTAGGTCTGTTGCATTTTGAGAGCAGCATCGTTCTGCATGAGCAAATCCTCCTTTCAGATCACAACGCCTCCTGCAGGTTTTGGTTTGTGCTTTGGATGAGCCTGATGTCTATGCATCTTTAATTCTGGCCATCTTTTGCATCTTCTTCTTTTCCCAAGCTGGGTCTGTTTTTAGCAATAGTGTCAAGATAATGCATGCACTGAGTGGAAGGCATCTCATTATTAATGTGGTGTTTGACAGTTTGAGGTTCGACTTTACGTTTCCAGTCATGAATTTGGAGACACAAGTTTCTTTTTAATGAGCAGGAGGGACAGGCTGACCTGCAAGCCCGGGCCCAGCCCATAATATGGACGTGCGCTTTATCACACATAGGAACATTACAGGAATTTTACATGAGCCCTTCTGAGACGGATCAGGGACTGTGAGTGTCCAGCCAGGCTTGCTTTATGGCAGACGCAGAGCAGGCGGTCAGCTTTGGATCCTGCTCAAACAGACGTGCTGAGAGCTTCTATATGCAGCCGGGCTTTCCCTGTATGACTTGTTTTGACAGCAAAACCAATAAAGCTTTTGTTTTTTTTTAAAGCTGCAGTCACTTTCAAATCAGCCACTGAAAACAAGACTCTGGTTTGAACTTACTGGAAGCCTATTTTCCTCTAGCGACTTCTGGTATTAGGCTTTTAGGAAATGCACTATTATCACTTTGACACAAGAGCTCAGAAATTAAACACTTTTCAATTTTTCCTTTAACCCTTGTGCCATCATAGATGACCCCACCCTTGCATTGACGTGTTCTCCCTACCATGACAAAGGTGGATAAAGGTGGAAAGATTTCATGTAATCCATGGACACCAGTGAAGATCACAAATCATTGAAGAAAAAAGGTTCAGAGCACTGTCTAGTGGGTCTAGATGACCCAACTCCCAATGTTAAAGTGCGTAGGATAGAACAAGGGTTAAATATTTGTTTTAATGATTAACATTCTAAATATATTGCCCTGTTACGTACTCAGGCAAGATTTGGGGAACCATGCCTATGCTGACTTACAGAAGTGGGCCAGAGGATGGATCAGATGACTTTAACAAGGGTTAAACCTGGTCTGATCCAGGTTATATTATTCTGCTGTAACAGCTCATGGTGTATGTGTATCTTGAATCCTGTCATGCCAAACAATCAACACAATTTTCTGATCAAAAAAGCCAGCCTCTTCTTAACGTTATTATATTTTTCTAATTTCCTTGAGACAATAAAAAAGTGCACTGTTTTTATTTTTTCCCTCTCGGGTAAATGCGGGACAACAAGCCTTCACACTCGGTCAGAGAGAAATGTAAACCCAGCGGTAACGGTCGTCTTTCAGACACAGCCGCAGGAGATAAGCTCACTGAACGGGGAGAATCCCAACGATCCCAACGACACCGCTCCATGTAGAGATAATGCTAAAACCATTAGCTAGTAGCTCCTTCCACACGCGGCTGCAGCAGCGAGCTTATGAACACATTCTTGGTCAGGCGACGAGCACAGAACTCGCAGAGAGACGACCAACTTGACTTTGCGTCCGGTGTGAACAAAGCTTCAAAAATGAGCAAATGAAACAATCTGAGCGTATTTTATGTGAGCGTCCTATGGGCACTTATGTATCACCTACACATCCATGCGTGCAGCATTAGCGCGTGGTCAGTAGGAGCTGCTGCACGCACCTAGAGTGCGACGCAAAAGGCCCCCGTATGACATCATCACCAGCAAGACAATCACACGTTCCATTGTCATGACGCCCCTTATGGCGGTCGCATGTGCCGCTAGGGAAATTCAAGACATACTTGTGCTCCCTGTAACCCTTGTGCTATCTTAGATGACCCCACCCCTACATTGACGTGTTCTCCCTACCATGAAAAAGGTGGATAAAGGTGGAAAGATTTCATGTAATCCATGGACACCAGAGAAGATCACAAATCATTGAAGAAAGAGGTTCAGCGCACTGTTTAGTGGGTCTAGATGACCCAATTCCCAATGTTAAATTGCCTAAAGTAGCACAAGGGTTAAGATGTGACCACACTTGTCTAAGGGCCAGAACAACCCAAAAACCCACAGCATCGGGACGGGTCAACCTATGTACAGGTCCAAGTCACTCAGGCATTACCAAACTACAATTTACAAAGTCTGGTGACGGTAGAAAAAAGGACAAGTTAAGTTAATAAGATTTTTTTCCGCTCAACTGCAAACCGTACTTCCTTTTATCAATTGGTGAACCCACCAAAAGTGCAAACCACCACCTGCTGTAAATGGGAGAAACTCAGGGATACGCAGTCTATGGAAATGTGAGCACTGACCAAGGAGGGGGCAAGCTTGCTGCACATTTGGGCTCTGAAAGTCATTGACACTACTAATTCCCAAATTTGACTTTCTGCTTGTGGAGACAGCCCAGCCTTTCTCGGCACCATGTTACTTGGTTTTATACTTGGGTGCATTTTATGCAAAGAGACCGTTATGTTAGAGACTACTCTTCCCTGCATTGGACTAGATCAAAGCTGGTATGATGTTCTCCATTTTCACCTCCTGCTAAAGAGGGTCCATAGTAGAAGCTGGAGACAACTTCTGGATTTCTATTAAACAAAATAACAAAACAAATGAAGACAGCTTATATTAAAGCACTTCAAACCTGTAATTTACAGGTTTGCTTAAATTAACTGTTAAGTAAACATTTGAATTAATCATAGCTTCACATTTCTCTCCTTCAATGAATTTAGCAGCCTGTCAGTGTTGTTTTTTATAGAAAGTAGCAGCTTTAGGGTTTGTGAATGAGCCTAATGGAAGTGTCAGAGTGCTTCTTCTGACTTCTAATTATCTTCTGCCAGAATTTAGCAACATTTTGCTGTAAAGCAGAAGGAATCAGTTTTCTCAACGCACTCTGCATGCAGCGCTTCAGCAAATCACAAACGTCAGAAGCGTCAAATTTCAGCAAACACTGATGTTTCCTGTGTGAGTGTTTGTGTCACAGTTGCTGAGTAAGCACATCCTCGTGTCTCAACAGTTTAGAGTCTGCCAGGTGGAGCGATGTTTCATCCCCCTCCAGACGTCCTACAAACCCAGTCAGGTCCTTCAACTGATCCTGCTGAAGCTTGTCATGCTCGAATTAGAATTATAGTGTTTGGGTCTTTAGTGTATACTTTACGTTTGCACAGAGGCTAAAGTTGGAATTATTGTGTTTTAAGCATATCTTGATTGAACGTTTTCTGACAAACAGTTAAAATTGGAGCCCCTGTTGGGATCAGACAAATAGAATATGAAATCTCTGAACCAAAGTGGATTCAATCATCTCAGAAGTGGAAAGCTGCAAAGAATACGTTTTCTTTTCTTGTTTAAACAGCAAAGACAGGATTCTGTGCACCATAAATAGACAGTGTCCTGTTTATATTTTCTAATGTGCATACGCTTTAGTTCATGGACACAGATGCCACGCAGAACCAATTCATAAACTTGGAATAAGAAAGGCTCATCTGCACGTGGAGTAACTTTTCAATTGCGAGAGCAGATGTGCGTGGTGGTCTGCACCAGTGACGTGCAGTCAGGAGAGGCAGGTGAGGCTGTGCCTCACCTGTCATTATGGGAAGAAAAGAGAAAAAATAAATTCAATTATTATATTCAATCAGTAATTTGTGCTTTGCAGTCATTTTCCATTTAACTGTACCATTTTTGGGTGTTTTTTCTTTTCAAAATCGCTGAATTTCCGCATTTGACGTGCGATGAGGCACCAGCCCGCTGAGCCTCACCTTGGATTGCGCAATAATACCTATGTAGTCAGACGGTACTGCTGTCTCTCTGTATATCAGTTCAATCACTCGTACTATATGAGCTGAGTTTGCATAATTTAGCAGATGTATATGATGTACAGTGTTTGTTTTTATAAATAACTGTATGTGAGGGACGTGTTTCTTGTGCTGAGCGCTAAACGCCGGCGAAAAAGCTGCTGGGTGAGGCCAGAAGTTCTCGTGCCTCATGTTAGGGGGCGCCAGTGAGCCCTGAGATTATGACGCTAAAAAATACTAGAAGAAGTGATAGCAAGCGGCAAGTCATTTTCTTCAGAAGGAGCGGCGTATGGACTTTATTTACAAGTAAAGGTAAGACGATAATAACGTTTGTGATTTTTTTCTATGCTGCAGTTTGTATATGAAAAAAAACATGTTGAAATGATATTTTAAACAAAACACGTTAACTGTTGTCAATCAAATGGTGAATAAGTTACTCAGTATGGTTCATATGTTTGTAAATCTGACTGATGACGTCAGTGCCTCACCAGCCATTAACCTCACCGCACGTCACTGGTCTGCACCAATCCTCCAGGACAGATTCCCCGTGACCCTCTGTGCAGCTGCAGAAAACGGATAAAACAAGGATGTCTTTCTACATAAAAAATACTGGGCGGCAGAGGCTCAGGCGGTTGAGCAGGTCGTCCAATGATTGAAGGGTCGGCGGTTCGATCAAATTGTCAGAGAAAAAAAAGATAAAGCATCTTAGCAACATTCACCTTCACGTTGTCACAGTGTTTCATCACGCTTAAATGTTTCTTTTTTATTCATTTTTTCAAGCCCCAAATTGGTGAGCACCTGTTCCAGCACCGTTAGATGAACCGGTTTGGCTACATGTTGGAAATAAACAACTCTTTATTTTCTCTTTTTCAGTATAAAACCTTATTGGTTAAGAAACAATTATTTATTGTTTTGCTCTGTTTCTTTTATTTTTAAAAATGTTATAGGAAAAGCACAGCGAATTTGCTTTGGTAAAGGAAACTACATAGGATAGAGTTGCAGTGCTTAACACTTTCTCTATAAAAAGTTACACCATCCCTTTTGCTGGGTAATTTTTACCAGATATAATATGCCCAACAAAAAGTACTTGTCATAATAGATCGAAACATGACAACCCGTGATAAATTAGAGTGTTTTTTTTTTTTTTTTTTTTTTTAACCCTTGTGCTATCCTAGGTACTTTAACATTGGGAGTTGGGTCATTTAGACCCACTAGACAGTGCTCTGAACCTTTTTGTCCCGCATTTACCCGAGAGGGAAAAAATAAAAACAGTGCACTTTTTTATTGTCTCAAGGAAATTAGAAAAATATAATAACGTTAAGAAGAGGCTGGCTTTTTTGATCAGAAAATTGTGTTGATTGTTTGGCATGACAGGATTCAAGATACACATACACCATGAGCTGTTACAGCAGAATAATATAACCTGGATCAGACCAGGTTTAACCCTTGTTAAAGTCATCTGATCCATCCTCTGGCCCACTTCTGTAAGTCAGCATAGGCATGGTTCCCCAAATCTTGCCTGAGTACGTAACAGGGCAATATATTTAGAATGTTAATCATTAAAACAAATATTTAACCCTTGTTCTATCCTACGCACTTTAACATTGGGAGTTGGGTCATCTAGACCCACTAGACAGTGCTCTGAACCTTTTTTCTTCAATGATTTGTGATCTTCACTGGTGTCCATGGATTACATGAAATCTTTCCACCTTAATCCACCTTTGTCATGGTAGGGAGAACACGTCAATGTAAGTGGGGGGGTCATCTAAGATAGCACAAGGGTTAAATGTGGTCTGTGTAACAAAATGAAGAAAGAAAAACATGCATTGTAAACGATATAAACACAGACATCGCTCCATGTAGTCATCATGCTAAACACATTAGCTGGTAGCTCCTCCCACATGCAGCCTCAGCAGCAAGCTTATGAACACATTTTGGTCAGGCGGCGAGCACAGAATTCGCCAAAAGAGGCGACCAATGTAAGTTTGCAAGTTTTTTGCATGTTCCCAAAAACATGTTCAAAAATTATGGAAAAATTATGGAATTTGAGAATAAAAATTTCCTAAAAAATAATAATGATACTAGAAAATTGCTCTTTGGTCCAACCATTCCTGAGACATGTGAGACGTCCCTGGCGAAGGCACAGGCTATTTGACAAGAGACATATGGAAATTCATGTAAATAGCTTTGTTCGGGTGAAAATCACCCAGCGATTGTGCTCTAGGCTTAATGTGTTGATTATTAAATAGAAAATGTATTTAACTATTTTATTCATGTGAAAAGTGTATTAATATTTAAAAAAAAAAGTTACTTTTCTGAGTTATACTCTTAAAGAACAGTGAAATATTGTCTCTGTTACTGTCTTGGGATATATCTGAATATAGGTATCCTATCGCCAGACTCCTGCCAATGCACACCCCTAATAAAAAGCAGAAATCAGTTAATTTTATGCTCCACCTAATAACATCAATATTACAGCTTTCAATAATCTCCATAGAGCCTGCACAAAAATCATGAATACAGGAAGGACTGAAAAAAAATGGTTTGTCTGGAACAAATGCTCAGTTTTATTAAGAATACCAAAAACAAAACAAAAATAAAAACAAAATCTACACCAAAGGCGTACTTTCTGGATAAGAAAAGATTGGTAAAACGTTTTGGTGTCAGCACAACATGGCGTCTCCTGTTGAACATAATAAAACTTTCACTTTTTAGCTGCAATTGAAAATAACTGATTAATAAACTAAATTTAGTTTTAGTTTTTGTCAGGAAGTCTGATAGAAAGCTCCCAAAAGACCCAACAAAACTGCTTTGTCCTAATTTATGAATGCCCCCCCCCCCCTCCCAGCAGAACATGGCTTGAATAAAGTAAAAAGTTATTATTCTGCTGTTAGGCCGTGCCATCAGCTTATTCAAATGAGTACTGCGTGTAAGCAAAAGGATTACAATTCAGAAATATGCAACTCTCATGATAATGGGGAGAAATAAAATCTGCATTTTTACTTAGTGACTAGTAAAAATCTATGTGGACAAGTAAGCAGCTAATTTTAAAAAATCTGCACAATTGCATGTGTTTGCAGGTAATCAACAAAGCAAAATTTAAATGAGGGTTTAGGGCGCACGAGGGTTCGGTCACATTAATTCAAAGCATGGAGATGTCGGCGGAGGTTCTCATTCACCCTGGTGACATTGTCTTGAGGCTGAGTCATGGCATCTGGATTTACAATTTTCTCTCTTGCAACATTTCAAAACTCATCCTATAGCTTCATTAGTTTGAGTGGTGTTGATGTCATGATAGTGATCCAGGCCCAACCTGCTAATCAGTCACTCTCATTAGTCATGGCACCTCCTATAAATTCTGACTTTGACTAGTCTCTGGTGCCAGATTGTTTTGAGCCACAACCCTTTCCTCCAGCTTTGTTCCTGTTTGGATTTATATACTGTTCAGATTTATGACCTGGTTCTTCTTTTGGCCTTGACCTGTGTGAGTTTGCCCTGTACTTGGACCTGGTTACTGAGCTTGGATCTGGACATGTCATTTAACTTGGGTTCTCTGTGGATGGCTTGTATCTAACCAACTGTGAATCAGCTGTTTATCAGTCTGTTTCTCAGCAGCAGCTGCTATTCCCTCATCTCCGTCCCCTGGATCCCTTTTGTTTTCCTTCCTCTTGGAGCAACTGTCATCCCTCAACTCCATGTGAGATACATTTCAGTCACCCTGCAGCAATTACTATTCCACCTTTTCAAGTCTAATTCCTCTTCTTTTGCTTAGTTTTGAGATCACCCTCTGCCGATTGTAAGACCCTTCCACTGTGCTCTAGACTATTATTTCAATGTTGATATATTTACCTGAGCCATTAAATCTTTATATCTTATAGAGTGTCTTTGGGATTTTAGACAGATGTTACAGCAGCAGGTTAATAATCTTCCAGGTGGGCACTCAAATTCCTGCAATTGGATAGGTCATTTGTTAATTGGGTCATCTCCTTTGTTCCCCATAATGAGCCCTTCAATTCAATTCAAAGAAAGGGTACCCACTTGTAACAAAACAGGAAGACTGCTGGTTCAAATTACAGCAGGTTTTAGTAGAATAGCTAAAAGTCCACAAATCTAAATCAGGGTCAAGGGGGCATGGGTTAATAACAAGCATGGGATCATCAGAGAAGTAAAAGGAGAAATTAAGATCCAGGCGAGATTTGGGGCAGGTGGCAGGCAAATGGAGTCAGAGACAAAACAGGGGCAGTAAATCAGAAGATCAGATCCAACTATAACGCTCGGTAATGCAGGCAAAGTGGTGCAAACAATACTTTGCACTGAGTGAGGCTCATTGCAGTGCTTAAGTATGCTGGGATTGATTGCATATGAAAGTCAGGTGTGTGGCATCCAGTAAGTGTGCACTGGGGTTGCTAGGTGATGAAGTGCATTCAGAACTCTGGAGACGGTTCCCGCCGGTGACCAGAGGGGGGGACGGAGCTCTGACTGCTGACACCATGTAGTATGTGGAGGATAGCACCACTAAGACTTATGAAGCCGCTTGGAGGAATGGCAAGATGCTTAGAGAGAGGACATCTTAAGTCCAGACCGGTCTCCAACCATGAGTTCTTTGCGACCTTCTTGTTTTGCAGCTAACCCTGCTTCAGTAATTACTGATTAGCAGGATTGAGAGTGCCCCGTTTGTAATCGACTGAACACACCTGATCCAGGTGACCCGTAATTATTGAAGCAGGGTATAACTCACAAAAAACAGGGTTGGAGACTACTGCTTGAGGTGCACAGACAGCTGGTCACATGTGCTTATTAAGGCTAATATTGACCTTTCAAGAGGGGTCAAAGCTGCCCCAGAACAGCAGCTGGAGTCTGGAAAGGAGGAAGAGTACAGGAGAAGCGTAGTCGAGGAGCAGACACCGTGAAAACTAAACGACCTAGGCAAAAATGTAAAACTTTAACAAAAGGAATAGTCTCTTTTTTTTTTTTTTTTGAAATGGTTTATTTCAAGCAATTAAGTAGAAATAATACACAAAAGCAATATAATCATCAGTTATACATTCATGCAGTAACTAATCAAACTTAAGATAATTAGACATATTAATAAATATTGCTTGAAAGGGAGTGGAAGGAAGCGAACTTATCTAATCCCACCCCGTCTTCACAACCCTTTGTCTCCTGCTGGTTCTGTTGTCTTCATCTTTGCATGCCAACAAAAGACAAATAACTAGAAGCAATCAAAAATTTGAAAATGTGTTTTGGAAATCCTCATAAAATCCTGGTTCACCTTCCTTAGTCCAGTCTCTGATTTATGCCGTAAAACCGAGCATATTGATGTAACTTTTGGATTTCTTGTACTTTCAAAACTCCCTTTGTAAGCATGCTAGCATTGACAGTTGTGTCAGATCTGATAATCTGCGTCCTGTTACCTTAGTGAAATACATAGTCCTGCCGTTGCACTCCATGAGGAGGAACCAGCAGTTGTCTTGGATACATTTCAGTATGATGGGTCTCACATCTTAACAGACTTTTACTTCCCTTGTTGGGTTTACACGTGCACGGATGCAAAACCATGAAAGAAAAGAAATAAAGTTGGAAAGAGACATGTAGACAGGAAGAGGCAAATATTTATGTATTTTTTTCCAGTTAACTGCCATTTTATGTTCACATGGTCACTCAAAAATCCAACCTCCTAAGTAATTCTTTGCTGATTAGATGTTTTGCCTCATTGACATCTGAAAAGCTTGCTTGAGCACCACAGGGCAGCAAACAAACAAAACCTTGTATTAGAAAGACCTGCACATGAATGAAGGGCAGTTCATAAAAGGCTGATGATTCTAAGCTTCTCCTAAACCAGCGTTTTAGCTCAATTCTGAGGATTTCACTGAAGTATAGCTTATGAAAATATTTGTCAGCTGTATTAGAGAAGGGGATGACCAGGGTCTGTCTAGTTTAGTAGTCCTATCGGCTGTTTCTGTCGGGATCTGGAGATCCAATGCGTAAGACCAGGCTTAGCGGCAGAAACCTAAAATTAGGTATGCACTGAATATTTGCCAACTGATTATATTCAGCTAAATATTGTAAAAAAAAGTCACATTTAGCCTTCAATAACAGCCAATTAAAATAATCTTGAATAGTAACATGTGACCCGATGACATAATGATACAAGTTTAGTTAATCAACGTGCTTCTAATTGTCGGCAGTGTGAAGATATTTCTAAGTGACAGAAAGCGTCTAAAGAACTGCAGTTTGCATCGCAGGTGGAATGAAATTATCAGGAGGGGGATGGGTATGCTAAAAGCTTTAGCACCACTGCATTAATGTCATTTGAAAGCCAAACAACTGGGTTATGTTATGTATCTGGATAAATGTTATCTGTTGTTTGTTTTAGCCCAGGTTTCCCTTTTCTGTCCCAGTACCAGTCCGTGTTCCACTTGGTACTGGGACTGAAAAAGATTCTTTCCATTTAGTTTATTTTTTTTTACAGACGAAAGTTTTCTTTTGGAAAACTTCCGGATTCTGTTCACCGCACCAGTCAGTCTTGTCATGTGACTTAAAGCAGCTGCTTGGACCATAAAGTTAGTTAATCCACGCAAAAAGGCTAAACAAACAAACAAACAAAATTACGTATTCGGAAAGTTTCTTTGGGGAGAAAAAAGCCAGTGAGGAAACCAAAGACGAAAAAGATAAAGCTGCTGTTTACAGACAAAACCAGGAATTTTCCTGGACATGTGGATTTTCTGAGACAGGAAACCAGAAGCCGCGACTGACTCTTGAATGTTTCACACAAGCAGATAAAAAGTTGCCGACAATTTAAGTTCATTACCAGTTTTACGACGGTTGGTTCATTTCATTTTGCTTTATTTATCCATCACACATTAAAAGTTGCTAAAGTTAGCGTCCGGTTGTTAGCATCCACTTTGACGTCAGGGGAAAACTTTCATCTCAAAGCTTAAGTTTAAATCAGCCGCAAACATTTGACAGAGAATGAAGATTTAATAAAATAGAGTTGCTGATTAGTGTAAACTTGTAATAAAGACGTTCATGAATTTTCCAACAGCAAGGGTGAATTAGGCAGGTATCTGTTTGACTGAGGGAAATTAACTGTAATGAAGACACCTGTGATTCATGATAAACCTGAAACTGACTGACAAAGGGACAATCCAAAACAGAACATGAGTGAAAACCACAACAAAACTGACTAAAAAAACACAAAAAAAGTTCACAATGCTCACAGCTTCATTGCATGGATATTTCTACAAAGAGTTGCTACGTTTGTTTTCACCATGTAACCCTTGTGCAATCTTAGATGACCCCACCCTTACTTTGACGTGTTCTCCCTACCATGACAAAGGTGGATAAAGGTGGAAAGATTTCATGTAATCCATGAACACCAGTGAAGATCACAAATCATTGAAGAAAAAAGGTTCAGAGCACTGTCTAGTGGGGTCTAGATGACCCAACTCCCAATGGTAAAGTGCCTAGGATAGCACAAGGGTTAAACAAATTAGATCTTACACTCAGGAATGTATGAACTGAATTTGAGAAATGAAAATATTTCCATGTATATATGGTATATGAAATATTAGACAAATAATTCTCGGTTTTACACACAGATTGTGTTCGTGGCATTCTTCCTGTTTGCTTCTGAACCATATGCTGTGTTTTTTCCTGCACGTTTAATGCCAGCAGTGAAATGGCACCAACTGCTTTTCCACTCATTTTTGAGTTCAGTCTGTGTGTGAATGACTATCGTCAGAGGACTTGATCATGGTAGTTAACCTAAGTACTGAAAAATGGAAGCTGTTTGCTTAGATTGATGTCAGTATAAAAAACCAACTGATTGAATAAACAGAATTTAAATCAGTTGAATTTGATCAGTGGAAGAGACACTGTGGAGGAAAACATGTACTGTGTCTGTCTGGCATTTGGAGCTCTGCAACACAAAGTAGTCGTAAAGGTCAAATGAAGCCTTTTCTGGTTGTGTCAGAGTCTCCATAAACCAGGGAAAAGCAGCACCAAAAAAAGTTCTACTATTGGAGTCTAATTTTTATTTTTGCTTTCATTTTGTATTAACTTTCAAGAGACGTTTATCTCCATTCTCTGTAAAATATCTGCAGCTCCTTTAAACTTTATTTCCACACCAGATTTCCTGTCATGTTTTGAGTTTGTTGTCTTGTTTTTCGTCCTTGTTCTTGTTCTGTCTTGTTTGTTTCTGTTTCCTGTTTTATTTTGAAAGTTCTCCTGTCTTGTCTGGTCTCTTGAGTTTTACTTCCTTTGGTCCCCATCAGCCCTGATCGTGTTCACCTGTGTCTTGTCTGCCCTGTCTGTATTTAAGTCGTGTCTCTGCCTTCCTCCTGTGCTGGTCCATTAGCTTTGTTATGGTGTTCATGGCGTCCTGTCCTGTCTAGTCCATGTTCCTGTCTCTTGCCTCGTCCATGTTTCATGCCACGCCAAGTAAGTTTTTGTTTTTCCTCTGTGAGCCTGCTCTGCAGCGCTTTTTGTTTGTTTTTTCGTATTAAAACCACTAGTCCCTGATCCTCGTGCCTCCGCCTCTGCTTCTGGGTCCTACCGGCTCTCGAGCCATCCCCACATCGTGACATTTCCTATTGGAACCGATTACATTTTCTACTGATTTTCTTCAACCCAAACTATCAAAGTGAAAGCTCAAATAAAATCACTAAAACTGATATTTTCTAAATATAAAACTTCATTAGAAGCATCCCTGTAACATTAGACCACTGGTTGCTGAATATTATTCATTACTATTATGCTTTGTGGGAACAACTGTCGAAATAAATCAATATAAGAAGTAAAGACTCCTGGTTTTTGTCTATTAAATGCAGATTTCTTTTATTTTAAAGTCGGAGTTTCTTCTGTTTTCTGCCATTACCAAAATAGAACCAATGTGTTTGTTTTCATTAACGTTCCAAGCTTGGGAGTTTCGATTGTGTAGTTGAAGCAGCCGCTTTCAGAAAACAGCGGATGGATTTTGGACACGTGACCGAGCGCAAGAATGAGTCGGGTGTGGTGGAGAGACTCCAGTAGCTTTTTTCAAAATAAAACTTCCTTCAGAGCCAGGTTGTAAATAAAACAGAACTAACCTGCCTTGTGTTTTGTATTGTTTTCTCTGCAGCCCGGTCCCGTCTGTCCCAAGGACTGGTATTGATCCGGGGCTCAGGGTTTGGGGACAACTGATTTAGATTATATACTTTTTAATAATATTGCATATAAAGTTGAGGTGTTGTACACGTGTTTAGAGGTCTATAGTTAGTGATGCCGCAAATTGTTGGTGACCTCTGACCTCAATCTGGCAGTTCCTGAGTTTCCTTCATTCCCGATCATTTATACTTTGTTATAAAACTGCTGAGACTGGACAAGTAGAATATTTGCTTGAGTGGAATTTGCACGACTGAACTTCATGAACAAAGGCATCCTATCACAAGACCAAACCAAAATTCCCTGAGCTCCTGCGAGCGGCCTGCTCTTTCACAGTTTTTAGGGGCACTCTGCTCTGGGTTTTACACACCTGTGGGCACAACAGCTCTTAAACACTTTAATTCTACTATTCAGATGGAAAAGATGTATTAATCTAGTTACATGGGTTTGTAGTACGAAATAAAGTTTTCTCTCTCTTCAGACTTCATTTTATAGGGTGCTTCTATTAAATTTGTTTTAGTTCATTCTCTTTTCTGGTATATTCTTAAGTGTTTCCTTCCAAATAAATCTCGAAACAGCCGATTAGACTCTCTGTATGTTGGAAGCGAGGCCCTACAAAAATAGGCTCAGTTGGATGCAGACAGAATCCATAGACCACAGCTAGCATTGAAGCAGGTTTGTAAAGAGGGCAGGAAGAAAGCGTCTGTCATCAACCGTCCCACAATGTCCAGAGGGAAAGTACCGCATTTGGAATGCAGAGATAGTCAATATTAGTAATCATTCCTGCGTTTATAATCTTTTTCAATACGGGCTCATGAATCCCAGCTTTGTCACCCACGATTCTCTGCTTGACACAAAGCAATATTGACTGCATGCTATGGACCCCGGCTGGCTCCGAATCTGAGCATGAGTCAGATTCCTGCTGATGCCAAAACAATTAAACCCCCCCTGGGACCCCAAGTACTTTCTGGGCTGTTTTTTTTTTTTAGGGACCGGTAATTACAATGTTTCAGAAACAGAAGAATTTTTAAACAGATGGGATAAAGTACAGAAAAAAAAGAGCTTATGTTGTGAGCTGGAATACTTCCCCAGTGAAATAAAGTTCCAGTCTTATTTCAAAGCATGAACTGAAGCTTGCCCACCATCATATCAAACATCTGAGAATCTCAACTCTGGACCATTTCTACACGTGAGACTTTAAAATACCAAACTTTCTCAGAGTCACCTGAGATTTCAGTCAAAGCCACCAGAGCCAGGAGCTGCATTCCATTGTGTATTGATCTCCGTTGTCCCTGCGAGAAGCGCTCGTGCTAGCTGGAGGCTCATTAATCACGCTGACACTCAGACTGACACATGGGACCGAGGCAGCTGCATCGCAGCACTTACGAGCCTCTGTGAACACCTTTCCTGCTTCTGTCCCCCTTCCTCCATTTTCTACCAAGTCTGCTCCTGCCTGTAAGTGGGCGATGTCAGCTCACGCAGCAAATCCACTCAGTCATTTCCCCCTGCTCATTTAGGTCCTTCAGAAAACACTTCACAGAACAAAAAGAACACTAGCTATTGTTAGCGGCCAGAATAAAATGATGTCTCTGTATCATCTGCGGTTTTCTTAACAGCTTTAGTTATTGTTTTCACAAGAAAATCCTAAAACAAATCTATAAGGTTTAGATGGGAGGAACTTTTTCATACGATTTTTTACTTCATCTTGGATGTCAGAGATGAGTGCAGGAACATCAGGAAGGAAAGCTCAGACCAGTCAAAAGTTTCCCGAGGAGTTCTTGCTATTTTTTTCATTTTTGTTCATTGTTCCATTTAATAACATACATACAGCAAAACAACACAAGAGAAGAATCTCTGTCCAGCAGGGAAACAAAGCACTGAGCTAGACCATTGTTCTAAATGAAGGAACAGGTGAAAAGTGAATTTTTAAATTGGAATTTTTTGTAATTTTCCTATTTCCATCATTAGTCATTAATAGATTACCAAAAAAAAAAGAAAAGAAAAACTTTAATCCTAAAAAAAAAATTTCTGGGATGGAAATTTAGGAAAGACATTCAAGAGTTTCATACATAGAATCTCTAAAGCCCAATCTTTTTTAAATCAAATTTATCTTTAAATTTCATATTGATCCATCATATCTATAGGTTTGAACAATATTACCACATAAAAGAAGAGCTTTCTGCTAGTCAGAAGCAAATCAATAGATCTTTTTTGACAATTTTTGATCAATATTCAGGTAAAGTCACTGTTTGTCACAAGAACAGGCAGACGGCTGGATCCACATGCAGCAGGTTTATTAGCACAGCTAAAAGTCCACAAAGCTAAATTTAGGGTCAGGCAGCAGAGGTCAATAGCAGCTATGAGAGCATTAGAGCAGAGACTCAGGATCCAGGCGAGAGGCGGGGCAGGCAAACAGAAAAAGAAGATCAGATCCAGATTACCATGGAAGCTTTTTTCTACACATTTACAAGAGACATTTTTGAAAATATAATCATAAATACCATTTTCTTTATAATTTAAATTAAGTGACAGAATGAGTTGTTAAAGAAGAAAAAGAAAAAGCGGTTTGGCGGATTGCTTTTTCTTTTTAATTTTGAGTCAACCAATGCAGCTTTATTGTGAAAATTAAAAAAAAACATTTCTGGCATTAACTTTTATTTTTAATTATGCTACAGAAAAAAATGAATAGATTACAGCAATGCCAGCAGAGTGATACAAACAATACTTCAGACTGAGTGAGACTCAGTGCGGCACTTTAACATTGGGAGTTGACCACTAGACAGTTGTAACCTGGGTGAGAAACTGCGTTAGTCTCTTCTTGCATCTCTTGCGTGATGACGTCACCACACTGCGTGCGTCGGTGCGTCACACGGTCATGTGACTCGGCCCGTAGGTAGGTTGCCGGGAGAAGCGTATGGGGAAGTTTCGGGTGTTTAGCTGGAGGAGCCGACTACTGGTGACGTTTAGTCCGGAGACGAGCGTGCAATACGAAGAGAACAGGACTGGTCAGGTGATTATTTTGGATGGTGAGCTACAGCCCAGGACCTAGAACCAAACCGGAACTCTGGACAATTAGTCCAGAGCATCCTATGAACTCCACCTGCTCTGGTCGGGTGGTAGGAGGCTTCTTACAGCCACCCTCTTTTCCTTCCTCTCAGTTCTCTTTCGACTCAGTTACGCGGCCATTCATATTTTCACTCACACAATCCCCATCCTTCACTCTGGATTACCCTCTGTTGGACACTTGGCCATTATAACGAACTATGAACTCTTGCAAATGAACTATTGAGTCGAATCTTGAGGAACTGAACCTTCTTGGAGGAGGAAAAAGTATAATTTACAAATGTGAATTATATTTTCTTGTAAATATTGTATGGCCATTCTATGTGTGTGAATGCATTTGTTTCTTTCCTTTGTTTTTTTCCCCTCCAATTACAGGTACCAACAAAGGCAATTCAGCCTCAGTCTCTTTCTCCACTCCTAGAGTCGAACAGAGATCTTCTGATCTAGCCCGGTGTTTATTAAATATCTACTGTGTTTCAGATATTGATACACGTAAAGGTTACACAGTGCGCTGAACCTTTTTTCTTCAATGATTTGTGAACCTCACTGGTGTCCATGGATTACATGAAATCTTTCCACCTTTATCCACCTTTGTCATGGTAGGGAGAACACGTCAATGTAAGGGTGGGGGTCATCTAAGATAGCACAAGGGTTATTTCTGCTGTGGTTGACTGAGTAAAGGAGAGTCAGGTGTGCAGCATCCAGGAAGTGTGAGCTGGGGTTGCTGGGAGATGTAGTGTGGTTAGTACTCTGGGGACAGTTCCCGCTGGTGACCAGAGGGGGAGACAGAGTTCTGACATCTGACACAGTTATGTGTAAACTGTGGCTATCAAATGGAAATGAGACAAATCAGTCTATATTTCATAAACCGTTGAAACTTGCAAGTCCGTCAAAGATTTTACGGTGAATCACATTTAGATGTTTTTATTTTATCTGCAGTCACGTTAAATTGATCAATTTTTTAAAGCTTGTTTTTAACTGAATTCAGGGTAAATGTATAGAACATGAATGCAGGTGAACAACAAAGACTGTAAATGAAAATCAGAGTAGCTTTTTTGTAAAAACTGACCTCAATTCTTTGAACATGTAGATTTTTTTTAATTCTCTCTTGAATTGGCAAAGTTCATTCTTATTGCTTAAGGCACGGTGACAAAAAATGAAACAATATGCTTGAAGTGAAGTGACAGTCACAACCAATAGGACTTTAGAATAAATATATCATAGACAGAACATAAAACATTAAAAATGTCACCCAAAGCAGAAAATGGCTTCATTTAGCATGTATAGGCATGAGGCTATTGGAGAATTGCTTGTAGATCAACAGTATGGGTCAACGTTGAATATTTACAAGTTGCAATAATAAACAGTAATAATGATGATTCTATAGAAAAACTGGTTACAAATTTCTAGCAGGGAGAACAGCAGCAAACTGGATCCTGTGCTTCAGGCTGTTTTTTACAGCAGTGAACCATGACAGAGTAGGCCTGCACAATATACCGCAAATTTATCGTTATCGCGACATCAAGCTGTGCAATATGCATACCTCAAAAGACGGCTAAAATCGCAATAAATGGTTACCTTAAAATGTGCTAAAACAATCTCATGGATCTAATGAAATGAAATGAATCCCTTTATGCATTTAACCAATCGGAAGGACCCGTTTACGTTGTTGATCAATCAGATGAACCCTTTTATGTTTGAAATTTGCCTCCTACGTCGACAAGGGTTATTTGGAGTATAATTTTTAAACTGTTGCAGTGAAATGGAAATGATGTTTTTGGTTGTTTTGCTATTTGTTTATATACCGCAAATTTTATCGTTATCGCAATATTAATCACCAATATCGCATATCGCGAGTTTTCCTCATATCGTGCAGCCCTAACACAGAGTGACAAGCACATGTCATCATATGCTAAAGAGAAAGGCACAAAACATTGCATTTGCATTTTGCTATCAGTTCAATTTTCCATGACTCTCTGCACATGCTGTGTTGTAATGTGTGCTGGATTTTAATGAAGCCGCTCACACTTTTGACGATCGGATATCCAGCAACAACAAAAAGAAAATCACCTTAAGCTCAGACATGAATGGAATTAGCTGTGACTGCTTTGACATTGGAGAAAGTTGAAAACAACACTATGAATATTTAGTCGTGCAGCCTTGGAACACAAGGACTGGTGTGATCTCAGCAGCTGCTGCTGAGGAAGACGTTTCTGCAGGAACGACACCAATCTGCCTTTGATAAAGTCACACAGGTGAGATAATAGGCAAGAGTTACTTTCTCTAAACGCTGAAAATGTTTGTTTCCTTCATAGTCACTTAACAAACTGTTGAAGCCACTTGAGTGCAGAAACACTTCAAAGAAATGAGATTTCAGGTCCAGATGCCACGGCTCAACTTCAAGACAACATTACCTTAACAAATGTGAACCTTCATCGACTTAATCACAAAAGCTGCTTCTTTGTGTGTTTTTTTTTTACATTTTCAACAGACTTTGACATCAGAGCTGGATTTAAACTGAACAACAATAACATGTGACCATGGTTGGATGTTGAAGGAATCTGATGAGTCCATCCCTGCGATGCTGATTGCTTCACCCAGATGAAGATGGACTCTGCAAGGGTTAAGATACTTGCATGTCTGTGATGTTTGAAGCCATAACTATTTATAAACATCATTGACTGCATGCTTCTACAGCATACAACAACACTGCATGCATCAAAAGTATTTACAAGAAAGCTTTATGTTATAAAATCTCTTTGGGAACATTTTAGATGTAATTCCAGCTTCTGATGTTGTTTTAGGGAAGCAGATCAAGTTTTTTCTCTCTTTTGTTTGAGAAGTTCGGAGTAGAGCTGCTGCTCCTCCACATCGAGAGGAGCCGGCTGAGGTGGCTCGGGCACCTGGTCTGGATCCCCCCTGGACGCCTCCTTGAAGAGGTGTTTCAGGCGACTCCCACTGGGCGGGGGCCACGGGAAAGACCCAGGACACACTGGAGAGGCTACGTCTCTCAACTGGCGTGGGAACGGGTTCTGGTCCCCTCAGAGGAGCTGGAGGAAGTGGCCGGGGCCACTGCTGCCCCCATGACCCAGTCCCAGAAAAGCGAAAAGAAGATGGATGGATGGATGTATGGATGGATGTCTAAGTTGAACTGTATTTATAAAGCATTGTCCCTTTGAGTTTTTTTCTGCTGCTTGGTTTCAGTCTTAACACAATGTTAAAGTTCACTTCCTTACTTTTTAGATAACTTCATGATTCAAATATTAATAAATGAATAACAATCAGTCAATTTCTGATTTTTAAGAGAACCTGAATGCCTGAAAAAGGTTTTGGTGAATTCTTCCCATGATCCCGCCTGTTTCTATATGATGGAGAAAGGTACGGATGAGCGTTTGCTCAAAATGGCCGTTAAGCAAATGTTTGTTTACCCAGAAGACATCACTGACACACAGGAGCGTCGATGGCTTTCGCCACATAAAGCAGTACGAAATGACGAGTGTGAACCATCCGCCCGAGTGCTCTGAAGGAGTTAGTGAAAACAGCAACAGCTCTTCATCACTGTCGCTGATGCTGTAACCCGTTTTTATCAGTTCGGATTTCAACAAAGTTGATCTCAAACAGCTACTGAAGGCACACTGCCTCCGTATGGAGGTTTCCAGATCCCACAGCTCAGCTAAATTCACCAACTCAAGGGTAAATAAAAAGTTATTAAGTGAAATGGATAGAAGATAACTGCAAAGATCTTTATTTAGACTGAGCCACCAACTGTTGAACCATACCAAGTTAATTAGCGCTGGAAAACTCACTGGAGCAGACATGGAGTTTCATGCTGCGCTAATTGTGTTTATCCTGCTGGCATAATTACTTTTAATGTCTCTTTGTTTAAAAACGAGAAACACAGACGTATATCATTCCCTGCAGAAAAACTTTTCTTAATATAGCGCTGCGGTGGAATAGTTCAGCGTGCGATCTCCTGGGAGGAGAGACGCGGTACAGAACCACCATCATGCTGCCTGTTATTTGCACCTATGTGCAGCACAATGGGGTTCTGCAGAGAACCAGACTAAAATATACTGTTTTTTTGCTCCCTTATCCATGATTCTGTCTTTGTTCCCCACTCAACTAAAAAAAAGCATCCTGCACAGCCTCACTAAGGGTGCAGTAAGACTGGACATATTTGGTTTGCTATCCAGAGTACATTTCCCCTGATAATTTGGAACACATATTTTAGTCTGAATACACCCAAGTGGACCCTGGTCGGGGACGAGGAACCACTCCGTGACCCATCTTTGTAGGTGGTCTCAGTTTATTTCCAAGCTTCGGTTTGCTCTGAGATTCCTCTGTCTGAATAGGCTCTGTATTCGCAGTGGAACAATTGAACCCAAATGGCCACCGTAGGCGGTCTATACGATGTAAACAGAGAAGGACGGAAGCAACCATGACGATGAGACACAGCGCCTCATTGAAATGTGGTCGGATGGATGCAGGCTGATGGAAACAACTTTTTACATGATACACATTGCTTCTCACTGTTTTCCCAACACTCTATATGTCAGAAACATTTATCAGCTAACCTTCTGAGCTAGCGCCTTGCAGCACGTCTCCACCGTACCTAAGTAAAAAGTAAAAACTGTTGGACCTGACGTTGATACAGACATTCAGAAACTGTCAGTGAAATTTAAAATTTGAATCAAAGAACAGGATTGTTCCATTATTCTTTCTCCCGCTGCTTTGCCCCGCCCTTATAAGTCCTGGCCAATAAGTGAAGAGATCTTTGGACACGTGGTTTTGTATACTAGCATTGGTTCAAAAGAAGAAAGTCTGCTTGATGGCAGTCCAAATACAGACCAACCGCACTGCATCTGGACCAAACTAAGAGGACTCCGTCTGGACCAACAGACTTTTTTTGTCTGAATACACCAGTCTCAGGTAAAAAACTGGATAAAATAAATAAAGAGTGATATATGTAAATAGTCTACTATTGTACATCACAAAATACTGCTGGATTTTTTTTAACATTCAAAGAAGGGAACATTCACAGCTTTACAAATGACACATCTTTGTGCTAAGGACGAAGGCAAAGTCTTTTAACAAGTCGATTAACAACCATGATCAGCATGTGTTCCAATGCTACAGTAAGGCTAATATAAGCTGAAAATCCTTTCAAACACTTATGTTAACAACAGTCGGGCCTAATGAACAACTATGTAAATGAACTATTGTTTACAAGGACACTCTGCTGCTTTGCCTGAAGGAAAGAGCCTCTGGTATCACCTACAATCGGTGATTAAAAAGCGCCTTTGGGTGAGCCTTTAATTCAGAATGGCTTCCTGCCACAGGAGTGCTGATGTCTCCACCTTTCAGCCGTGTGGCAGTCTCTCTGATCTCCAGCTTGTCAGTTAAGCTCACGGTTGTGGACGAGAGCATCGTTGCTGCCGTTGTGACAGTATCTCCTTTTTGGAAGTTCCTGGCTCCATTGAAGCTCCCCTGGAGGCCTCCCTTCCAAATAAACACAGGAGCTTCCAAATGCAGATCTGAAGCTTTAATGAATAATTCATTAAGCCAGTGCGTCACTCCACCTTCCCGTGGATTGCTAATCATTCTGACAGTGAATTATTAGATACTCCTGATCCTTGTGTACAGCCTTGTCACATTGTTGGTCTGTAAGCAAGGAGGGGAGCTGTTTGCTAATTTTGACATTACCGTTAAGCAACAGAGCTCCTCTTCAAGGGAGGCGCCCTGATGTCAGTCTTCCAGCAATGTGGATTTGGGACTGCGGAGCCTTGCTGCTCGAGTCAGGACAGCCACGTCTGTTCAGTGAACATGTCTATGGACTTGAGATCGGTAACGCTTTCTTTTACAGTACAGTACTTCCAGTGTAGTTAAGTGGTGTTCACATGGTTCATATATTGTAACTACTGGGTACTTACAGGGTATTTACATGGAACTTTTTATGGAATTTATTAGGCACTTGCAGGGTGTTTACAAGGTACTTTTTAATGGGACTTACTGGGTACTTTTTTGTGTCTTCTCTGTACTTATACTGGGTATTTATAATATACTTACTGGGTATTTACATGTTGTGCAATTCAAGATTCAAGATTCAAGAGGTTTTTTATTGCCATATTCATATTGTGGCTACAGGAAGTAGAATTTGTTTAGTGCAAATGTGCAACATAAAACAGAAGAACAGTAAGCAACAAAATTTTTACACAATAGACAGAACAAAATATAAATAGAGTCAGTAGTGCGAGGTGTCAAAACAGTGCAAACTGAGAATGTTCAAGGTGCAGGTAGTGGGCTGGTGACTGGATTGGACATTGGCGTGAAATTTGGGGGGGGGGTTACAGGGCGTTTAAGAGTCTGACTGCAGAGGGAAAGAAACTGTTCTTGTGTCTGGAGGTTCTGGTCCTGATGGACCTTAGCCTCCTGCCTGAAGAGAGTAGTTTCAGTAGGTAATGTCCAGGGTGGGAAGGGTGGCAGCTATCCGGCCTGCACGTCCCAGGTTCTGGAGGCATTATAGTTCTGAAGACCAGATGGAAGGCTGCTGGCCGATCACCTTCTCTGCTATTTGCTGTGGGCTGTAGCCTGTTAATGTCCTGGTTGTGGCACTAGTGTACCACCACCGGTGATGGAGGAGGTGAGGATGGACTCAATGATGGCCGTGTAGAACTGCACCACATCATCTGGGCGACAGCAGACTTTCTTCAACTGCACGCAGGAAGTACATCCTCTTTCTTCTGGGCCTTTTTGAGGAGAGAGCAGTGGATGGCTCCCCACTTGAGGTCCTCGTGATGGCTGGTGCCCGAGGAAACAGACAGAGTCCACAATGGTGATGGTAGGAGTCTGTCAGGATGAGAGGGTGAGGGGGGCTGTGGCTTTCCTGAAGAGTCCACTATCATCTCCACTGTCTTCTAGTGTTTAGCTCCAGGTTGTTGATGCTGCACCCGCAGACAGCCAGTCGACCTCCCTCTAGGCAGACTCATCATCATTAGAGATATGAGTCTGATGAGAATAGTATCATCTGCAAACGATCAGTTTGACAGAGTCATGGCTGGAGGTGCAGCAGTTGGTGTACAGAAAGAAAAGCAGAGGAGAAGGTACATAACCCTGTGCAGATCATGTGCTGATAGTTTGGGTGGTGGAGACATTCTTTCACAGCTGCACACACTGCCTCCGGTCCGTGGGGAAGTCAATGAAATCCACCTGCAGGTGGAGTCAGAGCCACGTTGGTGGAGGAAGGCTTTCCTGGAAGAGAGGGAGGAGATGGTGTTTGAGCATGAGCTGATCCTAAACAGGATCCTAGCATAGGTACCCGGGGAGTCCAGGTGCTGCAGGATGAAGTGGAGGGCCAGGTTGATAGCGTCGTCTACAGACTTGTAGGCGAACTGCAGAGGGAATCCAGGAGGGTGAAGGATTTGAGGTGGGGGAGGACCAGGCGCTCGAATGACTTCATGACTACAGACGTAAGTGCCACAGGCCTGTAGTCAGTGAGGCCAGTTATGCGGGGCTCCTTGGGGACAGGGACGATGGTGGACAGTTTAAAGCAGGCCGGGACGTGGCAGGACTCCAGGGAGGTGTTGAAAATGTCTGTGAAGACTGCTGCCAGTTAAACCTCTTGCCAGTGTTTTCAGGAGTGGCAGGGAGCAGATGCCGTCCAGACGCAACCCCTTCCGTGGGTTTTGCTTCGACTTATGCACCTCCTCTTCTGTCACTGAGAGGACAGTGGCCAGAGAGGTGGTCTGGGGTCATACTGTCCTCAGTGATAGTGGTGGGGGCAGAAGAGTGGCACCAAAGTTGTTGAAACCTGTTCAGTGAGGGGGAGGAGGAGGGTTGTGGGACCTCCAAACCCTGGCATAAGGTGTTAAGCCTCTCAGCCAGTTGTGCAGGTAGTCAGCAGCATGTTGGGCTCTGGGCTTGTAGTTAAGTTGCCTAGGCCCTCTCCAAAAGAGGTGACATAGTTGACAGAAGAATTGGTCTTCAAGTTTATTGTACGAGCTCTCGCTGCAAACCACCTCCGCCATATGGCTCTCTTTGTCTTCCGCTCTGTAGGCTGCTTCTTTATCCTTCCTCAGCTGTCTCAGTCTGGGTGTGAACCAGGGTTTATCATTGTTATAAGTGACTGGGTTTTTGTTTGAGATAATGCTGTCCTCCTGCAAAACTGGACCTTGACGTCTGATGTCTGTAATTATCAAACTGGTCTGTAGCAGCTCTAAACACATCAGTCCGTTGTGTGTCCCGAACCGTGCAAGCTCCTCCACAACCTCCTTTAGTACATCTTGAAGTCCTCACTGTTGGTTTGGAGAGCTTCAGCTTTTGTCTGTATGCGGGGATGAGGTGAATCAGAGTAGTCCCGGCTTGAGCCACACTTGGAGCCCTTTTGCTCTATAGCCCCGCTGACTGTTGTATAGCAGTGATCCAGCGTGTTCTGCTCTCTTGTTGGGCATTTGACAAACTGTTTGTATCTAGGGAGCTCCTTGCTCAGATTCCCGTTAACAAATCCCGAGGATAATGATTAAAAAGAATCCGGGAAAAGGATTCGTTCCACAGAGAATCTGCTCATGACAGCGCTGGGCGTGCCGTGCACATCCGCTTTCGGCGGGATGTAAATAGCGGCCAGAATAGATAAACAAACTTCGGCGTGGGGGGTAGAATAGGTTTTTTACCCAGTTGGTGAAGATATATTCCACGAAGGAAGAACAGTGCGTGGAATTACAGTCACATCCGAACAGCAGGTGTTGTTGATGTAATAGCAGACACCTCCGCCTCTGGACTTTCCTCCGGAGAAGTCCCGATGTCTGTCCGCGGAGAAGCTGGAATCCTTCCAAATGAAGCAGCATGATCCGGGATCTGCTCATTGAGGCGCGTCTCCGTGACACAGGGAACTGGGAAAAAAGTCCCTGTTCCGCATCAGCAGTGCCAGTTCATCCATTTTGTTTGCTGAGTGGCGGCGTTGGAGAAGATTCAGGTAGGCGAGCGTCGCCCCGTCTCCGGGCGCTTTGAAGCACTCCGCGCGCTTCCCTATCCTCCGGCGTCTCACTTTTGCTCTTAAAAATTGGACTAAATCTGCCGCAGCTGCCAAAAAAACCGGTAGTAAATCTGACGGAGTTGAAGTTTTGATGGTTAGAAGCTCTTCACGAATTGAAACCGCGTGACCTGTTCACGAACAATATGGAAAAACATAACACCGAGCACACTAGCACCAGGGCAACCATCCTCGGCGCCATCTTGGTTTTACAAGATGGCGATGGCAATGGTGTCTTCTGTGGTACTTACCACATGTAAGAACAAGGTAAGTACAAATAAAGTACATTGACCTTTCAGGTCTGCACTCGTATGTTTCATGGTATTTACCATGACTTTACCACAGAAACTACCCCTTAAGAAAAAATGAGAAAACTGGACTGTAAAAAGAAAGTCAGCCCTATTTCCACTCTATTACTTAGTACTTACAATATTAAATGCTGAGTATATTAAAGCGTGTTACCTTCGCACAGTGTACATACACACTTATTATTCTGACCTTTCCAAAGGAGACAATGCTAACTTGTTGGTAAAGTACAGAAAGTTGGTAAGTTACATGTGGTAAGTACCACAAAAAACCCCGTTGCACAACATGTAACCCAGTAAGTATATTATAAATACCCAGTATGTACCACATAAGTATGAACCAAATAGTACCACATAAATACACAGTAAGACACATAAAAGTACGCAGTAAGTCCCATAAAAAAGTACCATGTAAATACCCTGAAAGTACCCAGTAGTTACAATATAATTACCATGTTAATACCATTTTAGAACACTATGAAAGTACTGTACTGTAAAAGAAAGCATTACCATGAGATCTCTAAAGAAATCCTATAAAATTTGCCTTTCAGACGCCGCTCGACTGAGAACACTCCTCACTTTTCACCCTCCGGCAAGAGCAGGTCATTTTTCTGAGGTTCTCTTTCCCCAGCAACCCACCCCTCCGTCCTGGAAGCCACGCCAGTCTTATATCAACGGATGTCACATTGCGTCAGCGTCTTCTTCGGGCTAGAGGAGAGGCTTGCTGGGCTCTCCTCAGAACTGAGTGCTGCATTTGACCCTGTCGTCGGCAATTACAGCCACCCTGCAACCGTCACACAGCGCAGCTATTGTCAATAAGTCTTGAATTTAGGCCTGATATGCGCATTGAAACCCCTCGCGGCTCTGCGCTGCAGGGAACGCTCTGTGATCCTTACAAAAGAAACAAAATACAAGCTTGGACCTTGACCCTCTGCTTTACAAATCAGTAGCTTTCCTTTCCTTTTATTAGTGAGTCATTTTTTTCTTTGATGTGTGGGAAGTGAAGAGGTGTTATTAAGGGGAAAAGAACATGTGAAGTTAGTTCTTGGAAGAGAGGCCTGTGAGACTTTTCTTTTTATCCATCAGTGTAGCTTTTTTTTCCTTTCAGGAGGAATGTTTTATACAAATTTATTTAACCCTTGTGCTATCTTAGATGACCCCACCCTTACATTGACGTGTTATTCCTACCATGACAAAGGTGGATAAAGGTGGAAAGATTTCATGTAATCCATGAACACCAGTGAAGATCACAAATCATTGAAGAAAAAAGGTTCAGAGCACTGTCTAATGGGTCTAGATGACGCAACTCCCAATGTTACAGTGCCTAGGATAGCACAAGGGTTACAATACCTCAAAAATAATTGAGAGTGCAACTCTGAGTGTTTTCATGCACGTGAATAAATGATTCAAAAAAAGAAAAATGTAACAAACCTGGAACAAAATTCATATTTGGCCAAAAGATTTAGCTAGAGCATTGAATGCTAAGGACGTCTGTCTTTTATTCAACAATGCTCGTCTAAATATATTATTATTTTTGAATTTGGGGGAAAAAATGGCAAAACTCTTTAAAGTATCATAAACCTCCAATGGTCTTCAAGCCATTTCAACCTACAAAATTCAAAATAAGACCTTTTATTTGAATAAAGAGAAAAGTGTTTTTCTGCACAATATTATAAATACACTGTATTTTCAGCATCCTTTTGATTTTTTTTCTTTTTCAACTAAGAAAAAACAAATGATATATTGTGCAAGAATACATCGTGTGCGCAGTGGTTAGCGGTCTTGCCTCCTGATAAGAGGCCTCTGGTTCAGAAGCCTGCGACTGGAGGACCTGCACCTTTCTATGTGGGTTGTTGTTCCTCCTTTTCTGTTTCGTAGTAGCCAGGTTTCTCCAGGGACTCTGGCGTCCTCCCACCAAAAACATATACGTCATAGGTTAATTGGTTGGTCCAAATTGTCCCTGGGTGTGAATGTGCGTTGTCTGTGTGATTTGTGGCAGAATGTCCCCTGCTTTTTGTACATAATTGGCTGGGTTTAGTAGATGAATGAAAAAAAGATGAACACATCAAATGTATCACAGTGGAGCATTGGCACAATTTGCTGATTCATCACTGACATGTCACCTAATTGGTGTTCACATTTCGCAAGCTCACCTCCGCCCCCTTCTCCTCCGAGATCATCACATTCAAGCAGCCAACCGCCAACAACTTCTGACTACTCAAGCTTCACTATTAAATCTTTCTATCACACTGTCAAGAACCCTCCTTATTGAAATAAATATGCCAAAAAGTACAGGCAGCTGTTGATAATTACAAAAAAACAACATTTTAATCTGTGCAACTGTAATATGCAAACATAATACTCATCCTGTTTGGTTCTCGTTTAAAAATGACCAAAGGGTTGGGTTAAGGACACAGCGTGTTTGCATGTAGCACGTCACCTGGCCATCACAGCAATGGAGAGAATGCCCAAACATGCAGGACCCAATGAAGCCTTGGACCAGAAGACAGCGGTGCAGTTTTTCAACTCTAGGCTTTGAAGCTCACACTGACACACACAGCTAGTGTTACAAATGGGGGAGACACTTGGCGTGGGGGGTGTCAGATGCTTACCATGTAATTGCAGTGTTCACAGCTGAGGTCTGTCAGTTGACCTTGGCAGCATGTCAACCGTTCTCCCCCTCAGTTTCCTACAAGCAGTCCTCTGACCGCCCGTGATCACAGAACTGTTGCTGTCGCACAGTTAAGCCTGGACTAAAGACGCAAAGCAAATTAAATTATTAGATCCTATGTTTCTGCAGGAAAGATGTGGGAAGCTCTGGAGTAAAGTGCAGAAACTCAAGGTTAAGAGTTGTCTTGTTGTTCAAGGCAGTGAATTCCCAACGAACACAGTCAGTCTGAGAAACAAGCACTCTGAGAAACATAATCCCAATCAGATTGGGACAAAATTGCACCCACATTTAAACGCGTTCCTGCACAGTTCATGTTTTTTTTTCTGTGGCAATTAAAATATATTTGTGAAAATTGGTTATATTTTTAACTACTTTAGTTTGATTATCTATATTATTGTTTGATCAATGCAGCAAAGGTCAAACGCTGAACTGTTCAACTGATTAACTGAAAGGTAGATAAACCCCATTCTTCATCCCTCATGCTCCTGCACTCTCCTCATGCATTCCTTTCATCAGATTATTCTTTTCATCCTTTACACACTCTCTTTTTCATCTTTTCATCCATTCTTCACCTTTTATTGTTGTCTAATTCCCGTATTCTCCTCATCTTTCCCACCATCTGGGATCTTTGAACAGGCTTCAAAACTCATCCATGACTCTCCCCATATGTCCTCAGACTCTCAGACAGCCCGGTCTAATTCACATTCTTCCTTCTCTGTCTTTTCTACCTGGCCAGCTTTAATTCTTTAGCGTCCAGTCCAAACAACAAGATCTGGCATGGCCTCTCATCTAAAAGCACTCTGTACCCAGCCCAGGTTTTTTTTAACTGTGGATCAATTGGGAGTGAGTTTTTTCGCTCTGGCTAATAAGTCTTTACAATTCTTTAATTTTGTTTTAATACACTAAATGAAATAAAACACAATTGCTATACAGAGAGGCCGGACCAGGAGCACATGCATAGGAATCCACTTCATAAGAGAAAAAATAAGATGGAATTTGAATTAAAAATTACTAATCTATCTATCTATCTATCTATCTATCTATCTATCTATCTATCTATCTATCTATCTATCTATCTATCTATCTATCTATCTATCTATCTATCCTATCTAATATCTATCTATCTATCTGTCTGTCTGTCTGTCTGTCTGTCTGTCTGTCTGTCTGTCTGTCTGTCTGTCTGTCTGTCTGTCTGTCTGTCTGTCTGTCTGTCTGTCTGTCTGTCTGTCTGTCTGTCTCTGTCTGTCTGTCTGTCTGTCTATCTATCTATCTGAAACTTTTATTTTTGTTTCTAATTTGAGGTACCCAATTACCAATGGGTTGATGTCCCACAGAGAGAGGGCAAACTTAAAGAAATGCTGATGTTGGAATGATCGGAAAAATGCCAGTCCTACTTGGTAAGCACACACAGACGTCAGAAAAAACATCCAACTCTTCTGTAGTGCACCATCCATGGGGAGGCACCTGACATACATGGAAAACAAAACAGGTTGGAGGGCCAGCTTAAATAGTTTAACAGGCCACACACACTCCCCCAGCCGTAGTCTGCCCACCCCTGTGGTCAAAGGCCCTACTCTAGAAACCAGGCTTAGTAGGTGTCTGAAAAAACCTTTTTCTAAAGACTCTTTGGGGATGATTTAAAACCAAACCTCCAAGCAAAGGTGAGAGCACAACTGAGCTTCTTCTACAAGGTAAAACAGCACCTCAGAGCTTTGAGGAAAGTTCTCAACTGCAAACATCTGCACCAACAGTGAGCCTCAGAAACAAACATTCATCCCGCAGTGCCTTTGAAACAAAGGTTTTATTCAGGAAACTATTGCTGAAGCCGCTGCTTTTGCAAAGGGGAAGATCGTTAGGCAAACATCCTTCTATTCACGGCTTTATCCGCACACTTTGACGCGACTCTGACATGTCTGTATACGGCGGAAAAAGCTGAGAAGGAACTGCGAGGCTCCAGCCTGCAAATATTAAGTTAAAAATCAAAACGTTTTGATTGTTTGATTTAGAAAAATTAAGAAAAATGCTTATCTAACATACTGTGTTCATTTGCACGGCTGTGAAAATTGAAGCAATTTTTTTCAAGATACATCGCCGGCTGATCAAGAAAACAGACAAATTCTTTAGGTCCTGCTGTAAATTTACATTTATGAGAAAGCAGCAACAAAAAAAGGCACACCTGCAAGAAAAAACCAAACATCTTTATTGTTCATGCTTGTCACTGACACAAAAACTGAACGGCAGATTTGAAGTTTGTTGAGATTTCGCTGTGGTTCACGGTCGCTGCACTCCAGAGCACATCAGTGCGTTTCCACATCCACATAAATGCAGCCTTCTATAATTATACCGCCAATTGGTCGTCTAAACAAACACGCAATGAGCATATGGAGTGTGGCCAGGGACATGGAATTAAGCGGGGGAGCAAAAGATCGATCGACTGTTTGACAACACTGTTTACACAAAACGAAGAGCTGAATTATTAATAAGGAAAAAAGATACAGTTGGGAAAATAAACTTTAGTCATTTCAGGCTGAAAGATTTTTTATTGAAAGATGATAATTCCACTGAGGGAGCTTGTGTGACAGGAACTGCTCTCACATTAGTAATTGAAGGAGTGGTTATAAATACTAAAAAAAACGAATGTTCTGCTCTATTCTTATTTCAAGAGGGTAGCTTTTTGAGTCAAATAGCCAAACCATTAGAGAGGCTTTATTTATTTAGGTTGTTATTTAGCCTTTCTCCAAAAAACAGACTTGTGCTGTAATTTGAATGCTGTGTTTAGAACTATCTATGAGGCCCAATAAATAGATTCTCACCCCAGCTGCTTTTTATTGAGACTAGAAAAAGCCATTCTTATTTACAAAGGGGTTACTCGAAGCAACAACTTGCCAAATTGACAATTGCCGGTAGGACGACTTTAGCTTCCCATTGAGTATTTCACATACCCACACAAAATTAAAAGAAGGAAAAGTTCAACTATAAAACTGTCAAAACTTTCAGACTAAATTTCTTCGGGCTTTGTCAAACCAAACCCGCGATAACCGCTCGGCTGCTAAATGTAGCGTTGGTCACAGTAAATCAGCCACCGGAAAGAATACATCACCCAAATATGGAAAGTCCTTTGGCCTCAAAAATGAATTTTAATTAAAGTGTAATAGCTTATCTAATCACCCACGGCTTTCAGGGCTGTCTCAAAAGGTTAAAACTATAATGCATTTCTGACAACAAACTCACTTTTACAAATCTGCATTTCAATTAACGTCTGCAGTTCAAGGACCAGAGAAAAAATGCATATGAAATTAATAAGCCCTGAGAAATTCAGCGTTCAAGAGCCGTACCATATTAACTGCAAAATGAGATCCGTCTTCGCAGCTCCACCTTCCTTATCTCAGCCAGCTCAGCCGGGATGTGATTCTTTGTCTGGGATTCCCGGAAGGATCGAAAGATCGTTCAAAATTCGGTTTTTAACTAATTCAGTGGAAGTGCTTAAACCTGAAATGCATCCAGGGAAGGTTTTGTGGGCGGACAACCTTTTTCATGTGCTGCTTACTTTATATTCATATGGCTTATAACAGGGAGCAGTGAGAGGAGTTTAGTGTTAGCCAGCGGGTCTTTCCGGCTCTCAGGCACCACGACAACAGATGTCACTGGAAAGAAAATGATCAATTATTTACGCAGACAGAATTCTTTCCATCTTTTTAGAAGTACTGCCAACTATCAAAGCTCAAGTTTTTCAAATAAATCCACGCAGTTCACATACATTACAGTTTGTTTTTGGAATGCTGAGATGTGAGAAGTTGTGAGTCACCCGTGAGTCAGTCTATTGTCCGATTGTCTAACTTTTCTTCTAAGCTCTTCCTCATTAAGGTGCTTCGTGTTTGTTGTTATAAGAGGTCAATTTAAAATGAAGAAGCATCTGAATCTGCTGACACAGCAGTAACAATACATGACTTAACATTTCTCAAAAATAGTCGCAAGAAGTTTGCTCAGATTTATCACATTTGAAAAAATATGAGCTCCCACCTGCAGGACACAGTCCTTTAGTTGTGCATTTGACAAATAAATAGAGCCCAACCTTTCTGTTCAGAAGTTTTCACTTGGGACTCTTTGGTGCTATCTGATGTGATTTTACAGTAACACATTTTCTGGCTGCTTCATCATCCCGTGCAGAGATGTCATCATTCAGTAGGAGATATGTAGAAGCTGGGGATATAAAATACAATTATGATGGATTTTTTAACATCTCCAGTTATTTAGGAGCACTCTGAAATGTAATGAATCTTTACATTTACTTACACAGTTATTCTCAACTGTCTGTGTGTTCAGGCGCTGCACATTGTAAAGTGAAAGAACTACATGAATTGAAAAAAAAGGAATGAATTGAATGAAGTGCAAAGCAAAAAAAAGGAATCACAATGACAGTCGTCTTGATGGGCTTCGAAGTAAAACATGAACTCAAAAGGATCATGAATACAAAGAGGTTCAATAGGGAAAATACTAAAATGAACTAACAAACTGACTAAGCTATACTGGCATCCCTGCCCTTTAGAGTTCATGACCGCCGCATTGCTCATGGTTAAAAAGCAGCTGCAATGAAATTGGTGTTTTTAACATGTTCTTCTAGCATTTTTTGATAATGCAGGGCGCATGTAAAGATACATATAAACTTAAGTTGAGTATTTCTTTATACCGTCATTTATATGCAAATCAGGAGCAATTAAGAAAAAAATGAATTATGAAAAAATGGCTTATTTGTGATGTAGAAAATATGCTTGGCACACCAAAAGCTCCCTGCTCCGCTGTGCAACGGGGAGGGGAAGGGGGGCGGGGTTGCTCCTTGCCAGAGGTGACTTTTTGATAAACAGCTGCCGCTCTGTAGAAACTATGTTCTAGAAAATTACACTGTTTTTTGATTTTTGGATGACAACAGTATAATCTTAATTAAAGACCACTGGGAAGCTTTGAAAATAGATCAAAGAGGATGGGGTGGGCCATCCAGGGGCAGCCTGGCTAGAAAAGAAATATCAGGCTACTTTGGGTGTGGATGGAGAAACAGAGCGAACACAACTCTCTTCGGCTCCATGGACTGACATTTTTCAATTATGCACATGACGGAACGGGATTAGAGCTTTAATCTGAGCCTAATCCTCAAACAAACAGCTCCAAAGCCTCCATTTCCAGTCACCCAAGCCCCACATTTTTTCAGTCCTGTTAGCTGTCTTCCCCTCTGGTCAGCCATGTTCTTAGATGAAACTGTAAGTGCAAACTGTCAGTTCACTTGTTATAAGCACATCAGTTTCTGTAAAAAGAAAAAAAAGAAAGAGCAAAAGCCAAGACTGTGACACGTCTCCAAAACTCCCCACTTAGTTGGGATTCATTCACACTGAATTAGACTCACTGCAGTTTGTTTCCCTGGATTGTCATTTCGATTGTTCTGTCCTCTCCAGTCAAGATAACAGTTTATCGTTTGAGGCAAGAAAACATTTTATCTCTACAGGAACTCACAGATTGTTTTCAAGTACTGATGAGTGGATGAAACTAATGGACGTTTTTCACACACTCACCATCCCTCTACTTTAAATGGGGCGCCTGGACGCAGAAGACACACAAGTCACATAAAGCTTTTAAGTTGTAGCACATGGTGAACTAAAGATATTTATCTTAACCAAATCACCAAAAGACAGTTTCCCCAGGAGATTAAGGTAACCTTTACCGACAGGATAAGAGGGTCCCAGTGTTCAATGGACGCTGTTGAATACAACTAAGGATCAGTAATAAAACCACCATGTTGGTGTACTTGGAATTAATTAAAGCTACATTCACACCGCCCTCAGCAACGCACATTCAAATAGCGCTTCAAAGAAAAGTCTATGGAAACAGGCATTGAACACTGCCTCCTGTTCCATGTTCAAATCGGTGCTAGGCCGACGCTCAGAGTGTGCCATGAGACCTCTGATCACACCTGTACATTGACTCAACATTGAAACTTGACGCCCCTGACGTGAGGGATGCTGTTTGGTGTGAGCGCAGCAAAGCAGAGCATTGGCTGCAGATAAGTAATCTCTGAAACACAAAAGCTGCTGCACGTCACAGTATGCTCGACCTTGTTCTCAAACAAAACCCTCCGTCTCTGTGTTTCATATCTGTATTAAAATATTACATTTGAATAACAATGTACCCCTGCGATGCCATCGAACAACCCTTACAAAGGCTTTCACATTTCTACACTGAACACAAGACATGTAACTCGAGGATAAATACAGAACTTTTAAAAATGTTTTGCTTGTTCTGGGTCCAATGTGGAAATGGGGTGAGGGGGGGGGTCAGTCTAAAGTCATTTTAGTTCTGACTCTGGATTCATGGACCATCAGATGCTGTTTTCAACATGTATTTAGTTGAAACATGTTTACAGCTTTTATGTCGTTGCGGTGTAAGTGCTGATGCAGTCGCTTCATTTGATGAATTCAAACAGTCAGTCGGGTTTTTAAACTGCTTCTGCAGCTGATACACTTCTGCTAAAACAGCAGCAAACGTGTCTGTAAAGAAACAAAAAGCATCGTTCTACACTGATAATGATCCCGCAACTTCAGTCAATAGACTTATCACAAACACTCTCTGACTGGGGGCGCACCACGCTCTTGAGTTCTGTCTGAGTGATTTCATCAAATCAAAGGAGCGATCTGTCTCATTCCCTCGACATGTACGGCCGATCGATTCCAGTCAAACACGGAGGCTGCTGCCTCTTCCCCCCTGCCAGCCTGCTCCTTACTTCTCCTGCCATCTCTCTCTGTCACCTCCTGAATGCAGATGGCTTTGTGAGGCAATAGAAGGGAAAATGCAGACACAGATTCCTCTGCTTGTCATGCCTCCACACACATCAGTGTAACAGCCTGCAGAGTTCTGGTTTTGTGACAGAAGATCCTGTCTTAAACATCACTTTGTGAAGAATCCTTTCCTCTTTAATCCCTCCGTTTGGTTTCTGAATCAGAAGAACACGAGATCAAAACTTTGCAGACGAGTTTAGTGTACTGCACATTTCTGTTCAGTGCTCTCACGCTGTGTCGTATGTCGTATAAGCTGTTGTTTTTTCTGGGAACTTGGCTGGTTGCCTTGTGGGTGTGCTCAGGTACTCAGACATTTGACAGATCTAATGATGGATGCAGAGTTAGAACAACCCCTCTAATGAAAGAAAGTTACATAAGCCTTTAAAAAAACACAAAAAAACACCTTTGAATTCCAAATTATAATGGTTGCTGCCACGTTGTTGTTTACGTGAGTACTGTGGAAGCCTTGACACACATTCTTAGTGCAACTTTTAATAAAGTCTATCTATCTATCTATCTATCTATCTATCTATCTATCTATCTGTCTGTCTGTCTGTCTGTCTGTCTGTCTGTCTGTCTGTCTGTCTGTCTGTCTGTCTGTCTGTCTGTCTGTCTGTCTGTCTGTCTGTCTGTCTGTCTGTCTGTTATTGAAAATAAAAATCTGTATTCTTCATAGAAAGTTTTATGGTTGCCAACATAAACTGTGAGCCTCTGACACATTTGAGGAAAGCTTTGACGGAGGCAAAGATGTGTGCGAAAAGGTCAGATTCTGCAGCACAGAGCTGTGGTGATTGTTACAAGTCTGCAGCAGCACTGGGACATGACATCCGTCTTCCTTTATTACTCCTAAACCTGTTGTCATTTCCAGACGGAATCATCACGGACTACACCGTGTTAAGGTTTACCTAAAAGACAGATCCATCCTGACTTTGCTGTTAAATCTTACAATCATCCAGCAGCTGGCTGGATTTATGAACACCTCTCAACCAAATTACTTTCACCCAGTAGCCACGGAGACCTCTGCATGCCTTTATGCGGGGTAAATACGGGCATGACCTTTGCTGTGCAGTGTTGGACGCATATTTTTATGTGAAAAATAATAACAATCTGAGCTTCACCTCATGCTCTTTTTCCTTGTGGATCCACGCTGTCAGTCAGTGATAATTGTTACCATCTGGGAGGAGGGGCTCTCTGAACTCTAACTACCTCTGGGGTGGAAAATCTAATACTATGGAGCTAAGCTAATAGGTTTTGTGTTGTGCCTGCATCACATCATTAATAATTACACTTCACAATAATAATAATAATAATAATAACAATATAAATAATGGCTTTTTAAGCCACATCTCCAGGTTTTTGCTTTGTGACAGAATGTCTCCAGTAGAAACCTCCAGAAGACACAGAGAAGAGCTGCAGCTGAATCAGCTCCATCAGGTTTTGGACGCTAAATGCTGATTGCTCGGGTTTTTCTCATCTTCTGGTTGTTAAAACTACGGTCACATATGCACACACAGCAACCTAACTAAAGGTTTTCTCAGCAAATTCCGCCGGTGGCCATGCAGAGGCATTTGAAATTTTGAGACAACAGTTGCATTTTGCACGCCGCGATGTGGTTTTAAGAAAAACTTGAAATTTTATGGCCATAGGACAATTTCTTGACAAAGGTCTGTGGCGGCCCGTGCACATTTGAAGGTCGCAGATGGTGGCAGGCGGGTGACATGAAAGCAGCAGCGTGATAACTGACTGATGGGAGGGTCTTCAAGGTCCCCAAACTCGTCTGATGATCAGCCGATTTCAGACTGCCCCCCTGGAGCCCCCCGCTTGCCGTCTCACTGGCATTCTGATTGTTAGAAATTGAATGGTAGCAGCGCAGGCTCTCAACGATGGCTATTGACATGGGCCTGGGGCCAAGCAAAGACCGGACGGCAATCACACGATCCCGGCCACTGGGGGTCCAAATGGTTTGACGGCATTGATGCTGGACAAAACTTATCATGGCGTGGATAGCACCACAGTGACTCCAAGACCTGTATCTTGACGAATTGCAGTTGATGCTGAGAACATAAAGAAGACAAAACACTGAGCTCGTTACACAACTCCTAAAGAAGAGTCAGATATCCAGGAGAGAGTTGCAGACCACATCACCATGTTGCCTAAAAATTATGACGTGTGTCACATTTTATATACCCCCGGGATACCAGGTGACTGGCGGGTGGTGGCACTTGACAGGGATGGCTGCAGTCCAGAGACATTTACATATCGTCCAATCAGAGCTGCTGCTGGCTGGCGATCCAGACACCACCGCCCTGCAGCCGCCCAGCTGTTGCCCAATTTTGTAATGGCTTCTGACAGTTGCCTGACTTTCCTTGTCTAAATTCGTGACAACGCCAACGATTAAAAAAAAAAAAACAATCGGGCAGCATTATAAAATCATTGGTGGCATCTGTAGGATGAGGGACCTTTTTATTGATACACATTGACAAAGATTGAAATGGATGAAAGGGGAGCACTCCAACATCCACTGTGTCCAGAGCGTGCACTGTGAAGATGAAGACATCATTCCTGTCATTTCTTTTCTGCAGGAAATGCTTCCATATTAGTTAGCAGTTAATGTCCCCAAGGTCAGAACACTTGATGGATCATAATGTCAGCAGAGCGGCTCGTAAAAGCCGCTAACCTTCTCCTCTGTGGCAGATACAGTCTGCTCACATCACACGCCTTAATTGACAGGGAGACGGGCAGACAGCTCGCGCAGGCCAAGGCAATCGATTGTGACAAACAAATTAGTGAGGAGTTTGAATGATTAAGTTATGTATTGATTTTGATTTAAACATTAACGGCTCATATACTCTGTGGGATAAGATAGAGAGACAAAGTTTAATCGATGCTTCCTTGTAGATATCAGTGGGGTTTAGCACATGATGACCAATGGGAGGCCTCAGAGACTTGCTGCTTTAGCTCTGTGGCTGCTTGATTGTCTGTTCAGACAAAAGTTATCGCTGTGATAAAAGTTGCATCCGTTCAAATCAAGAGCGTGCAATAACATTTGGTTACATCCTTCCCTTCCCAGGTTAATTTCAACTGAAAACTCATTTCCTTCAACATATAAGGCGTTTTTATCATAAGTGACCTCGAAGGGAAAGTAATCTTTAAGAGTACATATCCCAGACGCTTTAAATTACTTTACCTTGTACTGCAAAATGACCATAATATGTCAGCTAGCTGGCGACGGCACCCTGATCAAAACTAATGACTCAATTATTCTGTTCCCAAGTCCTGAAAATTCAACCGTTAAGGCGACATCTCAACCGGTCCTAAAAGCTGCAAATATTAAGCAATGCATGGCCACCGTGTCACGAAGTGTTTAGCTCTAGACAGACAATTAAGGGTTTTAAGTGAGACTCGGATCGATCTTCTCTCCCTGCTCACTCGCACGTCTTTGTAAATCTTTTTGTTCAAAGTGACTGCCTCCAACGCTGCATGTCCCAAATCAGGCTAAGTCCTTTAGAATACTTGAAAATCCATCACTGCAATAGCTTTGAAGCTGAAACTGGTCCTTTTCAAAGTGAGCACATTGGACAGCATCACCGTGAAGCTAGTAGTTGGAGGGAAGAATTAAAGGCTCTAAACAGTCAACCTAAACAGACAACAGACAACCTGTTTCAGCCCATGGATCGGTTTCATGTCACGGACCGGCCTATACGAGGCTGAAATGAGCGTCTTATCCTTTTTTTATTTTCATCTTCCAGTTTCCCTTAAAGTTTATTTTCACTTAACCCATAACTGTCAAAGTGGAAGATAAAAAATCAGGCAGTGAGACAACAGCCAAGGGAGAAGGGGGTTTAACCCCTTAAGACCCGATCCATTATTATTTCTATCCTCAGGGCCCCAGTTAAGCAGATTTAACTACTGTAGTAATTAAACCCAAAGTGTGATGTCCATGCATGTGGATGCCAGGTCTTGTGAGGTTGAAATAAAGAAGCCTATATTCTCTAAAAAACAAGCAAAACTAATAAATGGTTATGTTGATGAGAGTTAATCATGAATATTCGTTATGATATTTATGATACAACAACAGTTTCAAAAGAAAATCATGAATAATTTTACATTTTGAATCTGATTAAAAATATTCAATAGTTCTGAAGAGCACAACACAACAGTCGCCAAACTTTCTCCACATGACTAGTTATCACCAGTTTTTACCAACAGTTAACTATTTTTAATGGTTGATATAGTTGCACGACTTGATTGTTCAAGCTACTTCATGGAAGGTCTAGGTGTTAAATGATAAAGGAAAGTGAACGAAACAAAAATCGATCTGTTTGTTATTTTGGAAATGTGTTACAAAAGTACCGGATCGCGCCTCCGTATCGGCAAATACTCAAAGTCAAAGGACTCGGAATCGTATCGGGGCCAAAAGAACCTGATTGGGAAATCCCTAAAGTCTGCTCTACGGTCGTCTGGATGGGATCTGATGTTTCTGCTCCAAACCTCACAGAGATGCGACTTTGGAATTTGGTGCCCTGGATTCCGTTGTTAATGTTGAAGGTTCTGACTCCAGCCGTCCTTCCATTTCTGAAATGAGCTCGGCTTAAAAATCCTCTGAGTGCTGCAGTTCTCTCTTCAATCAAAACTCAATCAAACTCACATCCCTTCATGCAGCTTACCGTTACTGTGCTTTGAACAGCACTCAGTGAACAGCAAGCTTCATCATTACTGACCTTTTGTATCGCCACTTTTTGTTCAGTGATGGTCTCTAGGACACGTGTCTGACGTCTCCCATGACTGAATTCATACTGTCCCAGGCCGACAAAGCATTTTAAGGCCCAGGCAATGTTTGCTGATGATTAAAAATGATTATCAAAAACACGGCTTTATGCCAGGAATAATAAAAAAAAACTTTAGGATGCAGAAATTTGGGTAACGAGAAAATACCTTCAACACAGAATCAATGATTTGATTTGCATTTACAGATTCCATGAAAAAATATTACATTTTTCAATATATTTCTGAAACAAACATCTTTTTGATTATTTTTTTGTATGATAATGTTTTGAGGGCATCATTGCTTTTGTTTAGATCTGCGTCCGGGCTTCGTATTTTCGGACCTTACCTTTCCAAACATACTGCTGTATTAGAACAAACTACTAGGATAATTGCTTTGTAATGAAACATTTACCAGGTACAGCGGATACACACACAGAACTGCATCCTTAATATATGTAGGAGAAAATGCAAACATAGATATTCAAAAGCAGAGCTCCACACAGATGTATAAGAACATTCAACTGCAGCTAAACTTCTAAGACCTGACTGCTGATGAATCCATACCTGAGTCTTACCGTGCAATTTTTCTTGACAGAAATTTCGATATCAAAGCTGGCCTTTTCCAGATGAGCGGATAGGAGAGAACTCTACAGCTCCAGTGAAGAGCTGCCAACAGGAGGAGAACCACGTCTGCAGAATGATGACAACTCATCAAATATGTGACGGAGCGAAGCCTAATGAGTAGACGAGACTCCCAAGTTTTCTGCATCACATCCTTTTATCAGGGATTGTGTTGGAGCATGTGTGTATGTGTGGGCTTAAACGGGGATGATGGGGCTTGATGAGCATGACTGTGAATTTCAGGATGAACATGACAGAATGTTGGTAGACTCGTGTCACACAATTCACTGTTTAAATTTTACTTTTCCTTCAAAAAAAGAAAGCTGCTGGTTGTCTTCCTCACTCAGTTGGAGGAAGTTCAGAGGAGCAGAATTGTCCTTATCATAAATCTGCTTCATGTATCAGAAAAAGGGCACAGTCTACACCTTTTAACGACAGTTATTAAGCTGCAAGAATCTCAATTCCATCTTTTTGTAATCCCACTTTAGACTTCCATAGTTTCTGCAAAATGGTTATTGCCAGAGCATTATCATATCAAAGAGCTAAAGGCCACAGAGTCTTCAGACATGTTAACATGTGTGGCTGTAGTTACTATTGGATAGGAGGTTCAAAACTCAACGGTTTTAAATGTTTGATTCATCACAGCTTTCGGGGCTGGAGGAAATCCCTCAGCAAATCTCGCTCCATCCTCTCAGTGAAATGTGTTGTTAGGTTTGCAGAAGACGCTCTTCCTCATATTTGCCAAGAACAAACTAAATTAGCTTAATGGAGAATTTTAATTAATAGCAAGGTTACAATAAGTTTTAGATATTTTTTAAACATCACTTCTACTTTTCTTTAATTCCAAGGCTCTGCAACAAACAGATTATATTCTTTTATCCAAATATGTTTCTCTGGAAATTAGAGGGAAACTAAATCCAAAAGCTGGTTATGATTTGCTTTTAACTCATTGTGTTACTTAAAGTTTGTTAGGGGTTAGGCTGCCTATAAAGATGACTGTATAAGAGAACTGGACTGAGTGACCCCCCCCCCCCCCGGGCGTTTCAACCAGGAAGTATCCGCTGGTTCCAACAAGCCACAATCCCATAGACTTCTACAGAGAAATAAACAGCTGGCACTCAGTCATTATATTTTTCAGAATAACTTTTCCTGTTCTGGTACCTTTTTTTTCTTTTTTATATTCATTGATCTTCTGATCCGTTTTCCCTTTCAGGGTCATGGGGCTGAAAGGGTTCGGGTTTGGGTTTCTTTGTTAATGTCCAACAAACTGTGCTGTTTTTGGATGAACAGTGCAGACTGAAGAGCTCACACACCAGCAGAGCCTGTAAATGCTTTCATTTCAAAATTATGTTTCATTGGCTTTATTCCACTAAGTGAAAATGAAAAATTAAATAATTTTTCACAAATGTACTCTTATTGATTCTTTCCTCTTTTACTGCCATGCTCAAAGCTATAGACCAGTTTGATATTTGCTCTTTCAGATTTTCAGGTTTCACAGGCTTTTGCTCACTGCTACATGTTAAGCAGAATGCTGTCATCTTAAATAGGATCTCTTTGTTTGGGACATCAATCCCACCTTTGTTCTTCAGTTTCTATAAATAGTTTTGTACATCCTAATAAGTGGTATTTTTGGAGTTGTGACCCAGTTTGGTAAAATGATCTGAATGTTGTGAGACAAGCTGGTGCTTGAAAAGCTACAAAAAAGGTGGAAAAAATGAATCTGACAGCAGCACGCAAACGGCTTTAGAAAATTAATTTTACAACTAAAACAACTGTCAACTCAATTTAACCCTTGTGCTGTCTTAAATGACCCCACCCTTACATTGAAGTGTTCTCCCTATCATGACAAAGGTGGATTAAGGTGGAAAGATTTCATGTAATCCATGGACACCAGTGAAGATCACAAATCCTTGAAGAAAAATGGGTTCAGTGCACTGTCTAGTGGGTCTAGATGACCCAACTCCCAATGGTAAAGTGGCTAGGATAGCACAAGGGGTAAGACAATTACAAAAATGTGTTGCATTGTCTGGTATTGCCCTTAAGTGTGCCTCTTTGAGGAACTGAAGATCAGATCTACTACTTTCATTTAGTGACAGAAAATCGACAGGATATATCATACAAGCACTTCACAAAAATAATGTTGGCCAGATCTGTAAATTCCCTCCAAGGCATTGGCTGCTTTTTTTTTTTAAATAGTAAACTACATTTTAAATTTGTTGAGCCAGCCAGCACTTTAAAAACCTGAACTGTTTGGGTCTGGTGCCATTATCAGATCAGTTTTCCTAATCAATTATTTTGGGAGGTGGTGTGAAGGAAGCCAAGGAATCACCCACAGACACTTAACTGACCAATGGAACAATAAAACATCAAGCACCACTCTATACTGAGATGTTTTAGTCCACTTTGTGAAATGTTTGGGGTTTAATTCAAAGGAAAGCACCAGACAAGTGCAGATAAGTTTTTTAGTAGCTTCGTGGGTCACTTAGTAAAATAAGGTGAAAATAAAAACTTTATGGACAACAACTTATTATGTAGCATTCAGGTGTAAAAGAATGATGTTACCAAAACATCATTACTGGATATTAAAAACAGTGACCAAACAATTCAAGCAAATAATCCAAATCTGCTCTGCAGCCCTTCCAGTATTTTTTAACTGAAGAGTCATTAGGATCACCTGAAGGGCAGATCTTGCTGTGCTCAAAGAAATGAAAAAATAAAAAAACCCAAAAACTGCATCTTAGTAAGGGTTTCAACAAGTCTCAACACTTTAACTGCTACAGTTAATGACATTTTAAACAGAATTTGACAAACAGCAACAGGTTACTACAAGCTATTTAAGGAGCCTACTTTAAGATCAATGTCATTTAAAAAACAGAATCTAAGCAAGCTTCTGTGCAAACACTGGCTACCAGTGCAAAAACGTCTTCCATGCAAAGCAGCGGAGCTGATGGTTCGGGCTTGTTTTCCAGGAGCAGCTCCTGGATATGTTGCTGTCACAGAGTTGACCAGAAACTCTTCCATGTGCCAGAATATTTATAAAGAGCAATTGAAGGCCACCTGTCTGACAGTGACAACTGGATCTTCACTGAGCTGTGCAACCAAACAATAGACCAAAACACAGGAGCAAATCTCTAAAGTAACATGTTGCTGTGACCCACTTAAAGCCTGGACCGCTACCTGATCTAAAGCCGAAGGACTTCACATCACAACAAGAATAAAATGTCTTTCATCAGTCCAGTCAGTCTTTCAGGGAAGTGTTGTTCCTCATGAGAAAATCCTCCACAGTTGACAAGTGTTTGTTCATTTCAGCAGACGGTAGACAGCCGCCGTGGGCCAAATGTTCAAAACTATATGGGTCATCGATTCTGATGTGTGAACCTTTTTTTTTACAGTGCTGACAACTACATCCTCAGAAATCTCCTGTGACCGATTCATGTTTAATGCTATCAGAAGACTTTAAATGACAGTAAACTTGCTTTGTGCTTAGCTGCCCCCGCCCAAAAAAAGAAACAGGGAGGGCTAACACCTGCACCAAAGTAATCCTAAGAGAGGCAATTTCCATCCCTCGTCTTGTTTACTAAGCACCAACAGGAAGAGGTCAGACTTGAGGCCATCAAACTGAGGGACAAGAAAAAGTGGTGAGCTGTCGGCCTGCGGGATATGATGAGGAGTGACGCGGCGTGCCAGCAGCAGCAGGAGTCAGCAGTGATGCTGGCTTTACCCTTGTCAGGCAGTGAAGTGGCCCTGTCAGGGACTGCAGAGTTGGCAATGACACAAGTCTGTCAGCAGTGCAGCGCATGAGATGCAAGTACAATGGCTAAGGAGTCTTTCTGGACGAGTGAAACTGACGGGGGGGAGTTTGGGGTGTTTTAGGTGAGGGGGTAGGGTAAGGGTGCAGGGGTCTCTCAGAGGTGCAATTATGAGTAAATATGAAATATTCACTCTTCTTCTTCTTTCTCTTTCGGCTTTTCCCATCAGGGGTCACCACAGCGAACAAGTCGCATGGTAAACTTGGCAATTTTTACGCCGGATGCCCTTCCTGACGCAACCTTCTCAAAGCAACTGGGCTTGGGACCGGCACAGAATTAGAGAAGGGAACAGGGAGCAGCCCGGATTCGAACCCTGGTTACACGGACGGAAGGCGCCGCAAACCAGCATGAGCTAAACTGGCTCCCCCTCAAATAGGAAATATTCAATATTGGCTGGAATTTAATTTAGCATATTTTAGTGCATTATAGACCAAACTATTTAAAAAAAAATTGGTTTATTCATCTTAAATTAGTGGAGGTTATTGTCAGAGTTACTTTAAAGGGCCTATATTATGCTATTCTTAAACCTTTTAGAGTAAACTACATCCATATATATGATAATATATAATACCATTGGCACATGATTTTTTATTAAATTATGAGTTATTTTCACAGTTCTTTTTCCAACATGGAATTAAGATAACCTGATCTCTAAAGCTCCGCCTTTCACCCCTTGTGGGGGCCGCCCATTTCATGACGTCAATGTAGAGCCGGCCTTGGTAACGTGTCTTCGTTTCTTTCACGAAAACAAGGACCATCGGAACTTTTACAAAGATGGATGTGCATATTGTGCTAATAAAAGGAAAGCGTTTAGCTGATCACCACGAGCTCTGCAGAGAAAAAGGGTGTGTGTTAGTCTGGGGGCGGGGCTGGCAGCTCAGACTCTTTCAGGATGGGTCTGTTCCTCACTTTGTGATGTCACAATGAATGACTTGAATTAGTTAAAGTGCGTAGGATAGAACAAGGTTTAGACGTCCGATATCATGACCCAGTCTTCTTGATGGTTGCTGTGGAGAGTAAATTTCAGTGTTCAGCAATAATAAGGATGCATTAAATTTAAAAAACGCCATTCAAAGCAAAACAGGCAGACGGCTGGTTCCAGTTGCAGCAGGTTTGTTAGAAAAGCTAAAAGTCCACAAAGCTAAATCAGTGTCAGGCAGGCAGAGGTCAATAATGAGCATGAGAGCATCAGAGATGAAAACAAGAGTTGTCAGGATTGAGGCAAAATGTGGGGCAGGCGGGAGGCAAACAGAGTCAGAGTCAGAGTCAGACTCACATGGGATCAGGTGATCAGGTCTGAATATAACACTCATTAATGCAGGCAGTGTGGCACAAACAACACTTCGCACTGAGTGAGTGCTCAGTGCAGTGCTTAAGTAGACTGTGAGTGTTTGCAAATGAAAGTCAGGTGTGCGGCATCCAGAACCTGTGTGCTGGGGTTGCTGGGAGATGTGGTGCACTAAGAACTCTAGAGACAGTTTCCGCTGGTGACTAGAGGGGGAGACAGAGCTCTGACTTCTGACAACACTCAAGAATATTGTACAGATAAAACACAATTAAAAATGACAAATTCAAACAATCAGGTAGAGACAGTTCCAAACGTTTGGGTGGGAGCATCACAGCTGAAAGCTCTGCCCCTCCATTGTGCTAAGGTGGGGTAAGGGAACTGTCAGGTGGAGAGATGATGAAGACCTTGGGTAGCAGCACATTACGGCAGAGAGTTAGGAAGAGGTGAGGTTGTGGACTTTAACCCTTGTGCTATCCTAGGCCCTTTAACAATGGGAGTTGGGTCATCTAGACCCACTAGACAGTGCTCTGAACCTTTTTTCTTCAATGATTTGTGATCTTCACTGGTGTCCATGGATTACATGAAATCTTTCCACCTTTATCCACCTTTGTCATGGTAGGGAGAACACGTCAATGTAAGGGTGTGGTCATAGGATAGCACAAGGGTTAAACGTTTTGTAATTGAAACTGTGATGGATTTATTATTAATGGTATCTGTTGAAGGAAAACCTAATTTTCATTTTTAAAGAGTACAGATTGAGACACAGAGGAATGTTTTCCTAAAGTGGTCTGTAACTAATATTGAAATCAGGGGTCACTGTCTTGGGAAATGGCTTCATGGTTTCTCTGGGTCTAATAAACATTAAGTGCAGTCGTCTTTCACGGCTTCAGCAGGACATAAGTCTGGTTCGTCTTCACCCTTCCCCGTGTGAGAGTGTGGATGTCAGTATGCTTGTTTATAATATTTTAGACATCCATGTGTACGAGAAAAAAACTCCTACTTTCTCTTCCACAAGACATTTTCCTTTTGGCCTGTTAACAGTGGCAGAGTAAAACTACATCTGCAGATATTTCATGTGCACAGTGTGCATGCATCATGTTGGAATCCGCGCCACTGTGCACATCTAGTTGCTTACTCATGCCGTCATTCTGATATAATCCTGACATTCAGTTGGATTTCTCCAGCTTGTAAGAACAGGCATCTTTTTACAGCTTAAGCAGAGTAATACCTCATGTTAAAAGGCGGCTTTAAAGCCACCGTGATTATGAGGAATAAGAAAAACCCACAGGGTATACATCATCATAAACATCGACCAGCTCCATCAGCTGCAGGTGCAGATCGACTTGGGGTGTGTGTGTGTGTGTGCTTGTCTAGTAAACAATGACAAATGGCATAATTTTCCTACACTCCTACTTTTCAATGTCTCAAACTTAGTAGACCGTTTATTTTCCAGCATTTTAAAGCTATCCATTTTCCTGTGAGCTGGGTTTCTAAACGCAAAAAAAACTCTCATATCACAGCTGCTGGAATACCAGGTGCCTCTGAGATTAGATAGAACTCGTGTTACTTTTGAATATTTTGCAAAGGACATTTGTGACGAGTATGCCTTTAAAGGACATTTTTCATAAGAAAAGTGTGTTTCATTTTCAGCTAAAGATCAGCTGCACAACAGGCTTTTTGTTTCATGATTAACTCCTTCAGTCAGCAATGCTTTTTGTTTGTGTTCTTATTGGATGTGTGGCAGGAAGTAATAATTAGCTACTTTTATGAGCCTGAAAGCCCTGCGCTAACACAGAAAAAGAAGAAGAATCTCCAAGATTATGGTGTCATGTCATGAACAGCACACCGTTTTTACCTGTAATTAGAAAGGTTTGTCTTTCATGATTCAGAAAACTTTTCAACAATAATGATGCTGTAATGCATCATCAGATGTATGGAGCCGGAAATATCAAATTTTACTTTTCTCTGCTGGTAACAGTTATATCTTTTCTGTGCAAACCTCTGGAAACATTACATTTTTGAGACTCCTTAGGGGAAATAATTAGAATTGTAAAGATGAGATTATGGATCGAAAATTGCTTGGCTCTGCAGGGAAATACTGTGTGTGTCAACTCTTGCTTTCCATGTGTCATATTAAGAGTTTGGAATTGGTTGGGTAAAGTGGTTGTATTTATTTAAAGGCTGTAGATGGACAGAGAGTTGAAATGATTTAGAAGGAACAATCTGACCATCTATGACACATGAGCACTAAGTGCAAGCACCAAAGACTCAAGTACCTAAATGCATTTCTCAGACCTGGTACAACAGTATAGGCTGAGGGCTGAGACAGGAAGTACAAAGAAATAACAACGTCCACGTGGATTTAGTCTTCAGCTGGCTTTAATGCGTACACGTTTCTTTCTGTTTTATGATATTTTCCTGAAAAGGTCCAGAAGAATACCAGCCCAGAACATCTTCTAATACAGAAGAAATGAACCACAGGGAGGTGGGCAGAGCAAAAGCACAGCCAAGCAGACCGATTCCCAAAGTACTTTGGATAATTCAGTTAAATCACCTATCAAGTGAATGTAATTTGACACTAGCGAAATGCTCTATAACCACATCTACAAACACAGTGATCTGTCTACACCTCCACCATTCATCTGAAGAGGAACATTCTGCTAAATTTTGACAAAGGCTGGTAAAATCTGGATCGTGTTTGCTTGATTTGGTCCAGATCAAGTCCTGAACCTTGCGTTTGGTCTGTATTCAGACTGCCGTCAACTACAGATTTCTGTTTTGAAACAAAGCTTGCACACCTAACCACATGACTAAAGATCTCTTCAGTCATTGGCTGGGAATTACAAGGGCGGGGCAAAGCAATAGGAGCCACAAATTATGAAAGCCCTGCACTTTGCAGTCCTCGTCGGGATAATTCATTTATTCAAGCACTTAGGTTGTCAGTTTTGAACATCTGTATCAACGTACAAGGTACGGCACCTTTTACTTTGTTATGGTGGAGGTGTGCAGCAAGGCGATTACTAAGGGGATGACGGCTAAGAAGGTACGCTGATAATTCAATTCAATTCTATTTATATAGCCCAAAAATCACAATAATAGTCGTCTCAATGGGCTTTGTACTGTTAATTGTAAAGTAGACATACAATCAAAAAGGATCATGAATACATAGAATTCAATAAGAAAATTCTAAACTGAACAAGATAAACAGACTTAAGTAAACTTCACTGCCCTTAGACCCTCCTTCGTCTACGGGCAGGGATGCCCAGTGTTTATGTCTCGTCTGGAAAACAGCGTGAGAAGCAATGTGTATCACGTTAAAAGTTATTTTCATGAGCCTGAATTCACCCATTTTTGCTCCGCTCTGCTACTCTGTATGGTCAAGTTTTTCCACTCAGAGGACGGATTGTATTCAAACTGAGGAAACCCAGAGCAAACTAAAGCTCAGTCCGATTGGAAAAGAACCGCGGCATCCTCAGAAGATGGGTCAGAGAGTGGGTGTATTCAGACTGAAACTGTGTTCCGAATAATCAGGGGAAACAGACTCTGGTTCACTTTAAACAAACCAAGGTGTCCAGTCTGAATACATCCAAAGAGTTGATTTATTGACTAAGAAAAAGAAAGTGACTGATGATTCTTATATGTACAAAATGATGAATCTAATGCTGAATGCTGAATCTGAGTGGGAATAAGACATTAGAACTAAGTATTAGAAAGAGGAAAGAATTCATTTTAGTGACATAATGAAGCTATGTGATCTAGTAAGTGAATCAAAGCTGTCTTGTCCACGCTGAATTTTTCTCTATAGACATTGTGCCAAGTTTTCAAACACTTACGTTTAATGTTTAAGCCAATCGGTCCCAGCCTGTGATTAATGGACTGCAGCTCCAGCTCTGTATTCAGGTCAGGTTTGGAGCTGCTCCCTGAACATCCCAGAGGGCCACACTGCAGCAGGATATCCTGGCACCTATGGGCCGTAGGCCTGACCTCTCAGACAAATCTGGAGCTCCTGAAGTTTATCAAGGTGTATGTAGAGACATCTTCCAGGTGAGTCTAATGTCCCTGTCTGTATCTCCTCCTCACTAACACTCTTGTTCACGCACTTTCTCATAGATGGTGACTCACATGTACTCTAGGTGACTACCTTCATCACTCAGTTGCTAATATAAGTCTCCTCCTCAGGCCTCTCTCGGCAGCATGGTTACAGCCTTATGTGACTGACTTTTAAAAAACGATATCTAAAAAAATACTAAAGAAAAATACAAAACACATAAAAACTTCATATCCTCAACAGACATTGTTAACTTCAATTCCAATGTAAAATCTTGGTCTCAATTTAGCTAATAGTTTGTCATGGTTAGGTAACCTTTTAATCTCTACAACCCATTATAACATACGGTTAAAATTTAAAGTTTGATCAAATGATGGCAGTCTCATCTACAACAGGCTTCATAGCTCATTTTGGTAGCTGTACTCTAAATCACCGTTAAAGATTCCTGCTAATAAATCTGCTATAAATAACATGCTTCCTGAAGATCTATTTTATTTTGTTCCACTTACTAAATGAATGTGGTTCTTTTGTTTTGATGCCTTGTCTGCAAAGATGTGCTGATGTGTTTGCAAGGTTTTAATCAAATTTTATTAAAGAGATTGGGCTTTTTTATTTTTATTACATCAGTTGTGTGAGAACAATAAGAACAATGCCTTCAACAAAACAGCTTCTAGGGGAAACACTTTAGAAAGGCCCTTCCTTGCAGGATGCTACCAGTATGAGATTCTCTGTACGTGGAGAATGCTGCATCATATCACGGGTGGGCTGCACATTCCATGATCTGCTCATGTTCACACTTACGTGGTTGTTTCACACCAATGTATCATAATGATCCTAAGAAAACACTTCTCGAGCTAATCTGAGCTGCCAGAAAGCCCTTCAGTTCGGATGTGGCTCCTTGTTCAGTATTGAAGGATTTTTAGTGATTGAACGGTGTGAAAACAGCGTGGGTCAGGTGTGTGTTCTTTTCTGGGCTTCAGCTCATTTGTGGCGGTGCATAATGCGAAAGATTCCCCCGCTCTGCCGGAGCTCTGTAAGCTCTCTAAGTCCACAGATAAGGTCTACATGCATTTGCATTCAGAGAGCTTCCTCCTGCCTGCATGTGTCCAAGTGCTCAGGCACAGCGTTCCAACGACAAAGACATGAAGACCGGAGACGTCCTGGTGGCCTTTAAGTGCCGCTGCAGTGTTATCTAATGCTCAACAGACGGGGGAAACGTTTTCTTTCATCGTTTCAAAGGAAAGAAAAGTATTGCGTGCCTGTAAGACCTAATCACATGTTGCTTTCATCTTTCTGTTGATAAAACATTATTTATTTGTCATATTTGTTGACATTTGTCAGTAAAGTCTCACCTGAGGTTGGTGCCACTGTTTTGTTGAAAGTCTAATGACATTTACAGTCTAATATTTGTTCCTGCAGTCCATACTAAAAAAAAAGTCCCTTCTAGTTTTCAGTTCTCCTAATTACACTACTGACAGTAAGTCAGTGATATAATAAAATCTCAGTGGATGTTGTCTTTGTTTCACTTCACAGTTTTTGCGGGATAAAGGGGCAATTGTATTGGGGTGGTAAACACACTTAATTTTAATTGTGTACTAAATTCTAAAAGAAAAACCTTTTCAATGTGGCATCAGTGTCAACATTCTGTGGGGAGAAAAAGCTGAGTTTTACCAGGAAGTCATTCCAAGTTCATCATTCAAACAGCCACGAACGCACCTGGCCATACCGCGTCTTGATGTTGGACAGTCGCTTCCCGCAGGTGAACTTGGTGCGTTTGATGCTCTTATTGACTTTGAAAGCACATAATAAAGTTGGAAGCTGAAGAAAAGAATCGTCTGTGATGCCGTCTGTTCAAAATAGTGATGCAAATGTTTGGGCGAAAAAAAGAAGACTTTTTATGACCATCAGTGAAGCATTTAGTCCCTCTTCACATCTGGATGAACTGGCTCCTTCGCTGTGCAGAGGTTGCTTATCCACAATGTGTAGCAGATCTTACAAGTAAAAAAAATATTTAGTCTTTTTTATATTGTCCTTAGATTAAGATATTTATGTGTATCATACATAGGCATGCGCACATTTATTGTGATATTTTACACATCTTTTTTCGCTTAATCCTTATTTGAGCTGTAACTGATAAATCTTTAAGTTACCATGTTTCTGACTGAAATTATGACACCTTAAAATAGTTTTATCACTAGGGTAGGGGAAGCAGATTCATCAACAAGAAATCAAAGGATAGAGGATAGCTTGAGCAAAGGCCACATTATTACAGTTATTATGTATATTGATTTTTAGCAGTTAAATAACTTGTTTGTCTCTTTGTGAAAAATCTTCTTATTATCAATTCCATTATTTTTTTCTTCAGTGGCTCTCAGAATGCTTTCAGTGCAATTGTTTCTTTGAAACCTGGTTCTTCTTCTATCAAGGCAGTCCTTCTTATGCTGGGAATCCTATCAAACTGACAAGTGTAACCAGGCTCTGCCTTTGGTGGGAAAGGAGAACAGTCAGGTATGGGATGGGACAGTCGCAGCCCCGCAGGCACACAGGCATAAATAGCATTTTATCTGAAGAGATTACTGAAGGCAGCCGTGGCCTCTCTCCTCAGCTGCCTGGGTGCCCTGGCTTTGATCCTAACTCCTTCTGAATGGTAATCACCTGGGAAAAGGTCCCAATTATCTCCCTGAAACTCTAGGAGGTGTGGTGTCCCCGTGGCTCTCCAACAGGCGTGGATCCGACACAGACAAACACATGTAATGGCAGCTGCTCAGACACTGTTGTAGAGTGAGAACACACACACCATACCCTCCAATGTGTCATTCACTCCTACCTCAAAGCTTACAGAGAGTATGTAGTATTTTGATGTTAGGCATGGGTGTTTTTAAAGGATCTGCTCAAAATACAAATATCACATGGGTTCTGATTCAAATCCCATTCCTGTCAGACAAGTGAATCACAACTTAGTGTGTTTATATCCTCTTTTAAAGTAATCAGATTAGATTGTGTTTTACATGTAACCTAATCTGTAATGCCAATATAAACCAGATAAGTGGATTAGTAAACCAAATTAGATTTTTTTTACAATGAAATGAAGACTCTGCTGACATGAAAGTGGGGTTCCCCAACACATGAGAGCCTTTGACCCCAAAGTAGTTTGGTTGCTGTGATCGCTACATAACTGGACAAGGATTATTATCTAAGAATTCCGGTTTCTTATTGTCAAACGGCAGAACCTGTGACTCGTTCTGTGCTGCACAAAGTGCAGTCACAAAGCTTTTCTTTTGCCCAATCATCATCTACCGGTGTGCGTATAACTTCATCTTTCTTCAACTCAGAAGAAAAAAGTTTTTCTTTTACATTATAATAATAATTGATACTTTATTTATCCCACAATGGGATTTGACCCATCCCCTGGGAGAGTGGTGAACTGCAACTGAACCGTGCTCGGGAGGCAGTAGTGTTAAGTCTCGCCCAAGGACCCTCACTGGGTCATGTGAACTGCTCATCATTGATTTGGTAAAAACCCCCACCTCCGCGAATCGAACCCTGGATTCTTGCGTGGCAGCCCTTTACCTTACAAACTGAGCTACCCATTTCTCAGATTTCAGGCCTCTTTGACCTTTTTATTCATGCTGTTTGATCTAAACATGCATTGATTGAAACTGAAAACTGGTGGCAGCTCTGACTCTTCTCAACAAATCCCAGCCCCTAAATTCAGTAAACAAGCTTAAGGCTACTATTAAAACACGCCTGTGATTTTACTGACCACATCTTAACAATGTTAGTAAAAGTAAGAAAGCAGGAATAGACATCTGATCCCTTCATATCTGACTTTTTTCTGAGCAGAGCTGAGGATAGAAAACAAGGTGAGCAGAGGTCATGAAAAGAAAGGCAACAGAGAACAGAGTTAAAACATGGTTCTGTAAAAGAACCACAGAGGAAGCCAACACTTCTATATCTAATCCAACTTTGTACCAATAAGAGAGAGGTTCACTCTGTGCTCCTGACAATGGAACCTCAGGTTTAGATCTTTTGGGATTTGTTAGTATTTTGTTTCAGTCTTTGCATCTTTCTCTGGTCAGTGTTTACAGCTGTTGTTTATTATTACTATTGTGCATTATCCCTCTGTGTCAGGCTCTTGTCATTTATCCTGTCATGCTCTTCAACCAAAGCTTCCTTTAGCCAAATTGATCTTTCTATTAGGTCTTATACTATAGCACACCATACTGGGCTATACGATGCTATACTATACTAAGTTCTACATTAACAAAAACTTGTTTCTGCATCTCCTTGCTTCCTCAGTTCCTTGAGGAGATGATTAGTCTGTAACACAAATGCTGCACCAGGATATTAATTAGGTAAGGCCACGAACAACATGTTGAGTCATCTGTTAATTTAGCTTCAACATTTAATGGCGAAGAATTGCTTAACCTCTTCAAATCTGGTGTCCACGTGCATGGACACCACCTGTTAGTTATATTACCACAATGCTGCTTAACTGGGGCCTTGTGACTACGTGTGGAGAGGTTTGGCTGTAAGATTAGCTCAGGTCTAAGAGGTTAATGATTACAAATCTGCAGAGTTTTGAGCTCAGATAACATTTTTATGAAATATCCTCACCCCAAAGTGGAAACCATCTTGGGTAATTAATATGAATCTTTTTGATGCTTTGATCTTGGGTTTCTCAGCATGTTATTAAAGCTTTCAGTTTGGCTTGTTGTGAGATGACTGTACATCAGGGTTTTCCTCTCCTCGTTCACACTGAAACTGATGCTCAAGAAATCTGGCCGACCTCTGGAGACAGTCGTGCCTTGTGCCTTAATGGCTTAGTCACGACTGCCCTAACGGGCGGATACGGGCTGTCTTCAAAACGGGCAAACCTGTACGAGACATGCAGGTAACTCGGAACAAAAAGAACAAAGTTGGAAGTCGCTTTGTGAGCCATACAGCAATTACGTTGGTATGTAGTTTTTTCCAAAGGCATGCTGTGGGTGACAGGTTTGACCTAACTCAGGCACAACGTACGGATTTTTCCGTTGTACATTTCCGGACTCCACAAGGAGCTCATTAGTGATAAAAGCGCACTCCTTGCGTAAGGCCTAACTGTAAGTAGTGAGGAAAGTGTAGTTTGTGTAGATTTCCTATAGGTGTCCTACAGGCACTTAAGTATAATAATATTTCTAATAATAATAATAACCTTTATTTATATAGCACATTTCAAAATCAAGATTACAAAGTGATGTAAAATTAACATGAGACAAAAGACCTGGATTAAAAACAGTATACAGTACGACAAAATAAAACACAGAACACACAAAACAGTGAAAGCAGTTAAAATCAATCAAATCACTAAAATCAATAATATCATAAGTTTAAGTTTAAGATTCAGTAAAATCATTAAAAGCATACATTTTTTAAAAGAGATTTGAACACTGGTAGCAAATTCCACAAGCCTGATGTCTTCTGGGAGACTGTTCCAGAGTGTTGAGGCTCTTATAGCAAAGGCCTTGTCTCCCTTGGTCTTCAATCTGGATTATGGGATTTTTAAAAAGCCTTTTGCCGAAGATCTAAGATTGCGACCAGGTACATAAGGAATGAGGAGATCAGCTATATATTTAGTGTGCTGTAACCCTTGTGCTATCCTAGGCACTTTAACATTGGGAGTTGGGTCATCTAGACCCACTAGACAGTGCTCTGAACCTTTTTTCTTCAATGATTTGTTATCTTCACTGGTGTCCATGGATTACATGAAATCTTTCCACCTTTATCCACCTTTTTCATGGTAGGGAGAACACGTCAGTGTAAGGGTGGGGTCATCTAAGATAGGACAATGGTTAAAGGAATCATTAAAATCTTAAAATCTATTCTAAAATGGACTGGGAGCCGGTGCAGGGACAATAAAACTGGAGTGATATTTGGTTAGGACTCTGCCAGCAGCATTTTGGACTAACTGGAGTTTACACACAATCTGCTGTGAAAGCCATGTGTGGAGTGCATGACAATAATCCAAATGGTAAAAAAATAAAAGCATGTGCACACCCCGTGTATGCAGCATTTGCTTGCGGTTAGTAAGGGGCGGGACGTGCACCTTACTAATGACTAGTGTGGTATAAAGACAACTGTACAACATTATCACCTTTACGTCATAAGTGTGTGTAACTTACATTATTCATACAAATCTTTTGTGATACACTTATCACTCTCATGACAATGGTATATTCCATTTTCATGACGTTCCTTTAGGTTACCGTACGACCCACAAGAGAACTGAAAGACACAGGGAACCGCAGTCGCTCATCTCTATGACCCCCTCGGACCTTGAACAGCTGAAAAACCCCAAGGCATCCATCCAAAGCTTAAGTCCGGTTCAGATTATGTCTTTCAACTTTTTGTTTGTCTCGTTAAAATTATTAGATTGTTTTTAAAATACTGCATAGCTGCTGTATACCTTTTTAATTTCAGACACAGGCTTTTACTCACAGACACACATTCACAATCAGAAGCAGGGTACAAACTGACAAACTGATCCCAAACTCATTAATGCACAAACATCTCAGTGAAAAAAAAGGCACGGCGAACAAAGCTGAGCAGGCGTCTGACACTGTGTATCCTCTTACTCTGGAAAATGTGCGGACCATTGAGCCATGCAGCGATTGCCCTGTGGGTTCAAAGGCATAACAGATAAACACCTGCTCAGCTGTTGCTGTGAAACATGTTCTGCCTTCGTTAATCAGGAAACTGCATGTCGTTTTCAAACACAGTCAGATCATCTGATGAAAGAGCATCAGATAAACGCAGTGGCACAACCGAGCGGAGCGCGGGTCAGCTGGTGGCTGAAGCGGCGGGGGGTGAGAGGCATTTAATATTACGCGGGGGGTCTGGAGATGGTGTCAGAGATGGTGAAGTGGAGAGCAGCTGATTGAGATAAAAGACTGTGCTTTGCCTTCAAGGGCTGGCTGATAATGACTGGGTAGCAGATCAGACGGAGCAAAATGGATGGATGGGAGGATAGATGGGTAGATAAACTGGCATGGCTGGGTAAGCAACTGGACAGTAGATGGATGGCGTGCGGCATGGATATTTCTGACTGGTCACGCTTTCCATAGCAGTCAACTTTGGACAGCAGGATTCTAGGAAGAGATGAAAGCACAGCTTTGCCGGGCGAGAAGAAGTGCGATCGGCCGGCTGTGTTTCACTGTCGTTAAACTGTTTTCATGACCAAACACCACAAACCGCAACACAGCCTCAGGCCTGAGAAACACGAACAAAGTCCTGATTCACCATTGTGTGCTACACTGGGAACAAGCCTCTTCACTGAGTCACTTCTTATAATGGGATTTTCACCCTTAAAAATGTAATCACACCCTTAAAATGAGCCAACTTCCCCCCAGGGTGCCTGCAGCGTGAAAAAAAGCATTGACTCATTCGTCTTTTTAATTTGTTAATTCTCCAGGCTTTCTCCCAGACTATTGTGATAATCCCAAGTAAAGAGAAACACTATAGAGCTTAGGACATGGACTTGACCCGGCTCCTAACGGCGGATTGAACGCGTCCTGTGTGGGCGCCATTTGGAGCTATCTAGGGTTTATGTATTGGGAGAAGTTTAACTTAGGAAACAAGTCCGTCAGCAATCAAACTCGTTTATAAATGTAATTCTTCCTCACATAATAATGTCTTGTGTAATGTGTTTGATTATAACCCATAACAATGCATGGTGACATAATTGTAACTGAAAAATATCAGAAATGTGTTGAGTGAGCCTCTTGGTCTGTGGTATTTCCCACGTATTTTTTGATATTTTTTAAGAAAAAATTGTTCTGGGTTCTCATGAGTTTATTTTTGTTTGTCATTAAATAGCTTTTATTTTCTTTAGACGGAAACATGACTAAAGTAGTTTTAAAAGGGTCTTGCTTGAGGGGATGTAATAAATGTTGACTAGGAAAAAAAAAGCAAGAAACGGTAGAAAAGAGGGAAAACTCAGCTCTGGCATTAAAGAAACCTGAAAGCACCCTAATAGGAAAAAAGTAAGACATTTTTTTTAATAAACACACACAAAAATAACACAGATACAAAAAACATTGCACTTTTAGTAATAATGAGTAAGAGTAATTCTGGCCAAACATAAAAAAACACAATTCTGTTCTAGATACTTATTGAAAAAATGATCAGAATAAATGCCAAGATTAAAGCTATTTTGGCAAACCGACTAATTTCCTTGATAAGGATTTTCACTGTTTTTTTAATATGACAAATAGATGGTCTTTTAATAAGAAAAATTCAAATTACCTGTGTCAATTTCTTTAGGCAATATTGCACATTAGCTAGTCAGATAAGAAAATGATGTACAACTTAGGTTCATGGTCTCAGGCCAGTGCATCTCTATAAAAACGTTCAGACCTTTTTACTCCAAAGTTAAGACAAGTCGTTGCTTTTCTAACCCTGATTTTTATCATTTGCACACACTGCTTCACTTTAGCGTTTCTGACGCAGCAGTTCCGATTTCAAACAGAGCAGCAGCAGCCTCTTGTCTGACCAAACCGCTCTGGTGCTTTTTTGTTTTTCATTTTTAACCACCTGTGGTGTAAAAATGACTCATCTTTTAGTCACAAACCAGGGCTACTTTTCAGGTAATCTTTTTAAATGATCAAAACAGGCTAAATTAGTTTTAATGTCTATTACAATATATATAAAGTTTTCTGTTCGTTAATTGCTTTTTACTGTTTGAGCCTTTGATTATCAACTAAAGGAAAACAGGAGCAGATGCACATGCATACTTTAGTATTTCTTCATATCTAAGAATACATCACTCTAATATCCCGTAACCCTTGTGCTATCCTAGGCACTTTACCATTGGGAGTTGGGTCATCTAGACCCACTAGACAGTGCTCTGAACCTTTTTTCTTCAATGATTTGTGATCTTCACTGGTGTCCATGGATTACATGAAATCTTTCCACATTTATCCACCGTTGTCATGGTAGGGAGAACACGTCAATGGAAGGGTGGGGTCATCTAAGATAGCACAAGGGATAATGAGGCTGGCTTCTCCTGTATTGGTAAGCCCAGGTGCACATCCGGTCCTGCATAGTCCTGTTTGTACATTTTTCAACAGACCTGTAAAGACAACAATGAGAGGAAAAAAGGCTGGTTTTAAAGAAAAATAAACCCTATTCCTAGACCTTTTTGGATGTTAGAGTGGGACATTTAGACATCTAAGCACCCAGGAATCCTGTCAATGTACATCATGAATAAAGAATGAAGTCAAAATGTCTTGCATTAGGTTGATTCACTCAACGAAAAGCGATCTCTCTTTTATTCAGAGTCTAATCAGGGGATCTTTGAACTTATGAGAATTCTCCTTCTGAACTACAGAACGAATCCATTTAATTCCTCCCAATAAACCCCTCCCCACTCAATAAAAAAAGAAAAAGCCACAACTGATGTGAGCATTGTCTGTGATGAAAAAATGTTCCCTGATGGTACATTCCAGCTCATTTTTCAATTTCTGACACTGTAGTGGATCAGGTTGTTGAGGTCGCTGTTTTATGATAACGGTATTATGGTCATGTCCAGGTCAAAGCTTCAAAGCTTTAAAATGTCCAAAACACACACAGCCAAAAGCATTTACTCACTCATTAGAAGTGGTGCTGTTATTTCATCTTTCATCATTTTCTTATAGTAGGATTGTGGTTTTCATCACTCCTCTTTCAGTAAAAGTTGATATAAAATGTAAGTGATTCATTCTGAGGATGTATTGTTTACCGGGAACTCGAGGGCAGATTTTCTCGAGTCTTAAGAGAGCTTTGAAAGAATAAATCAAGATATCCATCTGAAAGAGAGTGAGCTAAAGAAGATAATATGATAATCAAAGAAGATTTTTTTTTGGCCTGTCTGCTTACAGGGTAGAGAGATTAAAGTGATAAGAATTCAGCCTTTGGTCAGATTCATCTCAGTAGCAGTTTACTGTACAGCGCAAACATGCAGTAAATAAATCTGACAGTACTTATCTTAGCAAAAAAAGAATATGCATTATGAAAGGAAAAAGACACTTTTCTTTTTTTGTTAATAATCTGTTTTGTGTGTGAACATGTTTATAAGATGCCACTAAAGTACAAACACTATGGATGTTAATTCAGGTGCCATTGATGAGCTGGCTGAAAATGATGATGATGATGATGATGATGAGGAACAGATCCTTCCTGCAAAGATGAAAGAGATCAAAGAGAGTAGATGACGATGTGGAAGATCCAAAAGTCCCAGAAGAGGACACAACGAAACCAAATAACATAAAAACCAAAACATTTGTGGAAACTGCTGACATTCAATCAGGCCACAGTAAAAAAACAGACAAAAAGTTTTTGAGTAGCCCATGAAAAATTTACTTTGTTGGTGAAATTACAGTATGATTGCTTTGAAAGGAAAAGCTCATCAACAGGAAACCCCACATACAGAGCCCCGAGGGGTGGGGGACGTGCCCGACAAAGTGGCTATCTGTATAACTTTGACATTTGCCAGGGGGGCAGGAATCAGAGGAATCTGATGTTGGTGCTGCTGGAGATGCCCCCTGAGGTGAGAAAGGATGGCCTTGATCGTTTCCCAACATGGGAAGCACAGCAGAGAGGAAAGCAAAGCACTTTTCCCACGTCCACTGGACTTCAGCTTTGGCTCAAGAAAGAAAGCAGGCAATATTAAAGGTTGCAAAGCAGATAACAGGTGAGCATTTTCTATCAATCTGGTGTCTATTTTCTGATAAAAACTAAGTCCAATAAGAATCTTTTTTCAACATGTACTTGTGGAATTTTTCTCATGATGAAGGTTATCCAGCATAAGATTAAAATTGCATTACTGATTATTTCTGTACTCAGTTTTTTGTGATTCAGGAGCAGATGAAAAGAGAAGAGAGCACTTCAATGATAAGGGCAGGCCTCAAACTCCCTGCTCCGCTCCATTCTGATGCATCCATTTGCAGACAAATAGATCCATAAATGTCTTGGTTTTCCTTGTCTGAGCTGAAATCTGGATCTTAACTGTACGGCTGGATAGCTCGGATGTTGCTCGCCATTTTTATTGCACCGCTAAAGTTAGGTCGGGGGTGTAAGAGGCTGTAAGCAACTAAGAGAGAGAGTGCACACAAAGGGATGATGGGAAGTGGAGGGAGGCACAGAAAGAATAAATAACTTACATGACTTCTGTTTTATTTATTTCAGAATCTGAAAGATGTTTTATTTTGAAAAATTGCCCGATTCTCTGTTCCATCCGTCTATGTCACTCTTGACGCAGGCCAAGGCGCTCTTCTCGGTCACGTGATAGGTTACCGCTAAAATAAAACCCAGGAGCTAGCGAAATGGGTAAAAAAACAAACGTATTGGGAAAACGCCCAGCCAGGACACAGAAGAGGAGCCTTCGACTTCCAAAATCAAGAAAGCTACATTTAATAGACAGTACTTCTTTTTTGGACCATGATTGTGGGAAGGGGAGAGGATGATGACACCTCTGCGATGTACAATGACACGCATGGCAAAATAAAAGCTCAGAGTTTTTCTTGCTACGACTTTTTTGCTCCTTCATCGCAACGTGGCGAGAAAAATCCACCTACATCTTGAAGACCGGTCCGTGAAGACTATTTCTGATGTCATGCCGGTCATATCAGTCCGTGGTTGGGGGTTGGGAACCACTGCTTTAGTGGATAAGTGAAAGCAGCTGACACACCACAACACAAAAACTGACATTACTGAACCTGTCCTTCAAAAGATGAAAGTGAGGAATTACATTTACGTTGTTTTGTCAGAAACTTTTATAAAAGGAAATGGAAATGAAACATTAAAAGCGCCAAATCTTTCATTGAAATAATACCACATCATCATCATCATCATCATCATGGCTGAACATAGCGTTCCTCCAGATTGTACAGGTGCCAATAGAAACAACATTGTAAGCCGTTTAGCAGCATTTGAGAAAATTTGGCAGCATCACAACTATCACTTCATTTGAAAGGGGAAACGGATGTCCGTCTGCTGACAGGCTGCTCTCTCATTTTGCCTTTAGCGCTCTGCATGTGTTGCTTTATGATGAGGGTTGTGTCCCTGTGGAGGAGGAGTGATGCTACAGCGTGGCCTTGTTAGCCGTACCTGAGGCTTTGGCTGCTCTGCTCCTTTCAGATCAGCCCTGCTCTATTGTGACTGGATCCGTGAACTCCTAGTTACACATACAATATTCATTACAACACATCACACACACACATGCAGAGGCTCTCAAATGCTTGTAAAGTGTGTTTTCTTTAGGGACACAAAGTGTTCAAACGCAAAACGCATATACAAACTGACATATACAACCACGCACAAAAGCTGTGATCTCATTATTTCTATCTTCTGCTCTGAGCAGCTGCTTGACGCTGTCTTGTTTTGATTACAGTATTGATCTTGCTGTGTTGAAAGAGTGCAGAGAATCCTTCTGTGATCCCTGGGTTTTCTAACATATAAGAAACAGACACGGGTTTCAAGAGTGCAGAGCCGCGGCTCTGTTGTCTTTGAGTTTGGGCTTACTTGGCGGTCTGGGTCAGGACCCCACCAGAGCCCACCTGTTCTCCATACCACAGGCAGTTAGCCCCGGATTAATCACAATCCTTCAATGAGGCAGTAGAAAATGAAACAACCTTCATATCAAAACACACAAAAAACAACTTATCGAGGTCAACTTGCTCTAAATGCATCTGCAGTGTTGAATTAAAAGCAGTGACAGGATGATGGATACTCTACACAAGGGGCTAGGCCAGCTTCCCTTCACTTGCTGGAGCCTCCTGCCCTCAGGCAGAGGCAGACTGCCGTTACGGTGGTGGCACATTCTGCAGGAAATAGGAAAAAGGGAAAAGAACTCGTAATATGATCAGCTTGACGGGGAAGGTGGGATATTAATGATTTAGGAGAACGGCGGAGCACCTGAGCCTCTCAAACAGCTCCTAATGAGCTCCTTTAATTGGCCTGATGTGGCCGACCAGCACAGCCTCTGCGAGATGAAACCCTGAAGCAGATAGGAGAGGAGGAGAATGGAAGGAGGTGAAGTCTGGCTACACAAAGACTCCCTCTCACACCACTCCAATCATACTAAACACTAAATGGATCACTACATTTCTGTGTTTGAATTGGATTCTGAAGGGGAAAAATCATTAAACAGTGATGACTTATTGTTAAAATGTAAGGAGGGGCTGGAGCTCCTTTCACAGCCCAAAACCTTAAAAGCCATGAGGCCTTAGGAGTCTGGACTTGATGTTGACTTTACTGACATCATGTTCAGTAAAGTGAAAATGTTTCTTCTACAAAGGTTTTTCTTTTCTGTACATGGAAAGTTCCGTGATAACAATGTTTTTCATACTTGACCTCAGGGCTTTTGAGTTTGGTGCTTGAATCATTGTCTTTTTTAATCGTTGGCCCTCTGATCCGACCAAACCTAAGTTTTCTCCCCCGCAGCTATTTCTGATTTTTTTTACCTCAGTATGAGAACAAGGTTTTTATGCTGTTAGATCCTCGTGTCCTTCACGGTTCCTGTCATGTTCCTGTTTTTTCACTTTGTAGTTTTTTATGTTTCTGTTCAGTTTTCCAGTTTTTTTTTTATCTGTGTTAGGTAATTTAAAAATAATCTTTTTTGTAAATCTGTTTTCTTATAAATAAAAAACAAAAATATGGAGGTACAGAAGAGCAAGAAAATTGACAAATTAGCAACAATTTCCCCCTGATGAATGCTGCACTAGCTTGTGCACAAAAGGGTTATGTTATGAGAAAAATAACAGGGGTTGATACAGGTCATGCAACTGTTGCTGTCACAAGAACAGGCAGGCGGCTGCATCAAAATGCAGCAGGTTTATTAGCTCAGCTAAAAGTCCACAAAGCTAAATCAAGGTCAGGCAAGCAGGAGTCGATAACAGGCATGAGATCATCAGATGAGAGACAGGTGTAGCCAAGATCCAGGCGAGACAGGCACACAGAGTCAGAAACTGGGGTTAAACCATTGTGAAACAGGTCAATTTTACCCCACCAATAATGTGTTGTTGCAATCGCGACAGAAGATCAGGTCCAAATATAACGCTCAGTAATGGCGACAGAGCAGCACAAACAATACTTCACACTAAGTGAGACTCAGTGTAGTGCTTAAGTAAACTGTGGTTGATGAATGAATGAGAGTCAGGTGTGTGGCATCCAGGAAATGCACACTGGGGTTGCTGGGAGATGTAGTGTGGTTAGAACTCTGGAGATGGTTCCCGCCGATGATCAGAGGTGGAGACAGAACTCTGACTTCTGACAGTTGCATATCGTCAGCCTAATAGCATTTCTGCCTAACTCATTTTTTTGCCAAATTGAGATATTGGCCTAACTCTACTCTCCTTTCACTGCTGCACCACCCTGTATAACTGCCTTTGTTCCCAGCCAATCAGAAGGCTTCCATCATTCAAAAAACACTATCTGCTTTAGTCATCTAATTGACTTGGGCATTTTTTATGCCATATAAAAAGGTGCCCAAGTCATCTCAAATTGACTTGAGCAGTTTTGGCACTGCACAACAATTGCTGCCCTCATGAAGAACAAGGCTCGTCTTAGCATAAATGAAGCATTAAATCTTATCTTTGATTTATCAGGTAAGCTTATTCATATTTCTCAAACATTCTATACACTAAAGTCACTTATGAGTGTGTTTAAATTTTGATCACGTTTCTGCAACAAAGGAATAAGGACTGCAAAATATCTTTTGTGCCCCAAGACCCAAGCGAGCACAATGTATTATAAATCTAAACTGCAGATGCACAACTTTACTTGCTTCAACATGGGTAACAAAGATGCCTATTGTTACCCCTGGGAGGAGCACGAGGGTTCCCTCAGCAGCGAAGTTTTTGCCAATCTGCAGTTCAAACACTTTGAGTCAGTCTTAGAGGCCAACCCAGATATTAAAAAAGTCATAGTCTGGAGTGATGGCTGCGGCTATCAGAATTGTATGGAAGCGATTCTGTAGCATAAATAAAAAGAAAAGTCAAAACCAGAAATGCTTTTTCATTTTCAAATTTGAGCTGCATTTTTTGACTCAAAATTAAAATGAAAAAGCAATACTTCAAAATGCTTTTTCATTTCCTTCCTCAACACAGCTTATTCTGTCACTTAATTAAAGTTAAAATAAAAATAGTATTTGACATTTCATTTTCAAAATGTTATCTGCTAAATGTGTTGCATAATTCATTTAGAAATGTCTAATTTGACATTTAAAATGGACTAACAGAAATGCTTTTTAATTTTCATAATAACGCTGCATGAAATGATTCAAAACTAAAATGAAAAAGCAATATTTCAAAATGCTTTTTCATTTTATACTTCAACACAGCTTTTACTGTCACTTAATTAAAATGATAAAGAAAATGGTATTTGACATTTCATTTTCAAAAAGGTCCATGGTAAATGTGAAGCAAAATTCATTTAGAAATGTCTAATTTCACAATTAAAATGGATTAACAGAAATGCTTTTTAATTTTCAAAATGTAACTGCATCAAATGACTCAAAATTCAAATGAAAAAGCAATATTTCAAAATGCTTTTTCATTTTATACTTTATACTAAAAGCATTTCCAGAGGGGAGGCGGGATGATGACGTCACTGCTTTCTCCGAAGGAAAAAAGTTTGTCCGCGGTGCGTCAGGAGTAGGACCGCAGAATTGGACATGCTGCTATGTAGTCCTGAGAAGCTGTGGAAAATCATCAGAAGTTCACAACCATCACAAAGTCGCACGCCACAGAAATCACAGAGTGTGCCTCCCCTCTGGAAATGCTTTTTCTAACCCTTGTGCTATCTTAGATGACCCCACCCTTCCATTGAGGTGTTCTCCCTACCATGACAAAGGTGGATAAAGGTGGAAAGATTTCATGTAATCCATGGACACCAGTAAAGATCACGAATCATTGAAGAAAAAAGGTTCAGAGCACTGTCTAGTGGGTCTAGATGACCCAACTCCCAATGGTAAAGTTCCAAGGATAGCACAATTACATGATTATTGTGACAAGGTTCCCAGGGTGGATGTGAAGATGCAAATGCAATCCCCTCTTTGCATTTTCGTTTTAATTATGACACAGAATAAGCGGTTTTAAGTATAAAATGAAAAAGCATTTTTAAATATTGCTTTTTCATTTTAATTTTGAGTCATGTGATGCAGCTTCATTTTGAAAATGAAAAAGCATTTCTATGAATCCATTTTAATTGTCAAATTAGACATTTCTAAATGAATTATGCTACACATTTACCAGAGAACGTCTTGAAAATGAAATGTCAAATACCAATTTCATTTTAGTTTTAATTAAGTGACAGAATAAGCTGTATTGAGGAAGGAAAAGAAAAAGCATTTTGGTGGATTGCTTTTTCATTTTAATTTTGAGTCATTTGATGCAGCTACATTTTGAAAATGAAAAAGCATTTTTGGTTTTGACTTTTCTTTTTATTTATGCTACACAATCGCTTCCATAGAATCGGTGTTGCACCATTGCAAATGCGTACCTTGATCTGGCCATGAAGCATGATGTCACAATTGAACAAAAATTTCTGGGGCACACACAAATGGAGTGTGACTCCATGTATGGCTGCATTGAATGCGTATCAGGAAAGACATTTACACTCCATGTAGGCCTGCACAATATACCGCAAATTTATTGTTATCGCAACATTAAGCTGTGCAATATGCATACCGCAAAAGATGGCGAAAATCGCAATAAATGGTTACCTTAAATGATAATTATTTTTTGGGTTGTTTTGCTATTTGTTTATATACCGCAAATTATATCATTATCGCAATATTAATTACCGATATCGCATATCGCGAGTTTTCCTCATATCGTGCAGCCCTAACTCCACGTGATTACATCGTCATTTTTGAAACTGCACGTTTGAACCCATCCCTGTACTAGGTCATCCAGTTGTACCACAACAACTTCATGAAGTTATCTGGGGCCTACGTAACAACCATCCGGCGAGGTAGAAAACCAGGTGATCCTACAGTCCATGACCTTCGGGCTCTCCAGTACTTGGCAGATGGTACGATTCGCTATAAGTTAGCGTTTGAGTCAGACTGGGAGGGCCTGCCTCAGTGAATGACCATCCCCAGAGAACCATTCACCTGGGTCCCACTCTTTCTTACCCAATTGCCACTTACTCTGAGGAAATTCCAGGACTTGCAGTCAATGAAACTCGTACTACCAAGAGTGGTCCATGACTACTATAACAACCTGCCTCACCAAGGCAAATAAAACAATCTGGGTTAGGCAAGTGAAACATTGTTTCACGTTAGTTAACGTTAGGTCTTAACATTATTTAAGATAATAGTTAAATAACCAGGTTATGTCAAGGCAAGAAACAAGTTTGATTGTTTTTACTTTATTATAAAAACTGCCTAAGTCAAATTGAGTTCCCTGCAAAATTTGCACAAGTCAGTTTTCTATGTTTTGCAATAGCTATTTTGTCTGTTTTTTTTATTTCAAACATCTTCACACATCTGGTGGGAGTCACCATTAACATATAAATAAAAAGTTCTTACAATTTGGTGAAAAAAAGGTGTTTTTTCTTCTTTTCCAAAAACCTGAAAAAATGAGTTAGGCAGATATGCTATTAGGCTGACGATGCTCTTAAGTTCTGTAATGCAGTGAAGTTTAGCGCTTGGGATCTTCAAAGTTTTCAACCATTTGTCACCATTTTTAAGACATATCCAGGAACAATCCAACTGTGATAGAAGATTTGTTCTGCCAAAAAAAATAAACTGTATCTAGATTTTCATGGATAAAGATGCAAGGTGCAAACTTCAGAAAGACTAATTGGAACAGCCATAGAACATTCTGGATAAATATTGTAGAAACATCTGTGTTCAAATAGACCCTAAGTTTAAAGAAGTGCTGTGTGTTTTAGCATAGATATTTGTTAATAAACACTGTTTATTCCTACTTTTGGTCATTTGCATTTTGCCGTTTTGTCAGTTGAGATTGCAAGAGTTTGTAGGTATTTGAAAGTTTGCAGACATCTCAGAACAGAGAGGCTCATCATGGAGCCAAAACTCCAGACACTGACGACAGCACACTTAGGAAAACTTCAGACTTTCTCGTTTTGTAGCTCTGCGGTCTCAGCAGATCATTGGTGGGTTTTGTTTACTTCTGTGGCTCGCTTTTGTTTTCTTGAGAGCAAATATGTCGACGTTGACAACTGTTTTGCCTCAGCTGTCAAGCAACTACACAAAAGCCATGTGACAGGCAGCATGAGAGATTGGAAGTGATGCCCACAGGATTACGGATGAGTATCAATGAAGAAAATAAAGGAGCTTTGCCTGCAGCTCGCTCTGGACAGCCAGTAAACCACTATGAGCTGTCTGGTGTTCATTAGTGCGCCTTTCTCTGAAGTCTCTGGCTGGCAGCTGTACTCGGATAAATGGATGGCGAGTGACAGGTAAGAGACAAGGCCTTCATCACAATCACGAGCACAGTGAGTACGAGTCGCGGCACGTCCCGATCCGCTCAACGAACGCCGCACAGCCCAGATCTGTCCCGGTCGTCTTGTTGCTTTTTAGCTGTGACTGCGAAGTGGATTCAGACGTGATAAATATTCTATCTGCCGCGAGGCCGCTTCTCTTCCCTGATCCCTCGCAGAATGAGCCATGAAAAGAGCAGCCTGTCTGCACGTGTTTCCTCTGAGCATTGTCACCCTCTCTGTCTTCAGTTTGTCAGTCAACGTCTTCCTGCAGCCTCTCCTCTGCCTGTCCTATGTGTCTGCTGTCCCGCTGCTCTGTGTCCTTCTGCAGGCTTTTTTTTTTAACCAGTTAAAAAGAAACTCAGCTTTCTTTTATTTGACGTCTTGCCATCTACCTGAAACTGCTGTCACATTGTAGAAAGTCCTAACTAATGAGGACATGTTTTAGGAGTACTTTCAGTCTCTTTTGGGAGTCTTTGCAGTTTCACCACTGCTTTAAATCCCACCATTATATAACCATGAATGTTTGAGGGACACGTTAATATTTATTAGATGCAACTCTGACCTTAAAGGCTGTTTATTTGGCGGCCTGTCTTGTTTTCTGATGCAGGAATTTATGTTTTTCTGAGATAAAAAAAAACACCAAAAAATTCACTGAATCATTTTTGATGAGCGTCAGAGAGCATTTGACAGCTTCTTCCCATTCCCCATCTATTTTATCTGTTTGCATGCTTAGTTTGTTTATACAAAGTCCAATATGCCCACGTCTGTGTGGCATACATTTGGAGAAAGGCCCAGGCAGCCAGCAGGGAGATCTGCAGGCAGAATGAAGACAAGGCAGCTCTCGCAGAAAGAATTAGCTTTACTTTTATCATTAAGGAGTAACAAGACAAAGTGGGATATACAGCAGGGGAGTGACGCCATCTTCCACCACAATGAAGCAGCTGGGTGCATGACCTTCACTGCTTAAATCCTTACATTTATCTGGTGCTTTGTCTCAAGTTGCAGCAGAGCTTAGGCTTTAATGCCAGCTTCCACCAGTACTTCCCACACATCCCCAGCAGCCCTTTAGTAAGTACATGTTTATCTTTCTGAACATTAACAGCTGCCTGGAGTTAATTGTACTCTGTTGGCCAAGAACAGTGAAAAGTATCAGACAAACTCCCCAAAGACTGTTGCAAGATGACTGAAAGGTTTCAGTATAGCTCACCTCCGACATCTTTACTCAGTCACATCATCAATTCTATTAATCAACTTTGGTAAAGGTTTAGAACTTTTTCAAAATGATGTTTGGTTGTTTCTTCCCAAGCAGGCTGCCTTCCTGTAGCTGCTGTCACGTCTGGCCACCTCCAAGGGTTGGTGGGCTCACTTGCTCTCACGGTGGAGCAGTGGTTGGCGCTCCAGCCACAAAGTGAGAAGGCCCTGGTTCGCATCCAGTCTATGTGGAGTTTGCATGTTCTTCCCGTACATGTGTGGGTTTTCTTTGGGCTTCCTCCCATAGTCCGAAAGCGTGCCTTATAACTGGTTAATTCAGGGGTGTTAAACTTACGGCCCGCGGGCCGTATCCGGCCCAGTCATGAAGCGTAAAAATTATAATGATGTTTGTTTTAAAAAAAAAAGCATGTTTCTAGTCCATTCCATTGGCGACTTATCATTTTTTAAAGAAATAACCAAAAAGTGAAATTCCACCACTAGGGGGAGCAAAGGAAAAGCAAAACATTACATTATTTCTGACCAGTGACAAGTGTCTCCGTTGTATGAATGGTTAGCCTTTAACACTGGTGATGTTGCCGGTGAACACACGTTGACATTGATGAGCAAGCTCTTTAACATACCGAAACTCTTTGACCGTTTACGTGATTAACGTGAATCAGCTGATCGGTTCAGGATTGGCCGGAATTACGTTAATTGCATAAACGGTTGTAGATTTGAGGTAGTCAAAAGAATATAAACACAACAGCTAAAGCTCCGGTGGTAAAGAGATAATGTAAAGCAAGGAAAGCTATATAGCAAAAAGCCCCATACAAACATTGAATTTTTTTTTCCCAGATTTGTTTATTTCTTCGATACAGGGACAGCGCATATTAATAAACATTTGTGTCAATATGTTAGCCAAAGGGCTATGTTTCATCTGCAGTCCCTAGGTAGATGTTAAAATCCCCCTAAAAGATCAAAATACAATGACATATTTACATAACATTACATACATACTGTATATTAAACCATACATTCAGTAAAATTAGCAGTTAACCTAAAAGTGAATTGGCGATTCGGGTTCACATCTTCACTTAACTCTCTAAGTGTTAAAGTTTTAAAGAGCTGTCAGTTATTAAGGAAATAAACCTCTGAGCTGAACAAGAATGATGAAAGTTCATGGATCGGCCCACTGCTAGGTGTCTCAACAACCTCTGAGCATTTGACTTGACCTGTTTCACGGCACGAGGGCAACCTCTGCCTCTTCTAGAGTCTTTTCAAAAAGAGCAAAGCATTTTTGCGGTCGGCCATGTGGAAATGCACATGCACTTTCTACAGAGGGCTTGACAGTGTATGGCGGGATTCTCCACAGGACTGTGTGAATCCAGCAGAGGCCAGAAAATGTTCCAACAGCTCAGATGGTTTTCTTCCAATCCAGACATTTGAAGGCTAGCTCCGGTAAAATAATATAAACCTAACATCTCGCATAAAAAACTCAGACTTTATCATTACTAGAAATAAAAGGGAGGTGTTCTTTCAAATCATCCAAAGGATTCAAGATACCTGTAGTGATACAGATGGTAAACAGGGATGTTGAGGAAACCAAAGCTAACTGGAACGCTGCTCCGCTAACCTCCGCAACCCCCTCACCTTCCTCCCAATGGCATGCTCTCGCTGCTTTGGTCCCTCTTATTAGGACTGCCTTTAGGCTTAAAACACCGAAAACTTTAACATGAAATGAAGCGCTAAAAAGATTTTCAGATCACACCATTAAAGAAAAAATTTTCCTGACTCTCTTGCTTGTGCACTGAATTGTGACAGATTTTGGACTAAACTCACAACTGTGTTTTTAAGTATTTGCAGCCAAAAATGAATTAGGGAACAAAAACCACAAAAATCCAAAAGTGGAAATTCTAGAACTGACCAGAGACAAGCTTCTTAAAAATAAAATAAAGTTAAAAGGATTTACATGCCTCTTTATCTGTCTTTAGGAAAACTGAGGGTCATTTTAAAACATTAGGTAGTTACTTTTGTGTTTTTGTCTGCATGCATCTTATTATACTATAATTGCAACATTACTGCTTTGAACTAAATTTCTTAGCAAAAAACACAGTCACACTCACAGTCACAGTCACACCTAGGGACAACCACCCCATGTACCATGTTTTCGAACTGTGGGAGGAAGCCAAAGTGCCCAGAGAAAACATGCACATGCAAACTCCACACAGAAAGGTCCCATGTGGGATTTGAACCAGAACCGTCTTGCTGTAAGGTGAAAGCACTAACCATGACCACCATGCAGCGCCCAGGAATATCAAGTATGTGAAAAGTTTCAGCTCTACAACCGACAGGAGCCACCGGGAACGTGCTAGATTCTTCAGAGGGGACTCCACAGGAGGCTGTAGATCCAAAGGGGTCATCCTAGAGTTAAATGCTAATATCTCCAGATGCCGGGCGGCTTGCTTCCTCTGTCCGAGAAGCAGCGACAGGGTGATGATTTTTCCTGCTGAGAGGAGGAGCCGCTTCCAGAACGTCGTCAGATGTTGGACCCGACAGAACATCATAGCGATTGGAGAGAACCAGGCGATCACGGCCCAAGGGTATTTTCCTGCGGCACACCCCCTCAGACCAAAGTGGTTTGGGTGTGGAGCTCGAGGAAGGCCGCGGTGAGGTGTCAGGGTCCCAGTGAACTGTGTCTTCCACAGCCGCTTTCAGAGAGGCAGTGTGCATGGACTGTTGATGCGCCAGGTCCAACAAAGAGTTCAACGGATCGTTCTTCAAACTCAACTCATCAGAGGGTTTCTGGATGTCCTTTTTGAGGTCAGTGATCTGTGTGTCAGCGTTTGTTGATGGGGTCACGGCAGTGGAGGGAGACGCAGCGGCAGCAGCCATCCTGAATGCAGAGTTATACGTAGAGTAAATGAATACACTTTTATTTTTGACTCTAATAAAAACTGACCTAAAATAAAGGCACACTCTGGAATTATTTTTCTGCTGCAGCTTGTAAGAATGAATCACATACAGAAGAAAACTAGCTGCAGCAGATGTAATCTTTAAGTCTTGAAAGCTTATGATTAATCTAATAAACCTTGAATTAGATCGTGATTAATTTTTTTTCTGATGTATTCAACCCCCTGCGCTCACCCAGATCAGCTTTTTCCGCTGTTCCCACGTTCCGATTACAGCTTAGCAGACTCGTTCTTTAAAAAAAAGTCTCCACGAGGTCCTAAAACGTTTTTGCTTCACAGCGTAAGATCATTACGTATCGCAGTTCATCGCTGTCGTGTACCATTTTTGTTCAAGAATTCAAATATCAGAGATGAAGAGAGGTTTTTCCCTTCCCAATGGACCTCACGCACAACTCTGCATAAAGACATCAGCAGCACGCATGGGTGACTCGCTCAATTTCAGCAGCGGAGGAACAATGGCTTAGTGCTGTAAGTGCTGCTGGGAGATCTGCTGGTCCTGATTGTCTCTGTTTCAAAACAACAAAAGGGGTTTTTCTAACAAGATTTTTTTAATTAATTATTCAAAGATAAATGTGTGTTGTTTGCATCCTCACATCCTCTGAAAGACATGACAGGCAGGCTGACAACACTGTGACACTGAACTGTTCTGAATCCAGAATAAACCTCACTTTTTTTACAAATATGACAACGAGTTGTTTGGTTTTTAAAAATTTTAGTACAAAGAATATTGTAGGACTAACAAAAGCTCAATATCTGGCAGAAATGAAACAGAAACAAAGGACAAAAATAGTGTCAAAGCTGTATTAACTAGATCTACACCAAAAAACAGTTCAGAAGTTGGAATTGGACAATTTTCCATGTGTCTGTGTGTCAGCCATGAGTTCTTTGTGAGTGCACCTATACTTGGGCTGGCAGTCTAAATAAATTTTTTTTTACAGACACATCAATACAGAAGTGGTAACTGGCACATGGCACCATTAGATAAAAAGTCAATAATAAAGTTTGATAGTAGATTGCTATGGGTAAAAGACTGGACTGATCCTCATCCTTTCACACAGCTAAACACCTCAAGGACAGTTAGAGGAAAAATAAATGTATCAATCTTTGTTAAGTGGATATTTATAGTCTTTAGTCCACACAGAGATTCATATGAGCTGCATAAGCATGATGTTAAAAGTTACATTATCTGTCTCCTAGTGTGTGATATTTGTTCTCCCCAAGGGAAGCGGTGAGCTGCAGACAAACCTGCGCTTGGGAACCATTTGGTGGTTTAATCCCCCAGACCAAACCTTTAATGCTGAGTGTCGAGCAGGGAGGCATTGTTAGAGTCTTTGGTATGACTCGGCTAGAGTCTTTGGTATGACTTGGCCTGGGAACTCACGACTTTCCCGTTACAGGGCGGACACTCTACCACAAGGCCACTGAGCTGGTTTTGCTGCGTTTGGAGAGGAGGAAAAGGTAAAGATCCATTGTTTCCTCCAGTGCCTCCAGAAATGTACAAGAGAACTTTGAAGTAGATAGTAAGAAACCGCAAGCTGAAATTGGCATCTACAGGAGTTTCTAGATTAAATAAAAAATGACATTCACAGAATAAAAGACTAGAATTAAAGTTGAGACATGAAATATATTGACATAGACTAGATAAGACTGTGTGGTTTTATTAGAGAACAAGGGAACAATTTCTACTCAAGAAAAGAAAAATTGGTTATTTGGGCATGTTGTCACTTAAAGTTAATAAAAGGAACTTTTTCAAAATGTCAGTATCTGTAAATCATGTCATCTGAAGAAAAAAACAACAGAATCGTGCTGGAAAATGACTGTTTACCATCTGCAGTAAATCTGCTTATGATGCCTGAGATCGTATTCTCCTTGTGTTGTTTTTTTAAATATTTACATGGAAGCTTCTTCTGTCATTCTGCACACAGCATTACACTCACATGTCCATAACCCTTGTACTATCTTAGGTGACCCCACCCTTACATTGACGTGTTCTCCCTACCATGACAAAAGTGGATAAAGGTGGAAAGATTTCATGTAATCCATGGACACCAGTGAAGATCACAAATCATTGAAGAAAAAAGGTTCAGAGCACTGTCTAGTGGGTCTAGATGACCCAACTCTCAATGGTAAAGTGACTAGAATAGCACAAGGGATACACAGAGGTCAGTCAGGTGACTTTCTCCAAAAAGCCATTGGTTTTAGGCAATGGTGTAGTCTAGTTGATAAGCTGGTATCTGTTGTTTAATCCACAAAAAAGGTCCAGAATTTCCTCGTAACCACTGAGAGGCCACAAAGGTGTGCATCACCAGGGTTGTGGGACACTGCCTTTACTTTTCTGTTCATATGGTGGCCTCCTCTGTGTAACAAAGTGGGCATTTTTGACCATAGGGATCTCTGGGATGTTGACCTGACATTAGCTACCAAAACGTTCTGAGGTGGGCTTCAGCTAACAGCTTGAGTTGATCCAATGTTGTTCAGTGGAGGATGAATTTGAAGAAAACAATGGGGAAAAAAATCCAAATGACGTTTTTTCAGTGTTTAAGCCAGCCTGCCGCTGCTGGTCCAGTTAGTGCTGCTGGCGACAGTACAGCTGCAATTAAAGCAAGCCGTTCAGCAGTAGATCCTGATGACTATAAAGAGCCTACAGCTTAAACTGATGGTGGGAAGGGGAATCTGTTGGCATTACTGCTGTTCTACCTGGTAAGTGGAACTTCCCAGTCCCACTGTTAGTAATTTACTTTATTCTAAATTAATTCATTCTGAATTAATTTCCTCTATTTTCTTTGCGGGGAAAAAACAACAACAAAATTGCTCTTTTTTTTAATAAGGACAAAAGAGAAATACACCAGACCAGTGAAAAAAAAGGATAAATCTGCACTCGTCTGGGCAGATTTTATACTGTGAATGAAGAAAAAAGCCCCCACGTGTACAGATAAACACAGTACAAAAAAGGTAGGCCTGAACGTGAAAATGGATGGGGGGTAATCAGGGCCCCAGTACACAACTTTTAGGCAAGAGTGGCTGAGCAGCCCATGGTCTGCATGTTCCAGCCTTCACACAGAAACTACTTTTCAGTCTCTATAGCAGAGACTTCTTGAAAAGCCAAAGGCTCAGCTTGAAAAAATCCGATTAGACACCAGCAGACTTGTTTTATGTCCTTGACTGGTCTGACAGAGTTTCAGAGGCGCTTTTTAGACCGAATTTCGGGCAATTTCATTCCCTTTACTCTGCAAAGTCTCTCCAAGTTGTCATCTATGTTGGGGGAATATTCTGTTGAAGAGTGCAAGATATGAGTCATGCTCTGAGACAGCAGGTGATCAGCACATTCATTTATACCTAAAACTAGCCAGTCCAGCAGTCTGACTGTTATACATGTTGTGTCACCATCCATCCATCCATCCATCCATCCGTCCGTCCGTCCATCCATCCATCCATCCATCCACCCATCCATCCATCCATTCATCCATCCATCCATCCACCTATCCATCCATCCAGCATCTATCCATCCATCCATCCATCCATCCATCCATCCATTCATCCATCCATCCATCCATCCATCCATCCATCCATCCATCCATCCATCCATCCACCCATCCATCCATCTGAAGCCACTGAATCCCTTTTGGGGTTGCAGGTTAGTTGCAGCCACCACAGCTACTGTTGGATGAAGGCAGGGAGCATCCTGGATGGGTCGAAAGTCTGTCGTAGGGCCTAACACTCACATGGAGATACTAATTAATAACCAATTATGAAGCATGTGTTTTGGGGGAAAGAGAGCCAACATTCTTCACATAGAAGGAACCCTGCCAGGATTTGAACCAGGGTGAGAGTGCTAACCACTACGTGTCATTATGCAGACCCATTTTTTTGTTTTTTGGTTAATACACACTCAGGCATAATGATCTAAATAATGTGTTAATGCTTACTTTATGTATTATTGAGCATGGTGGTTCTTGTGTGGGGCTGATTTGGAGCAGCTGCTGCTCTGGGAGGCAGATGTTGCTCCATGCCAGTCAGGGTTGCATGAGGCTGATTGGTTAAAATTAGAGTAGAAAAAATTTTAAAAAACAAAAACTAGACTACACCTCTAATAATTCAGTGGGAAAGGCCCACACTCTGATTTAGGAAGTGTGGATTTCATCAACCCAACCAACAAAGGTCCTACTATTTTTTCTTAAACTTAGAAAAGTATTCCCTTAAATTATTTTAGGTGAGTCTGGCTTTCTAACTGCAGAGTTAACCCTTGTGCTATCCTATACACTTTAACATTGGGAGTTGGGTCATCTAGACCCACTAGACAGTGCGCTGAACCTTTTTTCTTCAATGATTTTTTGATCTTCACTGGTGTCCATGGATTACATGAAATCTTTCCACCTTTATCCACCTTTGTCATGATAGGGAGAACATGTCAATGGAAGGGTGGGGTCATCTAAGATAGCACAAGGGTTAAATGATGATAAATCTCAACAATAGCTTCAGATTACATGGTGTCTGTCATGTAGCCGTGGTGCTTCTATTGTTTTTTTGAGTCTCTGGAAGCACTTTTTTTTCTTTATCTTCACCAAATGTCTGGTCTGGTCCTGCATTTAGCATCAAAGTCTTCATTGTTCACATTGGTTTTCAGTGTAGTGTGGCTACTGCTTCCTCTTTGTTGATGACAAACCATGAGCCTCGGTCAGTTCTGCTTCCCTCTTTCCCTCCCTTTATTTATTTCAGACAGGGTGGACACCCGCAAAGGGTCCACCTGTTTTTTTGTTGTTTGATAAAGGTTTTCAATTAACTTGAATCTGCTTCAGTCCTAAATTAAAAAAAAACTTTTGATATAGCGACCATTTTGCTTGTGACTTTTGCAAAACTAAAACTCAATGCGCATTATCCAACTATTTTAAAAAATGTGACACATAAAACAATGTGCGCTATTACCACAGATCTGAATGCGTCAATTCAGGAAACGACCAAGAGCCTATTTTTCAAGGGCTGCTCTGATTTTGCTGTGGATCAATGTCTGTTTAATTAGCAGCAGCATAAAAATATGCTCATTTATTCCCAGAGGAGTGAGCTGGTTCCTTCTGCACTTGTATCAAGGCTTCATTTTTTTTTATTATTATTTTTAAAAGAGGAGAGGAAAGCAGAAATAGAAATCAGTTGCTCCTGCAAAGAAATATAATCCCTGAGTGTTCTACAGTATGATACTAAATGCAGTATTTTGTTGGGATTCTAAAATACTTTAACTGCAAGAAAAGCCAAACTTGCTGTAAATCAACGCTTTGCATCAAACCATGTCCAGACTTTGCACCTAAATTTGGTGAGATTAGCTCCAGAACCTCAAGTGGTAGCCCCATTTTCACAAATGTCGAATAATTTCATGCTGTTTTGCCAACTTTCTTTAATTTTTACATTTATTGTAACACTTGTTTGACTCATAAAAGTGTCAGAAACAGAAATATAACGGTAGAGCATTGCTACCGGTTGAAATGGCAATAGATCCATCATGCCAAATACATGCAATCACATAAATTCTCTCATGCTCCTCCCCCTTTTGCCTCTCGCTTTCCTTTTTTGTGCCTCCAGTCTCTCTGCCTTGCAGTCTAGCTCATGCTCCTCAGCTGGTTCCCCCTGTATTCATTGCCCTTGGTATCTCCACTTTGCAATGGTCTTCCCAGGATGTTCCAGCCTGCGTCTCAGTTTAGTTCAAGTCCATGCTTTTGCCCTCTGCCATGCTCCAGATAAAGCCCTAGATGCCGACCCTTCCTGATTATGTTTCTGTCCAAGCCCAAGTTGCTGATTAAGTTTCCATCCATGATGAGTTCTTGTTTTTCTCCTGGTTTCTTACCATAGATGATAAATCTGGGTTTTCTTTTGGACGCTTCTTTTCTAAGACTTTAACTCTGTCTTTGCTAAATCCAAACTTAATTCTGCCAGCAGACATGGAGTAATCAGTAAACTCTCCTTTCCTGCCACAGTGACAGAGACTCTGATTCATTTCTATACTTACCTCCCATATTTTCTCCATGTCTGGATGCATCCTGTCTGCGTTTTATTCAGCATCACCAAATGGATTCATCTCCCTCAGTCTCGTTTGTACTTTACAGTCTCCAGCACATCTCACCACAAAATGTTACAATAAATGATCAGATTCAATCTTGGAGTTCTGACACTTCAAATTCCACCATGTCTGTGTACAAAACCAACGCCGTTGACCCTAGTTTTCTCGTAAAAGATGTGAATAAGTCATTCACGTCTGATTACTCTTCAGGGCTTTATACTGCTGTAGATGTTCACTGGTTCAATCCATCACATCAATCAAACTTTATTTATAAAAAGCGCTCCTCGTGATTTGTGCAGCTTGAACGGCTTTACCATAAAAAGCAAAACATAGACGCAAAAATGAAGATAAAAATCCAACCCAACCTCCCCGCCCTCCTTTTAACACATAGAACCTATGACCCCACACACAGTAAGATACAGTGGTTCCTCATTCTGTCGTGGAAGTCGTGTTCTAAAATAACCCACAAAGTAATCATCTTTATCTGTCGCAATAATTACAGATTTTTTTTCAGGTTGTAAAACTCCTCACTACACACATTTCTAGCCTTTTCTCAGACAGATATGAACATTTTCACAATTTCCTCTCTTGTTAAAGTTCAAACCTTAATAGAAAAATAAGTCCACTATTTTTGAATGAAAATAAAAAAAACAATAGCGATCAAAGGATTATGTAAATTTGACCAATTGAATACAGTCTACAGGAGACATGGCACAGAGGTGATTGATTAACAAGGCTTACAGCCAATCAGGACGCAGAGCACAATGAACCATAAAAAAAGCATACAGATCGCACAGTCCGTTAAACAGTAGTGAACAGCGTTAAAGCAAAGGGATCACACTGTATATCAAACTAACTTTTGTTGTCACGGATTCTTCATTTAGCTTTTAAAGGCAACATTGCAAATACTTTTAGAGGGGAAAAAAAATCACAATATTCCACATGGGACATCCAAAATATGCCTTTAAATGAATTCCACATTCTAAATGTACGTTTTCCATGTGAAGTTTTCCAGCTGTGTATTTAGTGTCTGGTGAGCAGGCAGCTGAGCCTCATCTGTGTCTCCACTGAAGAGTAAGCAGGGATAGAGAGGAAGACTTCAAAGCGCTCTTCACTGCCACCCGAGTGTTCCACGGATAATAGACTTAAGGGAGTAGATTTATCAAACAGCACACTCAAGGACTCTAATGTGGGATGTGAATATGAGTGTGAGGCAGCCTGAGTGTGTCAGGGACGTGTGCATCTGTGGCTGCAGGTACTGCTTTTCCGATGAAGACAGAAGCAGGCTTTCACATTTCTGAATGGAATATGCGGATGCATGACCTGCCTATCAAGCTGTCCACCTACAAACACAGAGAGTACTGTTTCTATGCAAGGCTGTCCTGAAGATTCTTGCATATTGACGTCATCAGATCCAGACTCCGCCTCCTGAACTGTTCCGCGGTGGTGTCGAGCGCGCGCTCCAGCCTTTCTGTCAAGCTCAGAACATTAATATTTGAACTGACTTCCTGATTAAGCATGGCTGACTGGCTGTGCTTGGTGGGATAACGACTCAATACATATCAATATTAGTGCTGGGGCTTTTCCATAAAAACATCACAGCAGACTCATTAATTTTGCACTCTTCATGAAAATATTCAATTAAGCGGCTGGCATTCTGATATGTAAATGTCACTTTGTAATACTGAGCTGTGGGAAGTTACCATTTTGCCCTGCAAGACTTTTGCTGAGGATAACACCAGAGTTTTTTTTCCTTTTGATTTAATGGTGCTTTGTATTTCTTTCAAATCCCAAAGCAAACCACGCATACAGACAAAAACGTCGTATTCCACTTGCCTTTGGAATCTATGCACAGCGCAGGAATAGGTGCATAATTTAAAGAAAGTGTTTGTTTTTGAAGATACTTGTGTTCCAGGAAAATGTCTCTGCACATGAAACTCTTTGATGATCTTAACACAGGGAAGAGCAACTAACTGGTCTGTTGTGTAAAAGATGAAAAACTCACACTTGCATAATGACAGGTAAAAGGTCTTGGCACTTGTGTGTGACAAAAGAGAAGATGGTACTACACTTCATTTAGAAAAATAAAGACAAAAATAATCAAATTTTCACTCACAAAAAGGCTGATGACCTAAGGCTTCACATAATGTATTTATTGCTTAACAAAGTTAGCTTTCCTGACAGCATTTATATCAAATTACTGGCTGGTATAAAGACAAATTCCAGAAAAGACAGGTGCAACCTTTTTCAGAATATTCTAGTATTGAAACACCTTCATCCATGTATCCATCCATCCGTTTTCGGAACCACTCAATCCCTTTCGAGGTCACTGGGTTACAGAAGCTTCTTTCATTTACTGCTGGGGAAAGGCGGGATACAGCCTGGGCAGGTTTGTTGCAGGGTCATTTTAACACCTTCTCCAAAACGTGCTGCTAGCCCCGCCCCCAGGCTAACAAACACACCCACTTTCTCCGTGGAGCTAGCGGTGATTGGCTAAAGGTTTTCATTTTATATGCACAATATTCACATCCATCTTTGTAAAACTTCTGATTTTTGTTTTTGTGGGACACACAGACACACTGCTGAGGGCGATCTTAGGTTGACGTCATGAAATGGCCGGCACCCACAGGGAGCAAAAGGCGGAGCCTTAGAGATCGAGTCGTCCTACTTCCAGGTAGCAAAGTGATCTGTGTAAATATCTCATATTTCATTTAAAAAATATTTATTTTGTGTGCCAAAGGTAATATATGGATATAATGTACTTAAGAAAAGGCTAAAAAATAGTATAGGATAGGCCCTTAAAAAAAGCAGAGATGATTCTAATCATCATTAACTTATCCAAGCATTTCCAGGTGTTCTGGGCACAAACGCTGAGTTAACAAGTTTCATGGCTCCACAGTTGATTACCTGGATCAGGTATGTCCAGCTAATCAGGAGTTGACCCTGGGGTGGGAAGATTTTGCCCCACATGCAGTCTGCAGCTCAACAAATGATTAAAATGACTGGTTTTACCTGTACTCGGTTGTTTTTAAGCCAGGTTTTTCAACAGTTTCTCTGCCAGAATGTTTTCAGCATCACTGCACTGATCCTGCTCTACTTACTTTATGATTTATGCTTTCATCAGTATCCTCAGCAGTATACTTTACGATGCAAGTTTTTGTCCACAGACAACAATTCCTGTCGGTTCCCCTCTCAGTCCTTTCACGTCTGCACTTCCTGCCTTTAGGGTTCTAGACCAGGGGTCGGCAACCTTTACCACTTAAAGAGACATTTGGACCAATTTCCCCCAGAAAAAAAACACAGGGAGCCGGAACAACCTGTGGAGAACCCAGTGTTTCCAGTGAATGGCATATTTTCACTCGTTTTTAAAGTTTGTTTTTGTATCCTCTGTCATTTAACGGGTTCCAATGAGAACTATTTCCCAAGAGGCCTCAAAACTAGCAAATATGTCATCATTAACCTGCAGTTAATCCGCTTCTCCGATAAATTTTTGTCAACGAACAACTTTTTTTCTCATCTGGAAAAGCTCCATGTTTATTATGGGATGCTTCGCCACATTTGAGACTGTTGTTGGCTAATTCCTCGTTACATATTATTTATACTGGTAAAGTCATTGAAGGCAAACAAATCTGCCCAGGTGCCATTAAACCTACTGTTTCCTTCAGGAACTTGCATTTTTCCTAAATTCTCCATCCTTGTCCTGCCTGGGCCAGAAGAACATTGTTGGGATCACACGCCGGCGGGAGTCGTGGCGGTGACGCAGGTCGATGGTCACATAGAACTTTACTTAGAAAACGTCTACATTGAGATTTTTTTGACGTAATTCTCAGCCTGTTAGTTTTTTGTTTTATGTTTCATAATTATTTTTATGAACTTTTCCTGTTTGCTGCTTGCCGACCATAGTCGTCAGCACAGGGAAGCCGCTCCAGGTATTCCGGTATTTTAACAATACTCTTATCGATACTTTTTGAGGACGAAAAATAAATAAATAACAAATTAAGAACGTAAAGTTTCCTCATTATGCAACAACATTGTTTTTTAACAAGACATTTCACTTTATGCATGTTTCCAACTTGAAAAGTAAAATACATGAAAAAAGAAGTCATTTAAAGAAAAATAAACAGCAATGTTTTGACATATTGCTGTCATGATGTAAATATAAAACAAATTAAATAAACTAGAGTGTAAACACTCTAAACTAAAATACAGTTGCATAGGGCAACATGGTGAAGTATGCGTACTCCATGCGTACTTTCGGTCAAGGCCCTACACACTACCTGTTGGCCGCAGCAGCATGCCCGTAGTAAAAAATGTGAATAAAATTTTTTCCCTCTACGGGCTCACTGGGTTGTCTACAACCTTGATATTTTGTGCGGGGCACGCAGGTAGCTAAAGTTTGTCAATTTTTGGCCTGCAGGCAGCCTGTATCCCCCCATAAGGGAAGCTGTGACTAAGGCATTGAATTGGTCACGCCAGGTTTGCTATTCTAACTAATAAGTTCTGTCCTGGAATTTTTAATTAACCAAACTGTGCCTTTTGAAGAGGAGAAAAAAATTAATCACAAAATATCTGAATATTTAGTAACTTTTATTAAAATCAAATATTTTTTCAGAAATTTGACCTAAACTGTGTTACGATTAACTGAATGTCAATGGTAATTCATGCTGAAATTTAGGGCTGCATGATATGAAGAAAACTCGCGATATGCGATATTAGAGATTAAAATTGCGATAACGATATGATTTGCGGTATATAAACAAATAGCAAAATAACCAAATAACCATTCCCATTACATTGCAACAGTTTAAAAATTATACTCCAAATGTCACTCGTCGACATGGGAGGCAAACATTTAACATAATAGGCCTCCATCCGGTTGGTCAAATGCATAAAGGGATTTATTTGATTCGTTAAATGGTTCAAGATGACATAAGATTGTTTTAGCACATTTTGCACGTCTTTTGCGATATGCATATTGCGGAGCTGGATTTTGCGATAACGATAAATTTGCGGTATATTGTGCAGGCCTACTGAAATTGATAAAAATGAGAGAACTACAGACACTAGCATCACAGACGCTAACAGGGTTATTTTCTGTCTTCAAAAAGGAACCTATAAGTCATCTGATGAATGCAGCAGAAGATAAAGGATGTTCTTGGAAAACAGGAGTGGCAACTGGTGTGATCTTCTGCTCCTTCAAGAACTGACAAGTTGTTCTCCCAGAAATGATCAGCCCGCCCTGATTGTTATATCAGCTTTTTGCACGTCTCTTCACAAGACAAGACATCTCTTCACAGCTGTTTATTCCCTCTGAGCACTTGCAGTAACCCAATAACCATGATTGTGGGAATGGGGAACAAATTGCTGGTCTGTGGAAGGTATTTAAAAACACAACATTCAACCTCTTACCACAATACTGATTTACAGAAACAGAAGAAGCGCAGGAAGGACATAGCAGATTCTAATGTTTTTGCTGCAAAACAGTAAAGATTTTCTGATGGAGACATTTGATCTTTAAAGAGGTAAATTTGCAACTTTGTAATGAACTCTAATGTATTTCACTGCCTTATGTTCTGTCCAACTCTTGTAAACTGGGCCTTAAGTAGTGGAGAACTGAGGGCCACACACAGACACCTTAAATGTAATGAACCTGACTAAAACTCCAGCAAACAAGAAACTCTGTTATCGTTACATTGAAACCTGCGTTCCCTCAGTGCCTAAAGATGGCATTAAAATAACCCAGCCATCCGTACTATGAAACAAACACAATTCTGTAGAGTCTGCACCATCATCTGGTCAATTTTTTTCCCCACACACATAAACCGCTAGTTCCTTTTGTTTATTTGGTTTTCACACAACTAAGTCTGGAATGTATCTAAGAAATAATAAGGTAGCAAGACAGATCATTTGACAGCCCCCAAAAACGAATCAAATGAGGCCAAACAGACATAAAGGTCATTGAAAGAGAAAAAGCGAGGGAGACCGAGAGAAAACAGAGGGGAGTAAAGGTGACAAGAGGAGTGATAGCTACGGGTTTAATTACAGGTCAGTCTGCTGTCCTCCAGGTCAGACCATGTTTTACAATCTACAAGCTGCCAACCAGCCGCACAGAAAGTCCATAACCTTATCACTGCTGGGAGGGTCAAAGATATAAACTCAAACAACTGTGAATAATATTGTCATTGTGAGGGAACAAAAGGCAGCGGAAAGGAACTGAGAGAGAACGCGGGCAAAAGGTCAAGAGAGAAAAGGACTGGCGACGAGTTAGGAATAAATGGGGAGCAAGTAGACAGGATCACAGATGTGATCTACATTATCAGTGTTAATTTGAACAAAAATGTCTTTAATTCAATACAGTTTATGCAATATACCTTTTTTTTTTCTCTTTGCGTTTCTGTAACTCTTTGCTGGTCAGGTGGCAACAAAAAGCAAATTAGGTTAATTTCAAATCAAAAAAGTGATTCTCCAAACACAATACAGAAAATCAATAACTAAACAAACTAAACAAACATAAAAAGTACTGAAAAGCAGATCTACTATCAACTACATTTAGTCTCGCCCATTTTGCCATTTTGGCATTTGTTGTCTCTTCCAGTCTAGTTCACTTCAATTGTCAGAAGCAGCATGTTTTCTGAAGCTGAATTCTTTATGGAATAAAGAAAAAAAAATATTATAATCAATATATTTTGATAAACATGAAAGAGAATAGAGAACGTTGAATGAGTTTAGTTTAAAAAACTACTTTACGGCCAAAGTTCTGCTCTTTCCTGTCAACAATCGCACAGACGACGGCCACCGAATCCTTTCATGCATCAGTCGAATGTTCATGGTTTTGAATGGTAAAAAAAACAAACTAAATACCAGACTGTGTAATTGAGATTAAAGGTCCTTTTTTGAGTGTTTCTACTGTATATTCAAACAGCAGTGACTCAGGACCAGACAAAAAACGTCTTTTGAAAAAGCTTGTAGGCGTTACGCACAAGCTACAATCACGAGCTTCCTGCTCCACTCCATTCTGATGCATCCACTTGCAAACAAATAGATCAACAAATATCTTTGTTTTCCTCATCTGACTCAAACCCTACGGCTGGGTCGCCGTTTTTGTCACACCGCTAATGTTAAGTTGGGGCTATGAGGAGCTATTAGCTAGCGGGAGAGAGTGAAAACAAAGGGATGATGGGAAATCAGCATAGACTTACTCTGCTGTCCTGTGAATTTCTGATGAACTATTGCCGCACTGTAGGAACTATGGCCTAGAAAACGAGACAGGTTTTTGGATTTACCCTAAAAACAGCATGATCAAGATTAAAAGACCACTGGAAACGCTTTTACAATGGATCAAAAGATGATTGGAGTGAGACTTTAAACACCATAAATAAAAAGGTTCAATCCTAACTTTTCCTCTACTGCTGCTTTTCTGTGTTTTGCATTTGTGATGCTTAATTTTGCTAGACCTGCAAGAATGTGTGCCTTTTTGGACCAGTTTTCTTTTTCTTTAATCAAAACCTCCATTTCCCTGAGACCCCCTGCGTTCCTCCTTAACAAAATGTGTTTTGCAGAGAAGTGCAGCAGTTCTAGAGTTTAACACAGCTGCTGTGGACCTTAAAAAGTCTATGTCAACCACACACTAACAGAACATGCTGTATCATTTTATCTGTACTTTAACAGCATTTTATCAGTATATATTTTTAATTTTTGTGAAGTAAAACTGGTCTGACAGCCTAAATAACTAGCAGCATTGGTGAGCAAAATCTGTCTTAGATAACAACTGCAGTTGTTGGACTACTCCCAATAAGTTAGGGATATAGTGAAAAAGTCACTGGATGTCATTTTCACAGTTTGGGTTTTACTTCACAGATTTTTGGGATAGGGTGACAGACACACCTCATTTAGTGTTTTCTATACAATGGTCTCTCTGTGTTCCGTGTGTCTGACTTATTGGGGCAAAAAATCAAAATAAACTTTAAAAGAAAAACCTTTTCAGTGTGGCAAACTGATTGTAAGTCATTCCAAGTTCATCATTCTTACAGCCAAGAACACATGACGCTGCTAACTGGCTGTGCAGCATCACCCGGCCGTAGCACCTTCAGGTTGGTGGTAGACAGTCAGATGTTGGACGTGAACTTGTCTCAAAGTGTCATCAGGAGACTTGCATCAAAACACAGAACTACTGCAGAGTTTGTGACAGACCCAGGAGTGGAGCTCCACCAGTGACAGACCTCAACCAGTACCAGAACCTCAGACATGGTTTTGGAAAGACAGACGACCATTGCAGGTGATTCCACTGACACCAAGACACCGCAGTGGACGTTTGCATTGGACACAAGACCATGTGACCTGGACAATTCAGCAATGGTCTACCATCCTGGTCACTAATGAGTGTCGGATCACCGGCACAGAAATTATGGTCGTCGGTGTTACTGAAGAAAGCAAGGGGAATGATGTGATGAGGTCAACATGGTTCCCAGGGTTGGCTTTGGTGGAGGAGGTGCAACAGTCTGGACAGACATCTGTCACTGCCCGTCATTACCTCAGAGATGTCATAGAATCATCATCATTCCCCATTTCCACCGGAACACCCCCAACATTCTGTTCACATGGTGCCAGAATTGTCCCAGCTGGACTTCAGAACGTGGGAGTGGCTCATTTAGTTTGTCCAGCAATGACCCCTGGCCTGAACCCCATAGAGCAGGTCGCCCACCACCAAGTGACCAGGCAGAATAAAATATAGCACTTCTGGATTTTATTTTTTCAAACACACACAAAAATAGGCATAACAAAACAAACTAACATAAAACAATCAAGTGCTTGAAAAAAGAGTGGGTAGAAGAAACTGTGCATTGCCTCAGAACTAAATCATGAGTCTAGTGAGGAGCAGGAGATGTCGCTGTTAAGCTGTCATTGCAGCAAATGGTGGAAATACCTGCTATTGATATAGTCTATCTTTATTATTAACTTAATATTTAAAGTAATACATATTAAACTCATGCCAATGTTGTTTCCTGTCATTTATTATAAATAATTTGTTTATTTCATTAAAACCCAAGGATACCAAGAGCGTTACTTGGAGACACTTTGTGTCATAGACAGGGAGGCTAGTCTGATTGGCTAAAAGGGATTTCCCTTGAAGATCCGCTCTGCTTTGGCCTTCAGTCAGACTGAGGTTTCCCCCCCTGGATTTGGTTTCAGCAACTGTCAGTTTGATGCAGCCAAACCATGAAGTATCAAATGTTACAGTTCAACCAAAGACCACAGAAGGCAGGATGCCGAAAGGAGACATTTTTAACTCTTAAACACCAGAGATGTCGCTGGCGGTACTGAAGTAACATTTGGTTAATCTTCAGCTGTTTCTGCGATCAACATAAATCAGCTGATTCTGACGTGACGATAAGTGGCTTTTCATATGGGCTTTGTACCGTTATGCAACACTTCACATGGCGCAAAGCTGATGTTATCCTGCAACACATTGATTCTTCTTCATTTCTATTTCTGCACATAATTGAAGGTGTGCCCATGTGTCATCGTGTGTCACCATGCACGAGTATAATTAGAGGTTTCATGCTTACAAATGTTGTGAGTAAAACACTGTGTACATTTGGCAGTGTGTCTTCAAGCACGTTGCACAGCGTTCTGCCCATCTCTGTGTTTACCTGTCTGGTTCTGCACACATCAAGGGAACATGTATGTTTGCTCATTGTAATGAGTTTTACACAATCATTTCGGCGTTCAAATACGAAGCATTCTGATTAATACTATAGGCTCTATACTGTAAGCTTTGCATATACCACAAAAATGATAGCAGATGGGTTTTTTTTTCAAGTAGATGGATGTAAAAACAAAATTTCCAAGTATCTTGATGTAAAATTTCCTAACTCTGTATGTAATTTATGTCTCGATTATGTGCAGCTCCTTGTCCATGTAATTTGTTTGGGAGGTTTGTTCTTGCATGTCGCTCGACTTCCAAATTTTTATTGCCAAGGCTCTGTTCAAACCAGATTTATTAAATTAGCTGGAAGTCATGCTGAATTCCTCTTCAAACTGCAGATTTGCTAGATTTGGTACTGAAAAAAGCTCAACAAATTACTCAATTTAAAATAAACACATAAAAAAACACTCCCCACTGAAGGGATAAATGAAGACATTGTTTTAACTGAAAACATTTTAAAACTATCCTGGGTATTCTTATCTATAAAAAAGAAGCAGATGGCTCAAAAATGTGAAGCTACAACCCGACAGCTCCTGACAGGACGCCTGACAGAAAAGGCAGTAGTGCTAAAAGAAGATGTTGTGACTGTTTCTCACAGGCTTGTTATAAAGTTATGCCACTTCAAAAATGGGACCTAACGCAGTGTAACGCTAATTTTTTGGGCTAAAACTATATTTTTGAACACTCCTTCACATGAGTGTAAGTTAGTTATGTACAGGGCTATTAAAGAGATTTTTGATTTCTTTGCTCAACAGGATTGATGTTGGAGACAAAGTTTATTCCTCCATCTTCCTTCTCCTCTGGTTGGATCAGGCACTTGCTCCCTTTAGGGTGCTTTCACATACTGCTTTTGTCTAGCCAGCTTGGTTCAAAATGTGCAGAGATGTTATTTGTTTGCTCTGGTCTCTCACTCCACATCATGGAAGTGAATCAAACAACAGCTGTTCAGTTTGCGGCAGGCATCCAGAAGAAAAGGGAAAAAGATGAAAACCTAGAAAGCCTCAATTAGCAAATTTCAACTCCTGAGTACATGATTTTTACTAACAAGACACTTTCTAACTTTTTACTTAACGACCTTTTGATTCCCTTTATATATTTCAACATTTACCCACATTCACTCCATCTGTGGAATGCTACAAGGTTTCCTTTTCAATTAAACAAGACCGCGTTTTCAGTTGGACCAGTTCAACTGTTCTTTTTGCAGCTGAGGTCAGGTAAGCTTTCACACTTGCTAAAAAATTGGGACTAGTTTAAAGCCGTGTCATTTAGCCGCTACGTACATTTTGCATGGATGAAACTTGGTCATGAAGATATGAGAAAAAGTGACAAAAAGGGTGGTTTTTACAACGAATAAATCACGCAAGAACACAGAAAACGACCTAAACATGAACCTAGCATGATTATTGCATTGTTTGTATGCAATTAATTAGTGATTCGTGCATCACTAACACACTTTTAACGCAATACAAAAGTTATACATCAGTGGTACATGTAGGTACAGTCAGTGAGACATACGTGGAACGGTCATGGAAAGCCACAAATTTGTGTATGCATCTCGTAAAAATCATGCACAATTGCGTACGGTGGACGTAATAATTGCACATAAACTACGTCAAATACGCATAAACTGCGAACGTCTGAACCGACCCAAAAAAATTCACATAAAGACACCTAGGCGGACATCTGTGCACATTGACGGATGACAAACGCAAGAAACACATGAATGATAAAAGACCGATACATGTGCAAAATGTAGGTAGTGGCTGTGTGGCACAGTCTTAAGAAAACCGGATATGAAAGTGTCCCAGCAGTAATTCTCCTGAAACCAGATGTGAGATGATAACACATCCACACTGTTACGGCTGTGGCCGTATTTGGTTTGGTTTTGTTCTGTTTATTCTGTGTTTTGTGCATTTGATTTGTATCAGAGTGTGGATCTTTGTGTTTGTATGTCTTTGTCTGATTATTTTCAGGTGTGCTGGAAAGGGTGTGGCCTCCCATTGGACCCAACCTGATGGAGGCAGCCTTAAAGCACCACATGGACCTCCAGTCTGTGAGAAGGGAGCTTTGCTGCAGCCAGTCTCCATTGCAGCTTGGCCCTCTTCTCCATTTTTGTTTAGTAGTTCTCCACCTCTTTTGTTGTGTGTTGTGTGTTGTGTTTAAGTATTTTGTGCCCACTCTGTTTAGTCTTTTGGTTTGTAGTTAGGTTAGTGAAGCTGTAGGGGTGAACTGCCATTTTTTTAAACTTGTTTTCTCCTGTTTTTGTTAGTCTGGGGAGGTTAGTGCTTTGTCATTTCCCTTTTCTTTCATTTACAGGTATGATTACAAGATTTCAGTTGGGGGGGGGGGGGATGTTTGTTGTTTTGGCCTTGGTTCACCCTGAAGCCTTTTTGCTTCACTTTTAGTTCTTGTTGATTGTTGTTTATTAATTTGTAAATGAATTTGTTATATCTTTATGGACACATTCTTTAGTGTTTTTGTTCATTTAAAACTTAGTAGCCAAAACAATTTATTTTATGTCATGCCCACCTAGGTACCCCTAGACCAGTGCTTCTCAATTAGTTTTTACCAGGTCCCCCCTAACCCCCCACCCCCCACACACACAAACTCGTGCGGTGACAATATATTAGGTAAGTATCTATAGAAATTGTGTAAGTATACCTAAAATTGTATCTTTTAACATTAACAAACGAAAAAAGCAATATAAATCCACTTTCAACAACCAATATATTTAACGGTTTTAGTCTGAAGAAATGAGTAAAAAACATTGTGCTGATTTTATTTCTAAATGATGGATTGTTTATTTATGATCTCATAAAGTGCAGCTGTTTTCCTGCATTACCTGCTGTCTTTATGTCTCTAGTGCTCTCGTCAGGACATGCGCATCCTTAGACTTAACACCAAGCTTAACTCCTTTCAAAGAATGAGATGAGTCGTCGTAGTAAAGTTTAGCCGTTTTACTGGACTCTTTCAGTGAACAGGGAGTATAAACTAAAATACGAAGGAAATAATAAAAGTCAATGTACAGATTCCGACTCACTTGAAATCATTAACAATACTTCAAATAAACATGTAATTAAACAATAAATCACACTTACAATATTTGTGTGTCAATCTTAACTGCAGATGGCATTGGATGAAGAGAACCTGTGATCCATGTGCCTTTCCTTCCCTTTTTGGCTTCTACAGGAAGTGACATCACTAACTTGAACGAACTTTATTAGCAATGACAACATGTCTTCTTAAAGAGAAACATACATAAATCGGGCATAAAAATGTCAAATACTGACACCAACTAAACCACAGGCAGACAAAGAATACATTGATGGAAAATAAAGACGTCATCAAAATGTCTACAATAGTATATAAAGAATTACATTATTAGCATGAGCTGAGTAAACTAAAAGCACGTGATGATCCTGGTGTTGCGCAATCTAGCGCTCCGTGTCCGCATTTCACCTGGCAGCCTGAGCACACTACCCCTCCCCCTTCGTTCTCACACACGCAGCTGCGTGTGACAGGAGACGGGAGCAGCTGCAGGGACGGGGATTCAAAGGTTTCAGGCTGTTACTAACTCTGTGATAGAACAGACAATAGGAACTGAATAGTGGCGCAGATTTTTTTTCCAAGCACTGAGACGCTGTCACCACCGCCCCCACGTTAAATTTGTGCACCGGGCAATTGCGCGTATTACCTGTGCCTAAAACCGCCACTACCGCATGCCCTCCCTGGCATCGCACCGCCCCACTATTTGAGAGGCAATGCCCTAGACACAGAAGGGGGCGTAACACACACATCTGAAGTTGATGTTTTCACAGCACAAATCTTTTTTTTCCAAAAGACTATTTTGTGATTGTAACATTCAGATGTAACACGTCCTTCTTCAAAGGATGTGTGCAGATGTGAGCAACACCAGCCTCATATGACGTTGAATAACAAGTAAAGGAATGGAGGGAAGAAGGTGAACCTTGGAGAAAGCAGGAGGCAGCTGCAGGGAACATAAAGTAAATTTATTTGTAATACAACAAAAAGCCGCTAAAGCCCTTCTACACATAAACCAAACGCACCACGGAAAACAAAGCTCAAAGCGAGGAAGGAAAACATTCCTTCAGTGACAATAATGAGAAAATTGATGCGATGACTGTAAAAACAAAACAGGTGCATATCCTCCAAAGTAAAACCAATCAAAACATAAAAATACAATTATGAAGGAATTATGAGCAAAATTACAAAGTGATCACTGGAGTCACAGACTAACACAAATGAAATAAATTCAGACGCAAGATCGGGTTATGCACAAACATGTCAGCTATCTCGGAGTCAAATATTAAGACAGAAGAGGATTCAGTCTGGAAAAAAAGAGGATGCAAGAAAGTAGATTACAACCCTTTTACAAAAATGATGGCTGGAAATCACTGATACACTTTCATAGCACAAGTGTGTCTGGGAGCAATTTTCTCTGAAGCGCTTTGATTAAAGGCACCTTGACAATCTTAAATGGAAGGGAGGAAGAGATCTATCTTTTCCTCTGTTGTCTTTGAGGAAAACTATAAAACTTTCCGTCCGAACCATGACAAATTACTTAGAAAATCTTGTGAAATTTTATTAGTTAAAAAACTATTGTTGAAATAGGTACCAGGGCTCTAACTCCAGGGGACTGTAATGTACAAAGGCGCAGGACTAAATTCAGCCAAAGAGTGGTGTCAAGCAGAAGCACACAGTTATGGGATAAACTGTCACAGCACTTGGAAACTGTGAAAACTATCCTACCTTCAAACAATGGCCGAAAACAAACCAGTCCTGCAGATATTGATGATATTATTGTTTTTCTTGGGTTCTTTAGAGTGGTGTTTTATTGTAAATAACATTTGTAAATATCTTTATCACTAATATTGTGCTATTGTATTGTGTTGTAAATGCAATTGTTGAACCTTTTGTCCTGCCTTAGGACACTGAATGAAATTTAGCTCCTGTGCTAACTTTGGCATATTTATGTTGAAGCAGCTGCTGAAACAGTGGACCATGGATTCTTCAAACAACTATTTTCTTAAGAGACCTTATAAATAACTATTTCCTGTGTTGGCGGGACGTAATAATGAACTTTCTGACGCTCTCGCTCAATGTTAGAGACAAACAGGAGTGTGAAAGAGGGGCAGATGCCGTTTCAAGAAAGGCCTCTTCAAAGCTGCACAAACCAACGCATGTGTTTTGGTCGAAACGAGGGACGATGAAATGCTGCTGCTAGATATGTGGGGAGGTAAAGATTGATGCCCCCAGGCATTTTTGTCATCGTTAATGATGCTGCCAGACATAATCCACTTCTACAAAACCTTTGAAAAGCAAAGAGGGCAGGGGTGCGTGTAGCTATTTACTCAAATATTCTGCTGTCAGAAAAATGTTTAAGGAACGGCAGCCGGAGAACATCAGGAAGATCTGACAGGCCACACGGGAACAGGAAAGACATCATAGTTGACTAGTCAGCACACTCTGCCTCGGCTCAGCATCTCTTCTGAGACATGCTTTAGTCCCAGGGAACCGAAAAGGAGGAACAAATTACAGGAGCCAAGAAGGTGAGGATGACTACCCTCCCGCTTTCTCAATCGAAGAACTGAGTCTTCACCTTGAAAAGGCAACAGCCTCCTTGATCAATCTTTCATCCAGTCTCCCGGCGGCCGGCCTCTCGCCCCGCACACCACCTCCTCCTCCCCTCTGACTCCAGCGTTCTTCTGCAATACAGACCTGGAGACAAACTTGCTGCACTGAATCACTCACATGCTGTGTTTACAGACCCACCTGCCATTTTGAGATCTGCTCTGCTGTAATTGCACAGCAATAGATACCTGACTGCTGCTGCAGCAATCTCAGGAAAAACTACAGAAGCAAACACGCTGTTGCAACGCCTTCTTTGTGTCTGTACTTACATAAAAACATACTTAATATGTAGCTTATATGAGAAACTTACAACAAAGAACCCCAGGCAGGCCGGTCAATGCTGACTGGGGCTTTAAAGACCCACTCTGTTTTTTTTTTACGTTCTTGTGGAATTTTCCTAATGATGGAGGACAACTATAAAGAAAATAAAGGTTAAAACTACGTTTCTAAGTATTTCCTTATTCAAATTGTTGTAAATCAGTAGGAGATGAAAAAATTCTATTTAAAAAAGGCTGCAGACGTGACGTAGAGCCTACATTGGAAAGCCACCAGCTCCCTGCTCCGCTCCATTCCGATGCATCCACATGTAGACAAACAGATCCATGAACATCCTTTTTTTCTTGTCTGAGCTGAAATCTGGATCTAAACTGTACGGCTGGATGGCTCTGATATTGTTCACCATTTTTGTTGCACTGCAAATGTTAGGTTTGGGGTGTGAGGGGCTGCAGGAGAGCGTAAACAGATGGATGATGGGAAGTAGGGTGGGGCTTACTTCACGTCAACAGTCCCGCCCACATCTCAGAATGAACTCTGAAGAAACTATGTTCTAGAAAACAACACATAATTCTTTAATTTAATTAAAAATGGCACAATTATAATCAAAATACCACTGGGAAGGATTTAAAAATAGATCAAAGTGGGACCTAAATGGGGTCTTCTGTTGGAATCAAGTTCATCATTCTTGTCTACTTTCCTTCACCTTCCTTTTCTCTTCTTCATCACACCATTCTTCTATACGTCCCTCTCTTTCAGGGAACTCTCCCACTCCATCTCTGCCTTTGTCTGCAGGGTTTTCCAGAACTGTCCCGTGTCAAGAGCAGGGAACAAAACACCTCCTGGTGCTTCAGCGTGTACCAGTACAACCTTCAAGCCTTTCCACAGAGCCCAGCTGCTCGATCCATGTCTGCAGATATGACTGTGGCTGCTTTTAGAGTGGGATGTCAACGAGAAGTCTACTTTCAGTTTGGAGAAAAAAAGAACTTCTACAGATAAACCGATTATGTCAGAAATACAGAACAGTCCATTTTAATTTACACTTTGTTTATAGACACTGAGAGTGTGTTCACAAATAGAGTTGGTGCTAATGAAACTCACTGGGTAAAGATACAGCTGAGCTGGCTGCAGGTAGCATCTTTGATGAAAGTGCGGAGAGAGAAAATTCATCACACCCGAGTTGGTAAAAAGAAACATTCAGGTGGGGTGAAAACGAATAAAGGAAGGTAAATAGAGAACATAAAACATGCTCTGCTTTTTATGAAATAATACAATTTGGATTCAGATGTAAAGATGACGGAACTGACCACATATTTTAAAGTTGATTGGTTACGATTTCTCCTCATATCAGGAGCATCTTCATCTCTTCACATTCTGTGTTTTTCCTGTTTTGCTCTGGCAAAAATCAAAACTGATTCCACGAGAAATATTTATGACAGTTGCAAACTACGGGACAAAGAGAACCTACCACACACACATGCACACACATGCGGGCACAGACATCAGCAGTCAGGGATCATCATGCATGTTGAGTATGCTGGAAGCCCTGGTTTGTCAATCCAAAAGAACACCTTCAAACTGCAAGCAGAGTTCAGGTCTGCAAATTCAGTCATAGTCAGACACGTCAGGAATGTGGGTTTAGTGATGAATTTGAAGAGCTCTGCTTTTGCTAAAGGTGGCAGGAATGACTGAAGGGAGACGTGGGGCTTACAGCCACTCATCCAACGGCTGTGAAAAACTCCAGTTTGCTAATACCTCTCTACCTTTGCGCAGGTTTAGGGCCACGATCAGCAGGCTCAGGAAGAAGGCTGACATAGGCCTTTAACACGTCTGGAGACGGGTGAGCAGATGAACCAGGCACCTAGTGCTTTCAAAGAAACCGAAGAGACAGGGGGTTAGGGATAAATGGGAACGATCCCGTCAGGCGTGGCTGAACATGCTAACCCATCTCCATGGAATAAATGACCCAGTGGGGGAACGGAGTGACTTTACTCCAATCTGACAGTTTTCAAGCAAAGGGAGAATTTTTAGCAGCCTTGTTACAGGTGATGGCAACAAAGAGCATTACTTTGTGAATGTGGGCTTCTGTGTTTAAACAGTGTCGTTTTTTTCTTGTATCTACACATTGTATCACACAGTGTTGAGATAGGACTTTTTTTTGTAACCAATGCCCCCCCCCCCCTCCCCATTCGTAACTCATCTACACCCATCCTAAGCATCTTTATTGCTGCAGCTTCAGTCAACTTTGAACTGTATATGTGTATTTGTTGTATGTCTGATCTTGTTCGGGTTGTACTGGAAAGAATATCGTATGTCAGTGTAAAAGCTGTGCAAACGACAATAAAAGAATTCTGATTTTGATTAAAAGAAGAAAAAAGTTTAACTCCATCCGTCCACAACCCAGATGCAAATTTCTAATGAACTCCTGCTGCTCTGCTGGAACTGTGTCCTAGAAAACGACACAGGCTTTTTGATTCCTGCTGGCCACTAAACATTGTTCAAATAAAAGTCCTGCTTGTTTGAACAATAGGTCTGCTATGAAATTACAGCTTCACTACTGAATTATCCTAAAATATTGAGGTCATTTAGTAAGATTTTTCTTATGTTTACCTAAGGACTCAGCACTATTTTACCACAAAATAATCTTAGCTTTTCATGATGAAAGCATAAATAACCTTTATGCATTTATGCTAAATGTTCAGCATTTTATCTCCAAGTCCCACTTCTGTGCTTTCAGTATAACTTAAGAAATGAGACATTATGACACAATCAAGTTTTGTGAGTCAAACGTAACTTCGCCAGAGAGAGAATATTTTTTTATAATATTGTTAGACGTACTGACAGAAAAAAATAAACATTTTTTTATTATATCCACACTCTAGATCGGCCTTAAAGATCTTTCACTTCCTGCAGAACCTGACATGGATCCTTCCTTTTTTATGCTAACATGAACCCTTAATTGTTGTTTTTTTTATTTCTTTATATTAACTAGAAAAGAAAGCAGCAACTCTGGTGCCGATTCACACAGCCACTACGTACATTTGGCACATTTTCCACGTATGAAGCTTTGGTATTTCTTGATCCATGCGTGATAAACGTAGTTCAGAAGTGTTTCTTGCGTTCATCCTTCGCCGATGTGTTCAGATGTCCGTTGAGGGTTCCGGCTGATGGGTCTTTACGTGAATTCAGGTTTTGATCTTTCCCAAATGTATGGTCAGTTGAGAATTACGCAGTTAATGCGTATTTATCGTTGTTTGTACACAATTATTGCATCAATCAATTGTGTGTGATTTTGAGAAACATGTGTGCAAACTTGTGGCTTTCTGCAACCATTCGACCTTCGGTGTATAACTTTTAGATCGCGTATACGGCGCACATGTCATGTTTTAATTACGTAACTGACGCACAAATCCCTAATGAATTGTATTTATACAGAGCAAATGTAAGTAGTGGCTGTGTAAAGCTTTTAAAAAAGATGACAAGTGTTGTCATGGCAGCACAACTGCAGCGCCAAGAGGAGTTTGGAAACACAATCCCTTCCATAATAAGTAATAATAACCATTTCAAAGTAACATAAAAACAGCTTGCATGTGATGAGCTAAAGTCAAAAACAGCACTGATATGAGAGTGAGGAAAATATTTTACTCATGACGTGCAAAATTGGGCCAAGTAAGAAAAGCAAAATAACCAATTTTCATTCACCAAATCTGAGGGGTCAGCAGGGGACAGCCAACGCCAGGCTTGGTATTAGCATATTTCCATTTTCTTCCCTACTCCCTCAAGTGTAAATGAGCTTCTAGGAGGCAGGGAAGGTTGTAAATATCCTCTGCAAAGTCGGGTTGATTGGCTGCCATCTTTTTTTTTTGTTCTACTGTTGCATAATTCACGGTTTAACAGCCAAGTTTACAAAATGATAGAGGAGGATATTGAACCAACATTATTGCTCTGCGTGAATAAGTAATAATAGGAATGGGACTGGAGGAAAGCCCGCAGATGCCAAGGATCTCATTCATTTCAGTTGTCACGAGCAGCCTCGCCGCCGCTCCAATAAAACCTTCGTCGCTCCTCATCATCTATCACAGCTCTGGTCCTGGCAGATTCTTGGCTCCCTGGCCAGCCAGCCAGCCTCTTGGGCTGAAAATGCATGTCGGGCCAGTGTACTACAACACAGCTCCCAGAGCTCCTGCGAAGTGGTACACTGTGTAAGCCCTTAAACAATATTGATGGGAGTTGAAACCTAATGAACCCTTTAAAGGCTGGGGCTCTGCTGAGGAGTGTTCTTCTGTGGCTCAAAGGCCTCCATCCAATTCAGTTGTCATCAGGATCAGATAGCATCTTGCTCTGCGCTGGAAGCACATAACTTTGGATTTGTTCGGGCTGCTGACCAGACGAGAGGTCAGGGGTTTTGACGGATGAGACAGAGCTCCGACTTCATTTGCCGCCTTGCTGGGATGAAGTCATGACAGCTGATCTGCTCAAGCACGTTTTGAGCTCAACCCCACCTTCTTTTTAGGCGGACTCTGATCCTCACCTCTCTCATATTACTGCACTGCTTCAGGAAAAGACCATGGACACTGACTGCAGATGCCATACATTCACATCTCAACAACAATGTTGCTATTAGTAGCAATGATACACGTACCTGTGCTTTGATGGTGTTTGAAGAGCCAACATAGCTTGGAAATAAAATATTTTTGCTGTTCAAGCACTAGTGGGGAAACCAATACCTGCCGGTTTGAGACAAATTAGGTTGTAAATGAATACATCAGAAAAATGAAGTCTGCAGCAGCATGGCGGTGAGATCCCCCTGATCAAAGGGAGGACAGGCAAAGCGCGCTTTCGGCAGTGAGGCCTGAAGCCAGAGGAGGCTCAGATGGGAAAGGTGGGCAGGGCATAGGCTGAGTTAAAAACAGCTAATTAAACCTAAAGATAAGATGGGGCTGCAGGGGCAAAGCCAACACGTCCAATATCTCCACACACTCCTCTCCTCCAGTGTGTGTCCTGAAGTTTCTTTTCCCTCCTGTCTGTTGTTTGATCTCACATTGAGTCACTGGGCAGATGGGTTTTGTATCATATTCTCAATGTTCCACATGAGTAAGCGCATCAAAAAAAAAAAAAAAAGACCTCTCAAAATAAAATTGATTCTCTGCAGATGATGGTTGAGGCAGAGCCAATGCATCACAAATCCTTTCTTCAATTTCATCTGAAAAGGAGTCTGAGTGAGGATGGTTATGTCTGTCCCTTAAGGAAGCACTGGTGTCTATGGATGCTTTTCCTCTTAGTCCTGTTGCGATCGCATTAAAACAGGTGTAGGTGTCGACTGTCCGCCTCCACAGCAACATTTGCTCTCTTTCTGTTCCCATTTCTTATCTCCGAGCTAGTGTTTCTAAAAGGACTAGTTCCTTGTTTAGAGTCTGTCACACTTCAAGGATCAGTAATAGAAACTCCATGTTCAAATTTTTAATAAACATAAAAATTGAGTAGAAAGCCAGAATAAAGCTACAAAGAATTATTGGTAATTGTTAAAAAAAACTCATCATTAATAAAGTCAATTTCTAACTTGAAGGAGCTGCATTTCCAGAAGAAAATGCAGGGTTGAATGCTACATTGCTGAACAAAAATGAAACTTAAAGGGTAATAATTAAAATAAAGAAAGAAAGAATAGATCAGAGTTGACCATAAATAAAGGGAAGACAGCACAATAACAGAAAAGATATGTTTGTGAAAAATGCCAGAGCCGGGTGTCGAACCAGCGATTCCCCATATTTTTAAATGGAGGCAAAAATCCTGAAAATCCTGGAAAAATTCAAGAATTTGAAGGACCAAAAGTCATAGCTGGAAAAAGCTGAAAGAGCTGAACATTTGAATAGTTGAATGGTTGAAATAGCTGAAAAATTGAAGAAGCGGCAAAAAATGGCAGAAGGTAGAAGGAAGAAGGAGAAACAGGAGAACAACGGGTTGAAGGCTTTATGGAATTCAACCAAACACTCAAAAGGACCGATAAGTAATGAAGTCAATTTCTAAATGCTCAAAAAGACCAATCTATATTTCCATTACCAGTCCATTCTTCCAAACAGGAGTTGCAAATAAGCAGACTTTTGTCTTTAAAAGATGGGCTTTAACTGACATTGACTCGCTTGCCGGCGCACGCCCACTATCTAATTGCAATTTGTTGAGAGGAAAAGAAAAAAGGAGGCTTTCCTGTCATTGACAGGATGCCACGAGGCCTGGGGAAATTAAATTTGCATCGAGAGGGACTTAATTAGACCACTTTGTATCTTTCATTGCCACAGAATCCTATTTACATCCACTCCCATGTTACTAAGCTGCCCAAGTTCAGGTATAATGGCTCTGCTAATCTTCCAGGCGGTCTTAAGAGAAGGAATGCATATGACATGTTGAAGCAGTGAGATTAAACCTCCATCTTTTTTATCTCACTGTAGTTTTGCCGCAGACGTTTATTTAATCCTTCCTCCAACTGCTTGGAGCATAAAGCATCGCCACCCGATGCACCACATGAAGAAGGAAACACACCAAAAGGAATGAAAACAACGGATTCAGTGTCAACTACGACACTCTAAAAATCCCTCCTGACATCAATTTTAAAAACTGTATTCAGATGTGCCAGATCAAAAGCACCTAGAAGGCAGGATTTATCAGCTTAGCTAACAGGAGATCATCCACTCAGCACAGATAGGAAGGGGTTGCCCTGTCTTTTTCTCAGCTTATCTAGAGACTCGCAAAAAGCCAGCGATGGATCGTCTTATGGAAGACAACGTGATGCCTGCAGGTTATATGTTTATTTACAGCTTTAAAAGACCAGTTTAACTGGATAATACCAACATTTAACTTATTATCATTCGACTGTAAATCGATTTCAACTTTAGGAAACAGAAATTTATGGCCAAGGGTGAAGCTTAAGCAACCACAGGGACTTTATTTATATGTATATATTTTAAAACTACAGCGATTACATCCCTTTTAGACATGTACTTGTTTTTAATGTTTAATGTCTGCCTCTCCACACTGACTTTTTAAGCCTTATAAACAGCTCAAACCTAAGAAATCCTGAAATTGACGTTTCCCAGGCTTGCTGCCAAATCTTCACATGCATTCCAGGCAGAAGGCGGTTCTCTGGGAATCATTAGGTGCTCTCAGACCAAACACAGCTAAACTTTCAGATTATGGAGGAATGAGATGCACTGACACAATATTTGATCATTTAACTGCATCTTTTATTTCTGTGTTTGTCATAAATCTTTGGAAGTTGTGTTTTATGGCTGGAAAAGCCCATTGTGAATTAAATGTCCAGATGGGACTATGCTGAGGATGAAGGCTGAGCAGCGACAGTGAGGCACACATAGCAGAAAGAGAAAGTCTTCTCTGTTTTTTCCATCAAAATATGAAGTTTAAGCTGGTAGATTAAAAAAAAAGAAAAACTAAATAAAATAGGAAGCAGAAGGCAATGTTTAACATAAACTAGGCTGTTATTCCCAGACTAAATTCAATCACCATGGCTGCATTGAGGTTTCCATGGTGATAACGACATATTAAGCTACTTATGGGCAAGTTGAACTGAAAAGTCTTTTAAAAAATCAGATTTATCACTAACCCACAATAAATACAACCACATTTAACTGGCTGGTTAACCCTTGTGCTATCCTAAGCACTTTAACATTGGGAGTTGGGTCATCTAGACCCACTAGACAGTGCTCTGAACCTTTTTTCTTCAATGATTTGTGATCTTCACTGGTGTCCATGGATTACATGAAATCTTTCCACCTTTATCCACCTTTGTCATGGTAGGGAGAAGACGTCAATGTAAGGGTGGGGTCATCTAAGATAGCACAAGGGTTAACTATATGAATTAACTTAGTTAACTGTTTTAAACCTAAATTAGTGTGTAAATGTTCAAGTTTGCCTTTCTATTGTGACTTGAGGGTTTTTATGTCTATAAAAATGATTTGATGATGAAAAGTGTTGTATTTTGCTTTTTACGTGTGTAAGAAGAAATTCGGTGATGAATCATTTAAAATATTTGGGTTAAGTGTTTTAAACTTGAGTTTAACATGAGTTAGGGTGTAAATGTGAATTTCCAGAGCTTGGTTTTCTTAGATTTGTTTTCAAGCTTGTTTAGGATTTTTCAGTCAGTTATTTACAAGTTTTTCTGCTGCTCCTCATCAGCACAATATTTTCCAAATCCCCACATCTGTTTTTTTGTCAATCTTTCCAGTCTTTAGTTTTGCCAGTTTCATGCAGTTCCTCACTCTTATGACCTTTTAGGTTGACAAGATAGAAAATGGCAGACTAGCTGTGTTTCCATCTACGCAAATTAGGTTTACGATAATCAATTTGCCTAATAGAAGCATGATCATTTCGAAAAAAAAACTCATATTTATTTAAAACGTTGTTGCGCTTGGAGGAGGTGGTTCATGAGGCCTTTTGAAATTGACATAGTTCACAAAACTGCGTTAGAAACAGAAATATAGCTTCTTAATGAAAAATACAAATCCTAAAAAAAAAACTACAGTAACTTAAAAGCTGTTTTTCCTAAGTAACAGTGGTCTACATGCAAACTAACAATATCTGAACAGCTAACTAAAGGGTGACCCACAATGCATAGGTGATTATTGCTCTATTAATGACTGTTGCGGTATCAGACAGACATTTTCCTGCCTTTGTGACCACGTTGGCATACAAACGGCTGACGTAGAACTACTAAGTGGGAACCGCGTAAGAGTGTTTAGCTGCAAACTCTTTCATTAGCTCCGGTAAAGTTATCTGGCACATTTCTGAGACAGACTGGGTGGATCGCCTGCAGCGATTTGGCCCGTTCCGACATACCCCCAGGCTCCACAGCCTTTTCCTCCTCATCAGCTGATAGCCTGGCCCTAAACTGGAGTCCTGCATCTTGATTTCACACCATTCCCATGTTTCTGTCTCAACAGAGTGTGAAGAACACCAACACAGAAACCAATGCCACTGTGATTAGAAAGCAATTAGCTGCCCTGATCACGCAGCCACTGCAGAAGAAGAAGCTGGAGTGTGCCATCCAGTTTGTGCTGCTCCAGACGGCGCAGTCTGCTCCCATTTGCAGAGGTTAAAGCGGAGGAACCAAAAAGTGTTTAGCAGAGATCTACAAGCTTTGGATAACGGCTTCTTCAATTAAAAAAATGTTATATTTACTCACATCAATTAGTCATAGTTTGACGTGTTTAAATATATTACTACTCCATTTAATATGTGGGAACAAACTACTTTTGCGTTGGTCAGCTCCAAGAGTTTATCACAAAGTGCTCAAATATTCCTAATGACCTATATCCAAAACTCTTCTTGGACATGTAAAAAGCAAAGTGTGGCACTTTCCATCACAATATCATTTTTATAGAACCCACAATAACCCTCGTCTCTCAAAAGAAGACCAAACCTGAACATTTCCATCCTAATTTAGCCTTAAAACAATGTTTGACTATAGTAAAAGTTCCACTATAACTAATGAACTTAGTTATAGTGGAACTATATTAGTAACTTTGTCTATTATGCCTCTTAATTAAAATTTGACAAACTTCTGTAGCGCTGATATCCAGCAAAGATTTTTAGGCAGATATCATCAAAATAATATCAGATTTCTTTTTTTTTATATCACCTGTTTCCCTTACCGACCTCAGGTACTGAAAACAAAAATCCGAAGTAGTAAAGAAGTCTGAGTTCCAGACTAATGATTATGAAACTCAAAAAATTTCTAAAGGTATCTTTGTGACTTGTCAGTTTTGTTGACTTATTGATTCATGTATCTTCCCTTTATATTTTTCATTTCTCTGGACCTTGTTCTGAGCTTCTATTGTTGCTTTGATTGTAAAATAATATACAAGGCAAACAAAGCCCAAAGACTCTTCAACAGATTGTACATGTTTTGTGTTTTCTGACAAACAATAAAAAAGTCCTCACAATAATATTAATAGTAATAATAATACATACAAAGACAAAACAACTAAAAAACTGCATCAGTTAGGAAAACCATTCACTGCTGTCTGTCAGAAAGGAAATCTCACAAATTACCTTTAACTTTGATGGCAGAAAATTATTTGTCAGGCCTTGAATTTCATGGCAAACACTTCACAGAAATTTAGATGTAAACGGTGAAACATGGAGTACAGTTTTCTTTCTTACTCAGACGCCTGCTGAGACATGAGATTGATGAAAACAATGGATGCCAAGGTCTCTAGATGGAATTTTTGTTGAGAAATTGCATGTTTTTCTTTTTTATAGTGGAGCATCGAGAGGCTTTCGTGAAATAAATCTCATTTGCAGCTGTCACAGTCAGACTGAAAAGTTTCCATGTTCTCAAACCACTGACAGGTTCACTGGTGGCTTTTACAGTTCAGAACACTTGACAAAAGACCTTGAAGTTTAAGCGGCTTGTTTGAATGCCACTTCTTGTTCGTCCAACAATTCAGCTGCCTTTCCCGCCACCCGCAAAACGTTTTCTCTTTTGTTTAATTGCAGCCTTTTAGACAGTTTTAGCAGTCAGCCTGGACCATCTTACTGCCTTTTTCATTACAAAGGTAAACTCCTGGCGGTGGAATACACAGGCAGTAAATGCCATATCCTTTCAGCATGGCAAGGGCGGGGTAATTGTCTCTGTGGCATAATTGTCCCTCAACAAAAGCCAGTGAAAATGACAGGGCTTTAACATAATAAGGAGTGCTGTCATTTTAGCTTCACCCTGTAAAATCCTCGCTGGTGCACTGGTGACGCAGGTTGCTTCTCTGTGTTGTAGGAATTTTTATCTCCATCTTTGGACTCCAATTTGACTTTTTTCCTCGTGGCCAAAGCCCTGTGATTACATCCACCTGTTCTTCAAACACAGAGTTACTTCTACTGACAGATTTTGCAAAGTTCCATGAGAGAAGCAGAAGAACAACAAAGAGCAAACAGCTATAATTGTCTCACTATCGCCATATAACACACGTCGCAAAAGATGGCGTGAGCTGAGATAATAGTTACCTTGGTGCTCCCTTGAAGAAGGCAAAAAAAGTCAATAGGTAAGTTTTTTTTTAAGCCAGCCCCACTCCCTACATCTGCTATACATCTGTCACAAAATGTAGAAGCTCAGCTTAATGTCTTCTTGCCGTCCACGCTCGTAGGCAGGTGGAGCTCTTGGCATGGTGGAAACTCCACAAAGTTATATTCCCTCATAAAAGCAAGCCTGCAAGGAAGTTTTTCTGCATACCTGCTAGTAGTTCACCTTCAGACAAACTTTTCAATACAACAGGAAACATGGTATCACATCAGCGCAAATATTTAAAACCTTGTAAAGTACACGTTAGTTTTCCTTACTAAGAATTTTTACATCGTGAAATCTTCACTCAAGAAGAATGCAAAGACAGAGAAACCATTAGGTTTTCCAAAAAGCTCAAGCACACACTACTACCTACATTAGTCTTAAGTGTTTCCCATGTTAGTTTTGGCCAGTACAACCAGAAAGCTAGATGATTGTTGTTTGGTGTGTTTCCCCAACATACATGTTCATTCCTGTCTCCTATTGAGAAAACGTGCAAAAAGATTTAAGTTATAATGACTTGTCTATAAACAAAACTGCTGCAGTGAAATGGCAATGATGTGATAGTTTTTCTGCTATTTGTAAAGCATCGCAAGTTATATTGTCATAACAATATTGATCTCTAATATCACAGCTAGTTTTCCACATATTGTACTCACTACTACTACGGTCACATATCCTAAAATCCCCCCGGCAGCAACCTATAAGCAAGTTTTCCAGCAAAAGCGGCGGATGGCCGCGCAGCGGCATTTGAAAACGGGAGGCACCAGTTGCATTCTTACACGCCGCACTGCAGCCGCACTGCAGCCGCACTGCAGCCGCACTGCAGCCGCCGCGGCGGTTTGAAGAACAGTTTTACGATGACCGGACAATTTTCTTCCATCGGTTAGTGGCTGCTCGGGCACATTTGGAGATCGCGCAGTGGCAGTCTAGTGACAGGCGGGTGGCAGGAAGGCAGCAGGGTGATAATTGACTGATAGGAGGGTCTCCAATGTTCCCAAAGTCGTTGATGTTTGGCCAATTTCAGACCTCCACCTCAAGCCACCCCCCTGTCCCATGTTGTCGCCTGTTGTCTAAAAAATAGAATGTGTGCAGCTTTTGATATTCCCTGGCAATCAGTGCCACATGATATGGACGGCTTCCGTCTGGAGACATGTAACCCTTGTGTTATCCTAGGCACTTTAACGTTGGGAGTGGGGTCATCTAGACCCACTAGACAGTGCTCTGAACCTTTTTTCTTCAATTATTTGTGATCTTCACTGGTGTCCATGGATTACATGAAATCTTTCCACCTTTATCCACCTTTGTCATGGTAAGGAGAACATGTCAATGTAAGGGTGGGGTCATCTAAGATAGCACAAGGGTTAAAGTAGCTGCTGGCCGGCAATTATGCTGCCCCACGACTGCGACCGCCTGATTTTGTAATGAAGTCACCCCCGCCTGACTGACTGACGGCTGCCATCTACACTGATCTCCACACCAACATTTTTTTTTTAGTGGCAGATAATCTTGAAGATTCTGCCGATGACTTCCCATCGCCCTGTTGTAGTTGTGACTGTGGCCTAAGAAAGATGACCCTCAAGGGTAGCTTTGAAGCAAAAGTGTTCATTACAACCGCTTTTTTTCACTTTCCTTAAACCTTGCTTCTTTTCTTGACAGTTTAGCAAACGTGGGAATCAGATCCAGATGGAGGACATCTTCACCTCAAGGACACAGGGCAACACTACTTCTGCATAAGCAACAATCTCAAAGGTTGGACTGGATTTCGAGGAGACGGCACATTAAATTGGAGGCTGAAATCCAGGATGGCAAAACACGGCTCCAAAGGAAAATGAAGCACTCTGCTGAGGATACGCATCGCTTGTACGTCTGAAGCACATGACACCTCCATCCTCACAGAAAAAACTAATCCCATCTCTACGTGTCACACAGCCTTTTCGCATTCTCATCCTCCTCTTCCCGCAGTGTTCGCTCTTGTAATTCTCTGACAGTATTCCCCTGCCTCTCTTTGTCAGAGGAGCTTGAAGGCACACCGCAATGTCTGCTAAAGGGGAAATCAGAAAACTGAGTGATGCAACAACAGTCATGAGGACAGTGTGGGAGAGAGGTGAGTATGAATTAAACATCGCCGACCATGTGAAGCACATGCTTGCAGGAGCCCACATCATCTCTCTCGACTCAAGGTTACCAAAAAGAGCAAATTATTCATTGTGATAAAAAGCATAATAATTAGACTGAATTGCTGCTGACAGCAACAGAAGGAGGTAGCTTTAGATACACTGGAGGCCATTCTGTGTCTGTCAGAGAAAGACAGACTGTGGGTTAATTTGGCCTAGATTGTGTGAGTTTTTAATTAGGATCCTATTTGTGTGGAGTGAAATGTTGGTTCATACTTCCCCTGGGGTTCAGTAGATGTCCTTTTAAAGCGTTCAACGCAGCACAATTATGATTTCTTAGTTTGAAAAAACAAACAAACAAACCCCTCGCCATATTTTTCTTACTGAGACGGCATCAACTGAACTCCCCTGACCATTTCTGAATGTTGACTGCAGTGATGTACTAACAGATAATGACCTCTTTGTATTTGCTGTATGTGATCTGATGGACCTCATTATGGAGGGCGGTCTCAAAATACCCCCCCCCCCCCCAGGGACCTCCTTCACCCCTGAGGCCCCACTTGGGACGTTACAGCTTTGTTTTGTCGACCCAAAAGCGTTACATGAAACCTTTAAGGCCAAACACAGGGATAGGTTTCAAAAAGTCTCAAATCAAATCGATCTTCACTTTGAAAATACAGGTACGTTAATTCATCCAATCAATGGAAACATATTTATTTAAGCCATTTTTTGGTTTATTTGGGTAAAAAAAAAGGTTTTCACTTGACCGTCCCAAAAGGTTTCAACCCATTTGGTTCAGATCATCAGTTACGTGAAAAGATTTTTTCATCATCAAATAAATTAGGTTCAAAAGAGTAAATATAAAAAACAAAATAAAAAACCTTTTATTCAAATACGGCTGGGTAGCTTGGTTGGTAAGGTAAAGGGCTACAATGCAGGAATCCAGGGTTCAATTCCCGGAGGGGAATAAGCAATGGTACTGGGGGCAATTACCATATCAATGGCGAGCAATTCACCCAGTGAGGGTTCTTAGGCAAGACCCTTAACGCTACTGCCTCCTGGGCGCGGCTTGTCTGCAGCTCACCGGTCCCCCAGGGGATGGGTCAAATGCGGAGAACAAATTTCACACACCTAGGTGTGTGACAGAAAGTAACACTTTCTTTCTTCTTTCTTTCTTTCTTCTAAAGAAGCAAAACAGGAGAAAAGTGATTGATGTTAAAGTGCAAAAAGAATTGAATTGTGTATATAAAAACTTAGTCACATGCTCCAGAGGGTTGACCTGTGAGGGGGTGTGGCCTTTTGGGTTGTAGAGGTTTCGTAGAGAGCAGCGGCCCCATCACAAAGGGAGAGCAGATGTTTCTTACAGTTCCCTCATGCTTCTTGAGGCCACCTTAAGGGACGTCATGGAATGGGACGTACCATTATCATGTGTAGTGAATGTATTGTCAAGTATTATGACACTGCAGCCATAAGTGAGTTGTGAGCACCGTCTACTAACTGACAGCATGAAAATGCTTTATGCATGGGATGTACACGCAGTGACGTGCAGTCAAGTGAGGCAAGTGAGGCACACTCTCACCTGTCTTTGTGATAAAATAGAAAAAAGTAAATTAAGTAAATATTATTTTCCACTGATCCGCGTTGAAGGTATTTTCAGTTGACTTGACACGTTTTCCACAGTTTCTGAGGTTAAAATCACAGAAATTGAGTGTTGCGCAATCACAGACGGAGCGGAAACTCCGGGTGAAGCTCCAGGGCGCTTCGCCTCATGTCTGACCACAGGACTCAGTTTTAACACTGACGTATGCCAGAAAATTTAAGAAATGTATATTGTTACTTATTTAAGTTTGAATTGAAAAGGTTTAACATTCCTATTCAAAATGTATTAAAAAAGGAAAAGAATTTGTCCTAAAATAACACATTTTAAATGTCATGAACAGATTTCTGCAAATGCATCAAGCAGAAAAAGAGATTCATTGTTTTCCAGTGAGGAGGAAAGAAATATATCATTTTAACTCATCTGCTTTTCAACCTCTCAAGGATGGTTTAGCCCTTTTTCTAGATAGAAAACAACCATTTCTGTGGTGTTCTTGAGCGCAGCATCAAAGATTCAAAGACTTGCCGCCTGTTTGATGTTTAAGTCATCATATAGATTATCACCAAGTGAATCATCTGAAAAAGCAGTCCAACAGCAAACAAGCATCTGAACACAGCTGCCTCACATTTTACAGATGTTTTAACACTATTGGTGGATCGTTTTTTAGATCAATGTGTCCACATCTGGCAAGGCGCGTGTAAAAGTACACACCTACACCATTTCTAAAACAATCTGGTATGTAAATTTGGACAGATTAATCTAACTGGACCGTTTCACCTTGAGGGAGTGTCCATCAAAGGCAAAACAAGATGAATTCACTTTAGCTCCTCCACCAGCGCCTGATTGAAATGATTACAGGAGATACTTCATAAAATACTGTGGGAAGCAAATGCAATGAGAAAAAAATCACAAAGACTTCCCCATGCTGGAATTACTAAATTGGATCATCGGGATAACACATTTTTGATGAAATAATCATTTGTGGCTTCTACAGAGAGTTACATCAAACAGCATGTTTCATGCTGGATAAAAAAGATGACGGTGTTTCCTCATGAAGTCAAAGGGGTTTGTGTCAGTCCGACTAAATTCAGCGTATAGCTGTTCTACAAGCTTCAATGTGGCTGGTGCACCACACATCGGATGGGCTTTTGTCCTACAGACATTTACTTTGGAACATTAAAACACTGCATTTAAGTCAGAACCCAAAAGCCAAACTTCCCGAAGCAGACACATTCATCTTTTGTGAATGTTTGCACACAAAAATACATAATCTCATAAGTGCACGTGCTTTTCTCCCATACGAGTCATTCACTGTGAAAATGTGTTCAGTCATCCCACCTGTCTATTTGCATAACAAAGCCCCATCTTCCCCCACATCTACATAAAGATGAGAATGAGAGTAAAGAAAAAGCAGACGTATTAAATATTAAACCACAAAGCTGATGGCTGAGGTAGATAATCTGTTGTGTTTGGTGTCTCAGCTTTGGAGTCGTGAAGGCAAGAATAAAGTGCTAAACACAGGAGAGCAGCAGAGTGAAGATCCTGCAGAGGTGACAAAAATAAAGGTTGGATTCAAATGAGAAGGCAAAGAAGCATCAGCTGAAAGCATCTGAGCTACAGGAGGCTTATCTGAAACTAATGAAGCGCTGCATGTATAATGGACCCTGCAGCCATTCATGGAGATGATCAGGAGGGAGACAGATGTGCCGCTGAAGGGTGTTGACTGTTTCTGATCTGTTTGAAGGTATCATCATCTGCCAGAAAGCGCCCACGACCTCTCCAAAGACACATGCCCTGTTTTGGGTCCCATTTGAAACCAGCCAGAAGCTTTCAGAACATCAAGACGGCGGCAAATGTAACATCGATAAGGCTGAACTCTAAAAACTAAAGTGAAAGAACCACAGCAGTGAACCCTCCGTGGAAATACAGGAGAAAAGATCTGAAACAGTTTATTCAACATAACCCCTATGCTGAGCACTGAAAAAATATCTGATAAAATACAAAATTAAAAAAACCATTTTAAAAAAAGAATTATCAGCAACATTAGCCACTCAATCAAAACCAACCCACACTCAATAAAAAAAAACTCAATTTAAAAGTGGACTTTATTTATTGCTTAGTGGTTTTGGTAGTTTATCTAGATAAACTATGGGCTTTTTTTTATTTTATGACATTACAGTTTTTAAGGTGACCCTGAACGTCACAGAGTGATTTCTGAGGAAAAAGGAGAAACTACTGGTGGATTAGAAATCAAGATCCAACAGATGTCTGAGAAATTGGCTCTAGATGGCTAAAACATTGAAATTGAGAAGGCAAATCGACTGGGAAAGTTTCAAGAAGGACGAAGGCCCAGAAAGATTATTGTCAAGCTTCTCAGGTTCAAAGACCGCCAGCCAGCGTATCCTTTCCTCAACCAAAAAGTTAAAGGGAACAAGTATATACAGCGGGGAAAATAAGTATTGAACACGTCAACATTTCTCTCGAAAAACATATTTCTAATCGAGCTATTGACACAAAATTTTCACCAGACGTCGGCATCAACCCAAGTAATGCACACATAGAAAGAAATCCAAACATTTATGTCCATAAATGAAGTTATGTGTAATAAAGTGAAATGGCACAGGGAATAAGTATTGAACACATGAAGAAAAGGAGGGGTAAAAAGGTCTGGCAAGCCAAGAAAGCAGCTGGAGTTTGTCAGTATTCAGAAGGTTAACCTGCCCCCTATTAGTGCAAAGTAATATCAGCTGGTATAGTCCTGATTGATGCCTTTTAAAAAGGTTTCTCACCAACAAGAAGCATTGCATGATGGGTAAAAGCAAAGAGCTGTCCAAAGACCTACCCAACCTTATTGTTGCAAAACACACTGAAGGCATTGGTTACAGGTGCATTTCTAAACTTTTGAAAGTTCCAGTGAGTACCATTGGGGCCATCATCCGGAAGTGGAAAGAACACGGCATTACCATAAACCTGCCACGGCCAGGTGCTCCTCACAAGATTTCAGACAGAGGAGTCAGAACAATCATCAGAAGGGTTCTCCAACAGCCCAGGACCACTCATGGAGAGCTTCAGAAAGACCTGGAATCAGCAGGTACCGTTGTTTCAAAGAAAACAATAAGTAATGCACTCAACCGCCATGGCCTCCATGCACGCACACCACGCAAGACTCCATTTTTGAAGAAGAAGCATGTTGAAGCTTGTTTGGAGTTTGTGACACAACATTTGGATAAACCCATGACATTCTGGGAGAAGATACTCTGGTCAGATGAGACCAAAATTGAACTCTTCCGATGTCATAAGACACAACATGTTTGGAGGAAAAATGGCACCGCACATCACCCCCAAAACACCAAACCAACAGTCAAGTTTGGAGGTGGGAGCATCATGGCGTGGGGCTGCTTTTCAGCATGTGGTACTGGTAGACTTCTTATCATTGAAGAAATAATGACTGGAGAAAAGTATCGAGACATTCTTGATCAGAATCTGCTGTCATCTGCCAGGCTGCTGAAGATGAAAAGAGGGTGGATCTTTCAGCAAGACAACGATCCCAAGCACACAGCCAAGGTAACACTCAACTGGTTGAAGAAAAAGAAAAGAAAGCTGCTAGAATGGCCCAGTCAATCACCAGACTTGAATCCAATCTTTGGAAAGAACTGAAGATCCAGGTTCACAGAAGAGACCCCCGGAACCTTGAAGATTTGAAGGCAGTTTGTGTGGATGAATGGGCCAAAATCACACCTGAGCAATGTATTCGACTGGTTTCTCCATACAGGAGGTGTCTTGAGGCTGTAATCACCAACAAAGGTTTTTGCACTAAGTATTAAATAAATTTCAGCAAGCGTGTTCAATACTTATTCCCTGTGCCATTTCACTTTATTACACATAACTTCATTTATGGACATAAATGTTTGGATTTCTTTCTAGGTATGCATTACTTGGGTTGATGCCGACATCTGGTGAAAATTTCATGTCAATAGCTCGATTAGAAATATGTCTTTTGAGAGAAATGTTGACGTGTTCAATACTTATTTTCCCCGCTGTATATCAACGAAGACTTTTCAGATGTGGTGCAACAGAGGAGAAGGGAATTGCTGCCCCAGCTGAAAGCAGCCAGAGAAAAAGGAGAAAGAGCTGATTTAAGGTATGACAAACTTGTTATCTGGCCTGCAAATGGACAGAGGCAATAATCGGATTAAATGATCATAAGAACTGTGTATTGTAATGTACGTTTAAAGTTGTTGTTTTAAATTCAAATAGGTTGTGTTTAGTTGTAAATGGGCCACATAAAGGTACAGTTTTAGCACACTTAAATATATGTAGCTCAAGAAACAAGATTAATGAAATCGCACAACTATGTTCAACTGGAAATATTCATGTCTTAGCCTTATCTGAAACACACCTAGATAGTACTTTTGAAAACTCAATGTTAAATGTTGATGGGTACAGATAATCCCTTGTGCTATCTTAGATGACCCAACCCTTACATTGACATGTTCTCCCTACCATAACAAAGGTGGATGAAGGTGGAAAGATTTCATGTTATCCATGGACACTAGTAAAGATCACAAATCATTGAAGAAAAAAGGTTCAGCACACTGTCTAGTAGGTCTAGATCAGTGGTCCCCAACCTTTTTGTCCCCGCGGATCGGTACAACGCAAGACATGTTTACCGCGGACCGGTGGTGGTGGTGGTGGTGGTGGGGGGGGTTGAGGTGTAACGCAAGGCACGTTTACCGCTGCCTGTTAAAGGCAGATTTCACTTTTTTAGCGGGTGCAGGTTCCTCTTCTGTTCCTTCATTGGACCGTTTCCCCTTGTCAAAGCAACTTTCTAAAGAAGTTTGTTTTTTCCTCATTTTGGTTGTTTGGGTTTAATTTTAGCGGGGTGTATCACGTGATGTTTGGTATCGCGACTTTGACGTGCGTTAAGTGTGACAGATGTAACAGAGAGAATCTGGTCACTTTTGAAAATAAAACTTTTTTTTTTCGAAAAATACAATAAAATGGAAATTATTTTTTCTTTCTGTGCGTCCCGGTGCCAAGTGTCCCGCGGCCCGGTGGTTGGGGACCACTGGTCTAGATGACCTAACTCCCAACGTTAAAGGGCCTAGGATAGCACAAGGGTTACACAGAAGAGATAGGAATCAAAATGGTGGAGGAGTAGCATTCTATGTAAAGGTGAATATTGTTGCTACCCTAAAATCAGAGTTTATGAGCAGAAACATTGAAGTAATATGTTTGCAAATTAATCTTCCATTTACAAACCAACACTGGTCGTTGTTGTTACAGACAACCTAGCTCCAATGCAGAAAACTCACAAAAAAATATGTCAAAATATGGAAAAGGTCTCAAATAAATGTGGGGAGATGTTTCTTCTTGGGGGACTGTAATAAAGACTGGTTTTCAAAAAAAAAATTTTTGTTTAAAAAGATAATTACAATGGCTAAAACATGTAATCTTAAACAGGTCATGACACAACCAACTAGAATTGCTATGGATAATTAATCTAAATCAACCTGTATAGTCCTGAAGGTCCTCTTCAATGGTAGCTTGTCTGAAACAAAGTTTATGTCATGTGGTATTCCACAAGGTGGTTGTTTGGGTCCACTTTAATGTTCAGTGTTTGTAAATGATCTGTCCCAGGAGGTGAGAAATGCAGAAGTGGTGTTATATGCAGATGACGCAACTGTATTCTGTGCATCTGCTATTGTCCCAGAGCTCAATACAGCCCTACAGAATCAACTAAATTCAGTTACCAATTGGTTTAAATCGAATAAATTGGTTCTTAATACATCTAAAACAAAATGCATTGTTGTCGGTACAAAATATTTATTGAATTCACCATGTTACCTGAATTTGAGTATTGACAATAGTTAGGTTGAACAAGTGACTAAAACCAAGCTTCTGGGCATCAAATTAGAGGATCAGCTCTCTTGGACAGATCAGATTAATCATTTAGTATCCAAGATGGGCAGAAGAATTGCCTTGGCTCAGAGGTGTGCGCAATATTGTCCACCTTCAGTCATGAGGACAGTTGTACAGTCTCTGGTCTTGTCACATCTGGAGTATTGCCCAGTCATTTGGTCTAGTGCTACACAGGGGGATCTAAAAAAAATTACAACTTGCCCAAAATCAAGCTGCCAGGGTGGCTCTTGGTTGCTCTTATTGGACCAATGTGAATGAGATGCACACCACTTTAGGTTGGTTGGCGGTAAAAGAGAAAGTACAACTCAGTCTTCTATGCTTAATGCACAACGTCATTTTAAAAAAAAATGCCCACAATATTTGGTAAATCAAGTTTTATACAGTGGGTATTGTCATCAATATCAAACTCGTCAGGTCAGCTCTGGTGATTTGATTGTTCCTTTTTCAATATCTAACTGTATGAGACGAACAGTGCTGGTTAGATCTTCTGTTGCATGGAATCAAGTGTCTGGAAGGACAAGGCTTATAAGTAACACATATCATTTCAAAAATATTTTAAAACTAAGATACATGGACTACTTACAATAACTAACGATTTGCATGATTTGCTTTTATGAAATGTATTTGTTGTTGATATGTTGCTATGTGTTTTTGATATGCTGGTACAAAAATGTAATTGTTTTTAACTTATTCTAACATGTGAAGCTTTTAAGGTAAATATGATGAATTAGTCAATGTATTTTTTTTAAAATCATTTTCGTTTTTTTGAAATTGGTCAAATGTATGTATATTTTGCGTATGGACCCCAGGAAGACTATCGACCACTTTGTGGAAGCTAATGGGGCTCCAAATAAATAAACAAATAAACAGTGTTGTCCTCAGATCGGAAGCGAGGGCGTCCACATGTATGAAAGTTCAAGTCTGGCCAAAGTCACATACGCCGTGGAATTGACGTATACATTTGAGCAAAAGAGTCATAAAAATACACATCTGAAGTTATAAAACAGAAGCCCAGAGAAAGCTGCAACAGCCAAAAGACATCAACCAAATGAAACAAGGCCGGCAAGCTGGCTGGCTGAAATTCTGCAACAAAACTGGAGGCTGACATGACATCAAAAGATTTGTCTCTGATTTGTTGCAGCTACAGGTGGATCTCAAATCATCACTTTCACTTCTCATATTCCTCACTGCAAAAACATGAAGGCCCCTGGGAAATAAATCAAAAATTCTGGCTCCATAGGGGGAAAAAAATGCAGATGGGCTAAGAAAAATGGTCCAACCAGTAACTCTTATTTTGAGAAAAAGATTGTCACTACGACATGTTTTCTCAAAATATGATATTTTGTTTATTATTTTTCTCACAAGACCAAAAAGAAGAATTATTCGTGAAGCAAGAGTCTTTGTGTTTTCTTGAAGATCTTGTCACACAGCCGCTACATGTATTTTGTGCATTTTCCATGTAGGAGATTTTGTTCTTTCCATATACATGCGTGATAGACATTAGTCATACGTGTTTCTTACGTTCGCACAGATGTCCATCAAGGGTTTCGCCCGATGGGACAGTTTATGTATATTTCACGTAGTTTACACCCAATAATTGTGTAAAATGTATGAAGTTGTGCGTGATTTTAGTGAGACGCATATGCAATTTTGTGTCTTTCCACGACCGTTCCACACATGTCTAACAGAGCTTTCAGCATGAACCACCCATGTATACCTTTTATATCGCGTATACGGCGCATATATCAGGTTCAAATTGCATAATCAACATGGAAATGTCAGTCAATTTTGGGCTAGATTTGGCTCTTACATTGATAGACGTGTTCTTTACGTGGTTTATTCCTACTGCTTTTGTGGTTTTTATATGGTTGACATTGGTGATCCATCTGTGAAAATTTCACCTAAAGATCAGAACGTTTCTCACTTTTTCCCATGTACATACACCCATGACCAATTTGCATCTGTGTAATATGCGCAAAAATTTTACATAGTGGCTGTGTGACATCGCCTTCCGTTCAAGGGTTTGCGGTTTTCTGAACATAACAAAAATATTAAACAGAGTTTTTGTTTTTTTCTCTTGAAATATTTCTAAGATCTGGTGAGCACAAAAGATTTTTTAGTTTTAGTTGAGCATCATTAATCCTCAAGAAGGGAGTGCAGTTCTGCTCACCTCGTCTAACGCAGCTCAAACCCTTCCAGTTGGAAAAAACAAAATAGAAAATGGAAAACATGCAGATGAACCTGGTCAGTTAATGACAGTAACGACTGCAAAACACAGAATCATGATGCATCACAACACTGGGTAGAAATAAGTGAAGTCTGAATAGTGCATATTCATGTTCCTCCCCCTCTTTCTAAAGATTAGCCTCATGCATAATGACATGCAAAGACACAGCAAGATATTCTTCCACACATAAACTTAGCACATCATGCCTCATCAGAGAAAGATGTTCATCAAATTGAGCGGATATTTTTGCAGGCCTGACACCCCCAGCAGTGTGTAAAGCTTGGTTAATCCCAGCTGGATGTAGAGCAGCATGTCTGTATTTGCAGGGACTGAAAAGAGAGCTGCAACGAATATCCTAAGGCCTGAACGTCTTCTTTTCTCCAAACTCTGATCCCAACTTTGGATCAAATTCAGCCTCTGACCTCTGCTCTTATTGAGTCATCATCCAGGTTAAGGTTTTCAGAGTCTCTGGCACAGAAACTGCTGTTTTTACACATTTCTTTGACAAGGTGAGAGTATCTTGTGGGAGAAGACAAGGAGTGATTGGCTCTCCTCCACACATCCTGCACGCCCATATACCCACGGCACTGTGGGGTTGACACTTTTTTCTTTTTCTTTACATATGAAGTGAAGACTGAGGTAAGGCAGGAGGTCATATTAGCAATGGTTCCTGGACACTGAATGTGTGTGAAACAGAAACCTTGGGCTGCATGCAGCTACAGCCTGAGGCGGTGCCACGTCTTGTCCAAAGCTTGAGGATTTTCTGCATTTCCAGCCTGTGTGGCTGCTGTCAGAGCACCTCAGAATGAAATCACAGCTGCAGCAAAGGGGGAAATGGAGTCTGAGATGAAGAGCTGTCATCATTGTGGTCATAAATCTTACAAATTCCTCCTGCCTGTCTCCAGCTTTGCAGAAGTGCCTGAGCTTTTTTTCTTCTTCTCCAGAGCATAGAAAACTGAGTTTGCAGAATGCGACAAAAGGGAAACACTGATGTGAAAAAATGACTTGCCAAACCTGGCACACACAAGTGCGCGCAGCATCTGTGTGGAGAGGACGCAGCTTGAGCTGACGCGCCCGCGGAGCTGCTGGTCATGAACTCACGTTGGAGCAACAATACGCAAAGCATCGCGCCTCAGCGCACACTCCTACCTGCGCCCCGCACGCAGGGCACCTGCAGACAGGCGCGCGCTCGCACACACGCCCCCTTAACTCTTTCAAAACGATGCCACATGCGTGCACAACAGTTAGGCAGGCGCACTTTTCCGCCCTGGCATGCTGATGCTTGCAGGAGAAAATCACTGGAGACACCCGAGACATTTCACTCGGGTTGGCACATCTTTGGTGGGGGGAAATGACGGACTTGACGTGCAAACATGTTCTGATGAGAAAATCGGCTTCAGACACTAAATAAAAAGTATCATCCAGTCCACTTTTTCCCTGTTCACGGGGATCACAACAGAAAATTCAACTTTGCGCACACGGATAAAAAAAAAAGACAGAAAAAATAGAGAAAAAGCCGCGCGCCAACGGCTCCAATGCGAGTCTGCAGTAAACCTTTCCAGAACGCCGCATTCATTCTGCACAAGTTCAACTGTGTTTTCCAGTGTGGTCAACTCACCCAGGAGAGCCAGCTGCAGAAAGTACAGTCCGAAGAAGTCCATGATGATGCTGCGCGACGGTAATTCAAATGGATGCAATCCCGAGCGAGATGACGCGCAGAATAAAAGCCCCTCCGTCGCAACTGTTATCGAAATTAGGACCAAAAGGACGACAGTTATTCCTCCAGTGACGACTGGCCGCTCACGCCAGAATCCACAGCTCTGCGCACAGAAACATGAGCGCAGCAGAACAGCATTTTCTTTTTACAGTCAAACTTTTGTCTTCCGGAGAAACCGACGTGCCGCTCCGCACAGACGACAGGAGGGAAGTGTTTGCTCTTCACATGGACGCGATCATCCCAGACTCCGTCCGTCCTGCGCGCGTTTCCTCTCCTCCTCGCCTACACCTGCGCGCCGCGCGGAAGCTGCGGAGGAGGAATCGGGGCTGCGCCGTTGCGCACTCTGACCTGCGTCTCACTCCTCGTGATCAACCGCGCTGGCCGTCTGGTCAGAGGTGCCCAACGCCGCTCGTTTAAAAATCCAATTTTGCCCGAAGCTGAAATGGGACAAGTTCAATCGATGGCCTATTTTCCTGCCGCCATAAAAAGGAGATAAAAGAGGACGCATGGTTTCAAAAAGAACACTTGTCTGAAAATAGGTTATTCTACTGACAGAAGGAGGGCCTCAGTCCACCTGAACCACAGCAAGATTTGGAGACACTGTTTTAGGGGCCCGTGAGACTGAGAGGCAGGCGCGGGAGGAGCAGTCAGCACATCGGAGCTCCGCTCAAAATGAAATAGACCATCTTGCAGCCGGTGTGGGCTGATGCATGCACCTGCTGCCAGGGGGGCTCACGCAGTCCAAACACAACCAAAAGAAGAAATCTGGCTGCAGGGAAAAAAAAGAAACTTGAACCGATATGATAGTAGAAATTTGACAGAAGCTGCTCTCCATAAATCATGAAGAACATTCCGGCTCTGACTGCTGTTTTTATTTAGCTATTCTGGTCAAAGTCTGAATTATTTCCGAGCTCCAGCTGAGACATTCATTTTGCACCAGTTCTTTTGGGAGCAGTTTGGGCTCCCCAAGCTAATACTCCATGTATTTACAGAATGACTGAGGCACTAAATCCACGTTTGGGCAGCAAAAACCAAAGAGAAAAACACCTTAAGGTCCATCTATCCTAGAGATGAAAAGCCACACAACTTTAGGGGGTAAATGCATATTTTCTGTTGTTATTTGCTACTGCAGATCATAAAGAAAAAGGGTGGATTCAAGTCCAGCATCTCCTTTCATTTGTTAAACTCACCTCGCATTTAAAAGTATTGTAACAAATTTAATTATGCCCCACTGAGTTTTTTTCAGCTATTAAACTGATTAATTTACTCAAATCATGCTGAATGAATGCTGAGCTGTAAAAATACCTGCACACAAATTGAGTTATGACTTTCTGAAATCGCTGTAGCAAAAATGAAAGATGTGGATAGAAATTAAATAAACTCAATCCTGAAAGTCAAAAAGACAGTGATGTTTAATTTTAATTAATTATACCCCCAGTGTTTGCAGCTCTTTGGTTTGAGTTTAGCAGAAAAGACTGAAGAATATTTATCCTGTAAAGCAACATTTTAGATCATGCATACCTGCAATAGTTTTAGTGCCAAACATTATTGCTTTAGACTAAATATATGTTCGTTTGCTTGTATCATAATTCATGTCTATGGACTCTTCGTACATTTTCTTGTGTTATGGAATCCCCATGTGGTATGAAAAAGGGTTAGCACTGACACAATTATGCAACTTTGATCTGATCCCAGAGTGGAAATGTTTTATTTTCCCTGAGCTGGGAACCTAAAAGATATCAAACACAAAGGAAAACATTTAAAATTGCTTTTTTATTTGATTTTGTTGATATTCCAAGCCTTTTAAAGGTTGTTTGTCTTTTAAAATAATCTTTTATTCTTCCCTGGCTTAAAGGTTTTTTACATTAGCGGTTGTAACCGAAAAAACATTTGTGGCTCATGTTTTATATTCTGCATTCTCTCCTTTTAAAGTTTCATTGAGTTCTGGTTAAATTAAGAGGATTTTGTGATTTTTCAGTGATCACTTTGCACTCCCTAAATTCCAATCACACAGCCGCAAAAATGTTTTTTATTTTATTTTTTGACACAGTTAATCTCTCAGAAACAAGCAGATGAGTGACCTTGTCATACCTGCACTTGTAGTTGTAGCAACGACAATAAAGGAAATTCATCCAAACAGGTTAACATGCCTTGCTCAGCGGCAATCTGACTGCAGCAGCCATTGGGTAACAAAAGAAGCTCAGTGGCGTTTTCACAGCAGTTCATCCAACTCTGACCCAACAATATCTGAATTATACTTTGTGCCTCCAAAAATGGGTTATTGATTTCAACCAGTGCCCTTTAAATCAGGCCCCCCCGACTCCTTCCTGTGGATCGAAGCCCTCTAGACGAAACATCGTCCCTGCTCTTGCCTCGTTTCGGAGTTTTACTCCATCTTTGTTTCCTCATCTGAAACCACGATGAGCTACAGAAGCAGCAGCCGCTAAACGGTCCATAAAGCTGCATATTCTCACAACAGTTCTAAAAGAAAGTGCTAATGTTTTTATATTTAAATCAAGGCCAGCTCCTGAGTTTTTTCTTTGCGTTTTTGTGTTTCTGCCCACAGCTTCACAGTTTTGCTGAGATAATTTAGAGTGTAAGGCAGAGAAGAGACAATGGGAGAAAAGCTGAGAGCATTGATGCGGCACCACCTACACATCATCATATCAGTGTGACTCCGCCGTTGTGATGGAGCCACTTTGTAGTCCTGCTCTGGAGCAGCGATGGAGCTGAATCAGATGCTGGGAAGCTCAGCGGCATAAACAAAAAGCAACACACAGCTGTCAGCTGCAATTATGTGACAATCACACATCACTTTATTTTCAGCTTTTCTTTGTGTCTTATTTTTATTTTCTCATCTTGTGGCCCTGTGCTACAGTCGTGTTTGCCTTTCTGTCAGGAATCCTGGCAGAACAGCAACATTTGTCAGTCAAATAATTGCGAAGACGACATGGATAAAAGGTTTCTCTGGTGTCAGTCTGAACTTGAGGTTTGGGTACAACTGAGTGTGTGAATATTTCAGTACCTTTCTTGCTTCTTTATCCATCTTTATTGCATAAAGTTTGTGGACAGCTTCATGAAGGGCCGTGCCACATAGAGGGTCCAGGACCAGATTTAGCCATTCAAGCTATGGGGTGGATCTAGAATATCAGCACCCCCAGACTTCCCTCCCCTGATAGTTTCGTCTTCTTTTGATTTTTCCTTTCAGTAGTCGCCACAGCGAATCATCTTCCTCCATGTAACCCTGTCTTGCATCCTCTCCTCTAACACCAGCTACTTTCATGTCTTCCTTCACTGCCTCCAGAAACCTCCTCTTTGGTCTTCTGAAATATAAATAAACCTTCCTGGCACCTCTAGACTCAGCATAGATTCACCGTCTCTCCTCTGGACATGACAGATCCATCTCAGTCTGGACTCTCTGAGTTCATCTCCAAAACTTCTAACATTTGCTGTCCTGATGTACTCACTCAGATCCATCCGGATCACTCCCACAGAGAACCTCAGCATGTCCATCTTTGCTACCTCCAGCTCTGCTTCCTGCCTTTTTCTCAGCACCACTGTCTCCTAGGCAAACCAACAGCCAAAGCAACATTTTCTCACCACACACTTTTCTCCACCCGTTCCAACCTCACTGCAGGTTTTCCACTTTCTCCATTCCTCTGGACTGTTGTCCCTAGATCCTTCAAACCCTCCACCTTAATTATCTCTTCTCCCTGTAACCTCACTCTTCCACTTGGGTCCCTCTCATTCACACAAATGTACTCTCTTACTGCAGCTAACCTTCATTCATCTTCTTTTCCAAGGCAAACCTTCACCTCTCTTGCTTCCTGTCCCTGTTTCGTGCTCTCACTACAAATCACAACATCGTCTGCAAACATGGTAATATCTCAAGCCCCTTAAAATGCTCCCAATACCGTGTAATAATCTTGATCTTTTTAAATTGTGTTATGAGTTTTATGCTGAGTACTCTTCTCCTCTGTATTAACTGGGATTGGGACTGGTACAAACAGGACACTGGTTTGTGCCCTGCTGAGGCTGCATTTATCTTTTCTTTTGCTTTTATGTCTGTCTGTGTATTTTGTGTTGTTTTGTCCTTTATTTTATTTTTTGTGTTTTTTAAAGCTTTTTATTTGATTTGATTTTCTGATGGATTTTTGTTTTATTTCTTTAGTCAATAGTTGATTTTTGCAGGTTATCACATTTGGGGGGGCAGTCACTGCATTCAGTGCCCCCCTTTACTTGGCCTTTATCCGGCTTTGTGAGGGTCTGATCTGTCTGCAACAATTTTAGAACAGCTTAGAAACATCATGTTTAGAAACCAGGCAAAACTGCAGTCAAACCAGCCATTTGGTTCATATTTTATACGACCTGTTCTGAGTTTTACCTCTAAGCAGATAAGTCATGTTTGAGCTTGACGTTAAAAAAGGGGGAGGCAGTCACAGTTATTGCAAGTTCCACTTTATAACACATGTGGATTCAGCTATATTAACTGCCTTAGACTAAAATAAAAAAGCTTCATGGAACCCCTAACATAAAGAGACAACAGCTGTATATTCTCAAAAGCACAAAAATACGGGTTCTGTCATGTTTCTATGATCCTCTTTAGATTGATCTAAGATTCACAGCTTTGAATTTATTTTTATTTTTTCACAACAATAAATTAAAGCAAATAATCTTTGCAGCTGCTTTTAATAGTTATAACAGTTCCAGTGTTTAGGATCAGGATTTCTGAATTTGCAGTTCTTTTTTCACAAGCTCTGGTTTTCTTTTCTCATCCTGTACTGTTTTAAAATGTAGAATTTTGGTAGTTTGGTCGACTTTAAGATGCCTTAAATGCTTATTTCAGACATGGGAACCTTTTTTAAGAAGGCTTAACATGGCGCAAGGCTGCTTTCATCAATCTCTGATTATGCTGAGCCGAACTGAGTTTTTGCGCACCCCGGATCTAGAAGGGGCTGATCAGGAGTAGAACAACCTTCTCCTGACAAGAGATGAGACAGGTTGATCACACACAGGAAAAGACTTCCTCAAAATTGAGACCACTATAGTGTCAAGCGTCAATGAAAAGCCAATTCTAATGCATGTTTACTGTTTGTGTTATATATTTGAATTTATTAAAATGAATAAATTGTTATAACATAATATTCTTACTTGGCATTAATAACCTGTTCAGTTTTATTCTAAATAATGCATTTCTTATTTTTCCATTAGTAGCTTTTATTTGACAGAGGATAATTGAAGCCCTGAAAGTCTCCTCTTTTTCCCTGACAGTCAGCTTAAGCTTATTTTTTTATTTGATTTGAAATGGTTTATTTCAAGCAATCAAATAAGAATAATACACACTTAGGATAATTAGACATATTAATAAATATTGCTTGAAAGGGAGTGGAAGAAGTGAACTTATATAATTCCCACTCTGTTATACCGTAACCATTTTATTACATGATTCATACGTTTTATTATTAGAATCCTGAAATATCAATAAAGCACATGACAAAGTCTTCGTAGTCATGATTTTTCTTAGGGGCCATGGTCAGTTCTCTTTTTTTGGAGAAAATCAATTTTTAAGTCACTTGAAGATAATTGTTTAGCCGCCGTGAGCCACATGCGTCCGTGCTGTAACCAAAAGTTATTATGGTGATATTTGAGCTGATGATCTGACTGACAGAACAGACAGAATCAAATACTAATTAACATAACTGACTGCTACTACTACTGTCAGCACTTTGTCATTCTGTTTACCCGCAGGTTTGGGACTAGAGCTTCAGATTGGAAATCTTCCTCATTAAAAGATGATGTCTATGCATTAACCCTTGTGCTATCTTAGATGACCCCACCCATACTTTGACATGTATTTCTCCCTACCATGACAAAGGTGGATAAAGGTGGAAAGATTTCATGTAATCCATGGACGCAGTGAAGATCTAAATCATTGAAGAAAAAGGTTCAGAGCACTGTCTAGTGGGTCTAGATGACCCAACTTCCATCGTTAAAGTGCCTAGGATAGCACAAGGGTTAAGGTTGACATTGTCATGGTGCCTCTGTCAGTTCTCCTCCCCCTCCCAGCTCTGCTCCTGACTTCACCAGCTGTGACTACTCACCTCATTAAGACTCTGCTCTACTTTAGGAGACCCAGCTCCAGCATTCTTTGCCAGTTTGTTGCCGCTGATGGTGCTCAGTCTTTCCTAGACCCATGTCTGGCCCCCTAGTCTCGTTCTTAGCTAACCCTTGTTTTCTCTGCCTCAGGACTTCATGCCACGAGAGTCACCTGAGTCAGACGCTTCCATGAGCAGCCGATCCATTCCTCAATCTCCTAAAGAACCTACTTTGTCTAGGCTTCAGCCATGCCACCGAGTCCCAAAGCTCACCAAGATCTCTGCCACAAACCCAAACTACATCCAGACCTCAAGTCTCGCCACGATGTTCAACTTCGCCAGAACCTCCAGCCAAGCCAAAACTCCCAACCACGCTGGATCAAAATAAATCTAATTACTTACCTTACATCCTACCTGTGTCCTCCTTCCGGGTTTCAGCATCTGGGTCGGATCATGACAGACAGTATGAAAGCTTCCGTGTAAAATGTGATGAATCCAAAAAGAATTGCTGTGCACAAAGTACAGTATTTCACAAAATGAAGTTTTAAATTACAAAAATGAATAGAATGAGTCTCTGTTAGAGGTTTGTGAAAAAAAAAGAACTTTTCTGTCAGAGGACAGACAGAAAACAAAAACGTGGAGGGTGTAACGTTAAAAGGAGAATCCTGTTTAAAACTGGATCAGTGGATGAGAAAAATGGAAACGTGACAGGAGAAGTTTGTCAGACGTGAAACAAAAAGCTGTAACTTCAGATCAAATTTCTGATGTTAATCTGTCCCACGTTTGTTCTATGACATCAACATCATATTTAGGGAAAGAAAAGTTACATCAAAAATTCTCGTTTGATTAAAAAAATGTCTAAAAATATTCTCGGATCATTGCTTTGAGATAAATTCCATGAAAGCAGATATCAAACAATAATTTGGATTCATCCTGCAGACTTTCAGGTGGGAAGAGCCTAAACTAAGCTCATAATTACGTCAGGTAAAGGTACTGTCGCATGTTTGTCATCATGCTTGTCTATGGACTGTACCGAATCCCGCCAAACGCAAAGCAACAATAAAAAGACAATAGGAGGCTGTGGCCAGGAAGCCGAAACTTAATATGGAAGGAAGCGACTCAGAAACCAGTTTCCCAAAAGCAGGGAAGGTTTTGTCGCCAAAACCACAAGGGTAAACTGGAGCATAGACAGAAGATGCTTGACACAGACTCAGGAAAAATACATGAAAAACTGACAGACCCAAACATAATTAACACAGAATTAAAACACCTGTGAGACTCGCAGGAAACCTCAGGAAGGAGGAGGAGGGACTCCAGGAGGGATCCCACAGTGAAAGTCAAGCCTTTTCATGACAGAGGCACCAAAGAGCAGTCACCATGACACGTTGCATGCAATCTCTAAAAAACAGCACTGATCTGCGACACCACAGAAACCTGAAAGGTATAAAGATGAGACAGGTGCCTACAAGATATGCAGCCAGTGAGCGCGGCACACAGCCAAAAAGACAAAGTCTATAATATGCAAAAGTGCAATGTGCAAGATGCAAAAAGTGTAGTGTTGTATCAACTCCCTCAGAGTTACTGTAATTTCAACACTTTTTCAGGGTTTATATAGCTCCACTTCTGAATTTAACACTTTCAAAATAGTTAAGCGTTTCTAAATCCATAAAGACTTCACAGCTGACCTGACAGTTTACCTATTCTCTAATTCTGTATTTACCGTTTTTACAATTTCCCTGAGGTTCTCCCCTGTACAGACTGTACTTGTGTCGTCTGCATATAAAAGTATTTGAGGGAATTTGATACCAAGTGTGTGTCATTTATGTGCAGGATGAACAGTGTGGGACCTAATATTGACCCTTGTGGAACTCCACAGCTTAAATTTAGCAGGGATGATTTACAGTCATCCAGTTGGACAAACTGCTGCCTGTTATTAATGTAACTGTTTAACCATTTTAATGCTGGTCCTCGTATTCCATATCTTTTCCAGTTTGTTTACTAGAATGTTATGATCAATTGTGTCAAAAGCCTTTTTCAGATCGATGAACATTCCTACTGCAAACTCTTTATTGTCAGTGCCATTTATAATTTCTTCGGTTAGTTGCGTAATCACTATAGATGTTGATCTGTTTTTTCTGAAACCATATTGAATTAGGTTGGGATATTAGTCATGTTTTCCACAAAATTTTCCAGCCTTAGCTGAGAACACCTTTTCGTGTATTTTTTGAGAATTGGCAGAGTAAAAATGTATGTAATTTATTAGTTAGTGTTTGTCCCTGATTTGTGTGAGTGGAATTACTTCATTATTTTCATTTTGTGAAATGTTTCTGTTTAAAGCATAAGTGCTATATGGGTTGAACAATGGAATCAGTTACCTTTTTTATCTGCATCACATATTAATTCCGTTACCAACCTGTAGATGTTTTCTTTTGAATTTGTTAGCTTTTCTAGAACTTCCTTTGCTTCCATAGATTATAAATTGATCGAGTTGTATTTTTCTTTTATGCAGTGTTGATATGTTTACTTTTCTGATATTTTTGAAAAGTTTATTTCGTTGGCTAACTTTGGCCCTATTTTTACAAAATATTCATTAAACTCCTTTTTCATGTCCTTAATGTTGATGCACATCTCATTTTTACCAACTAGACAGTCTGGGTAATTTGTTTTCTCTTTGTGTTTCCCTAATGACACTGTTCAGTACTTTCCAAATTTCTTCAGTGTTTGAGTTATTTATTTTTCCAATATTTCCGTGTAGTAGTCTTTTTGCATGTTCTCATGATACTGGTGAGTTTGTTTTTATATTTTTTGTATTGCTGCTCCTTCAACAGTTCTGTTTTTTAAGAATTGTTTGTATAAGCTGTTCTATAAGAGCCATCCGCCCGCCTTGCTCATTTTTCCTGTTCATGTATGTGAAAGTCATAGCTCTCCAGCTGGAATTGTAAGTCGTTGTCTGCCTTTAGCCAGGTTTCTGAAATATTGCAATTACAGTGATCCCTTGCTTTATATCACGGTTTACTTTTTCACGGTTTACGCTACTTCACAGATTTGGATTGTGCATTGTGTTCTGCATTCCTGATTGATAAAAGTCACTCAGCGAGTGGCTCAAAATGGGACCCTTTGATGAGCCGTTCATTACAGTTCTCCAACATAATCGATGGGGCATGTCGATTGTATAAGGATCTTATAGCGAAGAAAAAGAGGCGACAACAACTGCCTATCACTATATTCTCTCGAACAAACACACCTGCAGCAGCTGCGGCGGGCTTTAGAAAAACGCTGCAGAGGATGCAGCGGCTCAGTATGAAACAGTGAAAAAAGACCGGAGTCACTATCTGTCACTGCGCTTTATTTTTCATAATCATTTTAAATTTTCTTTCGTTTAATCCTTCCGATTCGCGATTAAGTAGGGCTAATCTCCGCAATTTAAAGCCTTCTGTTCTTGTCGATGATTAGTATTGTTGCCCTTTTACTACAAAGTTATTTGTTGAAAAAACGTTTCTAAAGTACTTTTATTTGTTAAAAAACAATTGATTTGTCCTGTTAAATGGTTTGTTCTTTCTTTTCAATGTATAATAGTGCTTATTTCATTGTATAATAATTGTAAAAAAATAAAGTTTCTACTTCACGGGTTTTGCTTATCACGGGTTCTATTTGGAACGTAACCCCCGCGATAATCAAGGGATCACTGTATTTCTAAAGGTTTTGTTAAATTGTTGCAAGTATTCTTCAATGGTTTGGTGATTTGGGTATAAGCTTCTGCTGTTGAAATTTATGATTGAGAGTTAAATTGGGTGCAGGATTATGTTTCTATTGTATTCTTTGCTTCTGTGTAATATCTGCAGTGTGGTTTTTATAAAGTCAAAGAAATTGTTATCTGGGTCAATGTATACTTCCATAGTTGTGTATTATTTTTTTAAATCTTGTTAGAGAGGACTGTACTTTTGCCGTTTTCTATCACAATTGATCCAATTCTTCGATTTCTCTGATTGCGACGATTTTTGCCTGTTCAGGTGGGCCATTGGTTAATAGAAACTTGCAGTTTGTTTTTCACGTTGATTGTATTTTTTTCTGAGAAACCGTGCTTTCAGTGCGATGTCAGCATTTTTCTTGGTTAGATGTTCATTCATATGAAGCAATTAGCCTCTGAACTAGAAAAAACTCAGACTATGCAGCTTTGACGAAATTGTTTCTGAATTTACTTCATTTTCAACCACAAGCAAGGTCAAATTTTTCACCTTGCTTACTTCTTGAAGATTGTCCCAGACCTCAATCCTGATTTAGATTTTTTCTTTTTCCATTTAAACTTTAATTTTTACCTTTTTTAAATATATATTCTTTATGTGACCTGCCTGTTTCTAGTCTTCTGCTCGCTTTTAGATTTTTTACCTTGACCAATTTTACACTTCCCTTCATTGCCACGGCAAATTCCCAAATGTGACTTTTTACATTTGGGGATTGGAAAACATATGTCTTCATAAAGCATTTTCATTTTCTCAAGCATGTTTCCAGTATGGGGAGCACCAGCTGTTGTGTGCTTTTATCTTTTAACAACAGGTCTTTTTCTCATAACGTCTGAAAATGATGGTTTCTGAATTGATTGCTTGTGTGCGCTGAGCTTCCATAGAGTTTTGTCTTTTTGGGCTGAGATCCACAGGTCACCAGTCCAGTTGCACCATCCCTCTTGGGCTACACAGCACTCTGTGAGAACAGAGACCAAAATCAGGTCATCCATTTGTCAGAGGCCCATTTTAGAGTTCCTGCGACTTGTTTCTGGCCTGACCTTTTATATAGGAACTACTATTATTGGTCAGTTATACAAAATGATTTTATACATTACACATATCATTAATTACACGTTATATTTTTAATAAAGGACTGCAAATCAATGTAAGTTGACAAAAGATTTGACATGAAGTCTCCATTTACTCATTGCTTTACCTTTTCTGTAATGATGGCAGCATGCCCTGCCACACCCACAAAACAACATGGTGGTAACCTCCTCAGCGTACACACTTTCTTTTAATTTTATTATTTCAGATTTTTTATTCTTGGGTCACGTGCACACATTTCTTTGAGTTAAAATATACATTCATTATCTATTTTTCAATAATTTCCCCAACTTTATGTACATTTGTTCAGTTTACTTTATTTTAGTTTGTTTAATTAATGTCACCTGTTTTTGAGTTGCCAGTGCTGAGGTGCTACTGGTCGCTACGGGTGTTGGGTTCTACTGCTGGGCTGTGCTTATTGGGACTGGCAGGAGGGCTCAAGTCTTCACAGCCTTTTAAAATACTCCAGCCAGGCAATTGGGAAGGCACCATCTGCGACTCAGGGAAAGAAACCAATGGTTTTAATGTTTATTTGCTTTGCTTCTGTTGGTCATTATTCATTTTATTCAACTTTTGATTATTTTTCTTTTCACTAGGAGACCAAGTTTTGTGTTTAGTCTTGTCTTTATAGTCTTTGTTGAATGTCTGTGTAGTCATGTTAGTTCCCCATGTTTCTCAAGTGGTCTGATCAGCCACTATATATGTTCCCCTGTTGTGTCTTTGGGTAGGTCTGTTGGTTCTGTTACTTAGTCTGTTCAGTTTGTTAAGTTAAAGTTAAGCTTGTTGCCTGAGTTAGTATGTTTCCTGTTGACCTCTTTTACGGGCCCAGTTTGTTCATCTTTTACATTTTTGAAAGAATTAAAATTTTTCATTTTGATAAACTTCTGTTGTAGCCCTCTCTGTGCTCAGTCCCTCACATGTGGTGTCCCAAGCGGGATCAGCAATTCAGGACACAGGGCTATTATTTTTTCTCCCCTTTTTTTGAAGCCTGCAGTTTGTGTGGAGTGTACCATGCATCATGTGGAGGAAGAGTTGTGAGACCTCACTTTGAGGAACAAGGACATTAATAGTGAACTTGGAGACAGTGAAGAGGAAGAACATGAGGCTGGGCTTCAGGAGTTGCACCCAAGGTACTGAGGGTGAAGACTGCGCATGAGCCAACATTGGAAACATCTCACTGATATTCTCAGGCTTTCATGGGAAAACAAAGGAATCCAAGAGACCTGCAACTTCAGGAGGAAGCTAAACAACCATGAGAACATCGTCTAGGCTCTGCAGCACCAGTTTCCTTCTTCAGCAGATGGAGGTGCAGGCCAGCACTTCTCCATTTCAGAACTCACTTCATCAGCACCTAATCCGCAGATATTATCAAGCACGAAAATCAATCTTCACAACCAACATCTGCTCCAGAATGTGAACCACCAGCACCTAGTCGACCTCATTTTCCTAGAGAGCCAAGTTGGACCTGAGGGAGACTCCCCAGGAGCTGTATACTTGGACTTCAAAGAGCTGTATAAACAAGTGGATTCAACTTCAAGATTTGAAGTAAAGACATGGTCCTAACTCGGCAGCTGAAGTGGCCTCCCTGGCAGAGGTTTTTTGTGGCTACTCCAGAAAAGAAAAATATGGAACAACATTGCATCAGCAGGCCTCCAAAGACTCTGGAAGGTCAGCAAACCATCAGAAGGCCTGCCCAGGAAGGACACATTAAACCATGATGTCCGAAAAAATCCAAGTGAGCTCCCACTCGATGTGTCTTGTTCCATACCAAAAGCCTTCCACCAGAAACCCAAGAAAGGTAAGGAACGCCAAGAACTGACCACTGGCCACAGATAATGGGAAGAGTCATAAGGCTCTTGTGGATACTAGCAGCACAGACTCTTGTGCAGGCATATGCTATAGCTAATATCATTGCTGAGACCATCTCAATCCTGCTTTATTGCATGGGGATAGGAAAAGCCTTGCACATAAAACATATTTGAAGTCAGGTCAGACATATTTGTTAAATGTTGGCGTTGTGGATGATCTGCCTCCCAAGTGGTCTAGGTCACGCGAGCCTTCCTGTTCTTTTTGACTTGTTGGAGACAAAGGAAATAGCAATGTTGCAGTTACAGAGCTTCAGACTCAACTTGAGGAGGCAATCCCAACTTCTCAGTGCTTTGCCGTTCTATGATGCTGAGCTAGGGAACAAACCGGGAAAATCCTACTTAAACCACGTAGTCAGGCAAGAGAAATTTAAGCACATATTTCTTCAAGCCAACTTAGCTGAAACAACTCAGACAGTGCTTTGGGTTTGGAGTTGCCAATGACATCAGTAAAATGCAGCATGATGATCCAACTCTGTCCTTCTGCTTTCCTGAAAGCTAAGAATCCGACGGAGTCCAAGGAAAGGAGGAGTTTTTCTGCATGATGGTGTTTTATATCATCAGCGTGGTCAAACAAAGCGCTTCAGTGGTCCCTCAGGAGTGTCCGAGATGTAATACTCCTTGGGCACTCTATTCCTGAGCACAACCCACTTGGGGAAGCACAAGACTACTTTCTTTCGCATTGTTAAGCACTTTTATTGGCCTGGCTTGCATGCAGATGTTGACCAATACCGCCAGAGTTGCCTCAGTGCCAGAAGACATCCGCCAAGAAAAGTTCGGTAGCTCCGCTCCAGCCTCTTTCAATAGTGGGACTCCTTTCGAACGTTTGGGCATGGATGTTGTTGGCCCTGTGAAAAAAACCTGGAACAGTCGTTACATGCTGGTCATCACAGGTGTGCTACAAGAAATGCCCAGAAGTCTTCCTTTGAAGTGTTAAGGCAAAAAAGCTGTTGCATTCTCTCTGGTGCAGTTTTTCTCAAGAGTGGGGTTCCTAAAAATTTTAACAGACCAGGGGACTAACTTTATGTCTACTGCTTAAACAGGTTTACAGCTGCAGACATAAAGAGTATTCGAACAACCCCTATCATCCACAGACGGGCCAGGACATTAGGCGGTTTAACGGCACTCAAGCAGATGCTCCGTAAGTTTGTTAATGATACTAGTTCTGACTGGGATCAGTGGCTTCCTTACCTCCTTTTTGCCTACAGGGGTTCACTCAGGCCTCAACTGGGTTTCCCCATTTGAACTTCTATAGTTATGAAGTAAGGGGACTGCCTCTGACCTTTGCTGAGACCTGGGACAACAGCGATCCAGGTGAGGGAGGGGCCTGTTAATGTAGTTTCCTATGTCCTACAAGATAGAGAAAAAACTGCAGAAGATGGTGTGAGCTGGCTCAAGACCACATGGCTGATGCTCAGCGGTATGAAGACCTGGTATGACAGGAAAGCCCGACAAAGAAGCTTTCTCCCCAGGTCAGAAGGTTCTGTGATGCTCCCAACAAGCATTAATGGCCTGCTGGCCAAATGGCAAAGATCCTTTGTGTTTTTAAAAAACTTGGAGCCCTGACCTACAGGTGTCTACTCAGGTCATACGTTCAACAAGTGCTTCATGTGAATCTTGCACAAGGAATGGTTCCCAAGAGCTGAGAGGCCAGGTGCTGCTCATCGAGATATGAGGAGGAGGAGGTTGAATTTCTGCCAACATCAACTGCCACCACTCCAGTTTAAAAGCCATCTACCTTCAAACCAGCAATCTCAGGTGAAAGCACTAACTAAATCACAAAAATTATTTCCAGGAGTGCTGAGACGCACCAGTCTTGCTGGAACATGACATTGTGCTTTGAAAGACCATGCCACTGTAGTAGGATGAGCTACAGGATCCCCAGGCGTCTCTTAGTTCCATTAAAAAAGGAGGTGGACTTCATGCTGTCTCTTGGGATTATCAGCCTTCAAAGTGAGTGGTGTAATCCGGTTTTGGTTCCAAGAAAGATGGGTCGTTCGATTTTGCATTGATTTTGAATGCCTGAATGCAATGTCAAAATTCGACTCCTATCGACTCCTCGGATTGGCCGATCTCGTGGCGTCTGGGGAAAAGCAAAATGCTTAACCACCATTGGCCTCTGCAAGGTTATTGGCAGGTGCCTGTCTTTCGGTCACAGAGTACCCCCAGCTTTCCGGACGCCCTGGGGCCTTTGAGTTCACTGATGTTCTGCCGTTTGGATTACATGGTGCTAACAACTTTCCAGAGACTCATGGACCAGGTACTCAGTGGAAGCAGTGGCTTTGCATGTGCATATCTGGATGACATTGTTGTTTACAGCGCAACATGGGGCCGAACATTTAGAACACCTTAGAGATTTAGGATGTCATTCAGTGGACTGACGATTTAAATCCCAGCCAAGTGTGTTTTTGCCCAGACTGAAAACTGAGTACCTGGGTTTTACTATTGGAGGTGGACTAGTAGATCCCTGATTAACAAAGTTCAAGCAATTAGTCCTGTCCTCTTCCCAAAACCAGGAAGCAGCTGGGGTCATTTTCTTGGCATAGCAGGCTTTTACCACCGAACTATTCCAAACGCTACTCAGCCAGGCTGCTCCGCTGACCGACCTGACGGGCTCAAGATCTCCAAATCAGATTCGATGGACCACTGGGGCTGAGGCGGCCTTCCAGAACCTTCAAGCGTTCATTAAGTACCAACCCAGTGCTTCTAGCCCAGACTTTGACGACTTTTACCTAAGCGGATGCATCGGAGGAAGGCGTTGGGCTATTAGCCTTCTCAAGGGGAGCTCCAGGAGACCAACATCGGTAAACACACTTAAGTCGGGAGAAGCTGTTAGAAAGCTTCGTTATTCAACCGTCGAGAAGAAGGCGTTGGCAATCAAGTGGGCCATGGACTCGTTCAAAATGTAATACCTTTTAGGGAGAAGAGTTACCCTGGAGACTGACCACAAGGCATTATCCTGTTTGGACAGGATGAAGGATACCAATGAATGACGGATAACAAGATGGTATCTTGCCATACAGCTGCCATATGCTATAAAGTGAAGTACATCCCAGGCAAGGACAGCATGTGACTTCCTTCCTCTCTCGTTCTACATTTGGAAGGAGGGAGTGTGATGGCAGCATACCCTGCCACACCCACAAACAACATAAGTGGTAACACTCCTCCAGCATTGCACACTTTCTTTTTTAATTTATTATTTCAGATTTTTATTCTTGAATAAATGCACACATTTCTTTGAGTTAAAATATACATTCAGTATCTATTTTTCAATAATTTCTAACACATGTACATTTAATTTCAGTTTACTTTTATTTTTGGTTTGTTTGAAATTAATGTCACCTGTTTTTGAGTTGCCAGTGCTGGGGTGCTACTGAGTAGCTACAGGTGTAGCTGAGGTTCTACTGCTGGAGCTGTGCTGTTAGGACTGGCAAGGAGGGGCTCAAGTCTTCACAACCTTCATCTCCAGCCAGGCAATTGGGAAGCACCATCTACTGGAAGCCTCAGGAGGAAACCAATGGACTTATTTAATGATTTATTTGCTTTGCTTCTGTTGGTCGTATTCATTTTTATTCAACTTTTGATTATTTTTCTTTTCCCCGCACTAGAGACCAAGTTTTGTGTTTAGTCTTTGTCTTTATAGTCTTTGTTGAATATCGCAATGTGTAGTCATGTTAGTTCCCCCATGTTTCTCAAGTGGTCTGGAATCAGCCACTATATATGTTCCCTATTTGTCTTTAGTTAGGTCCAGTTTGTTTCCTGTTACTTGAATGCTGTTCAGTTGGTTAGGGTTAAAGTTATTGCCTGGAGTTAATTATGTTTCTGTTGACCTCTTTTACTGGGCCCAGTTTATTTCATCTTTTTACATTTTTGAGAAAATTAAATTTTCATTTTGATAAACTATTCTGTCCTCTCTGGCGCTCGATCCCTCACACTGTATCCAAATACTGTTAGAACAAATGCTCCTCTTCTGCTTCTCTCAGAGTTCTCCTAAGGCCCTTTTCCTAAGATCCGTTTCAATCTGACCCCAAAACCAGATGCTGACAGACCTGAAACCTTACTTCAAGTTGCTCAAAGTTAAAACAAAAAAGCAGCGGTAACCTCTGAACATCCATTTGTGCTGGGTGTGTGATGCAAACATTCAAACGTTTGCAGCTTTACTGAGAAAGGACACCAAAGCAGAAAGATGATGATCGGATAATTTGATATGGACCCTTTAGTCACTGGTGTCGGTGAACCGACCACTCTATTTTCTCCCTCAAACTGAAGTGGTCGTCACACATTTCGCTAACAAACAGCTTCCTGGTAAATTCTTTAGCAGAGCAGGGACACTTCTGTGTTCAGCATAACCATTTACATCAACACATCTTTCTATGTCACCAGGTTTCACAGATCAACTAACCAGCATAATACTAGCACTGTACTAGTATTACTCGTACTTTTCCTTAAGCCTCGTCGTCTCTCACGTTTGTAAGTGGATCTGGATAAAAGCTTTTGCTTTTGTGATTTAATCTAAGTTTATCTAAATAAAAACTATTCACTTGTTTGGAACCATTTTCTGTGTCTCAGAATTGTTCAACTACACACACACAAATGCACACACGCACCTGAACACAACTTGTGCATGTTCAGACTTTTGACATTTAGATTCCGATTGCTATATATTTGTGCTGTTCTGTTCTTATTTTTCTCCATTATCCTTTCAGTCTGGAGCATAAGTACAGACAAAAAAATAATAAAATCCACCTTTGAAGATCAATTGTTCTGAACAAATTCTACTTCTAAAGCAACAAAGGACTCAACTAGTTCCAGTTGGTCAGCAGCAGGGGATACAGAAAAAATATCACTTTGTGAAATTGTTAAAAAATGAAATGTTTCCCCAAATCAACAAGAAAACACAATCCATTTTTGCCAAAGTTTTCAACCATATCACAACTCCAGGATGTGCCAAGTTGTTCCACCTCCAAAGTTGCAAGAAGTTGTTTTTTAGTCCTCATTTCCCATCATGCAGTGCAATACTAGTTTTCTGTTCTGGGTGTGACATGCCTCTCAAATGCTTCAGATGCTCTCCTATTTGCTCAAGTGGTAGTAAAAAATGAAGGAATGAGGGACTTGGACTTGATCTACCAGTAAAATTGATCTCCGGTCAAACTGATCATACCACTCCATTTTCTGAGGATGAGGTGAACTCCAACTTCAGTCCAGTTTTACAAAGTCCAGTTCAGCTCAGTTCAGTACACTTTACACATCCCACCCTGGGAAAGAATAATAGTTCAGACTGACATTACTTTCCTCGCTGTCACAGGGATATCGTCCCATTTCATTTTTCTGTCTCTGTTGTAGGCAACGTTATCTAGCGGCGCTGAGAAATAAACACTTCCCCAGTGTTGCAGCCTTTAAAAGCTGTGGCAGCATTGTTTGTGAGCAGTGATATGAGATCTGAGCAGAACGGCACTTAGCGTGTTTCATTTGATGTCAGAGAATAACATTTCTAGTTAAAGAATTTTAGCGGAGAATTCGATGGAAAACATAAGTAATGGAGATTCGACTGGAAATGTTGGCTGGCCTTTTATATGGTCTGAACAACAGTTTGACTTTCCACTTCATACATTTAAAGACAGGTGCAAAGTTATAGGAAAACGCAGATCCCAGTTGAATGCTTTGGTGTATGGATATCACAAAGTGTGTGCGCATGACGCAGATACTTTGTTTTTCCATTTTACGCTCCAGCTTTTGTAGGCTTCTCTGGGTTATGTAACATATTTTGAAAGAGATGGCGAATCTGTCTGATGTGGACTTTTTTTCTTGCAGTACTGACTTTATTCCAGACTTTCAGCATGTTTCATTGTGTCCCTATACATCTACAGTGAAAAAAAACCACTGCACTGCAATTTATTATTAACGGATTGAAATATCTCAAATAAGCAACACTGAGGCTCCCGTCAGCACACATCCAGATTATGAATTTATAGCACACAAATAACGGATTAGTGCACATAAATAAAAATAAAAACCTTCAAAGCATGAGGCACTTACACCTATAAAATATATTAATATTTAGTCACCCGCTCAGTTCTAAAGTAGATTTAATGTTCAGTTTGCTTGTTTTTCAATATTTTATTTAATAGTTAATATTTCATTTTAAAGCTGAGGATATAAAGCATTTTAAAACATAAACCCAACACAAATATAAATTCAAATATACTTTGAAATAATACTTTAATTATTGTTCAGATTGGTTACAAAATAAAGCTACAAAACTGGAAGACAACTTGCTCTTGGTTAGCCTCCTGTTCCAGCATCTATTTACATAAATTCCAGGTTGTACTACATGATGAAAGAAACTCAGTGCCACTTAGGCAGCTGTCATTACAAGGAACTATGGGAGGCTTTTCCTGCCCTCAAAAGCAAATCCCTGAGGCTGCCAATCCACGGAGCACACATGTGAAGAACAAGAACTAAGTAATTTGAGTTGTAACACATCTGAGTGTCCCAAATGTTGTCCACATTTGCTTCATCCCGTGAGGCAGCAGTGAACTGCTGTTATGGCTGCACTTGCACCCCTTTGGTGATTTAACCCCGATCCAACCATTGATTACAGCTAAATGAAAGATATTGGTTTCTATTTATGACGTATTTTCCAAGACTTTGTCATGGACTTGATCTTACAATAACCAAACTAAACAAGACACTAAACCACCAAGAATACAATGTCATATTGACGTCCTCAGGCTGTCCTAGGTTGTTCTTGGTTCTTTTGTCTTTACATTTTTTTTTCGTAAATCACAAAATGCTGGTTTGTGTTTGGTGTTGTTTCGTCTTTCAGCAAATAGTTCAGTTTTTTTCTTTAGTCCTGGTATTTTGCAAAGATTTAAGAGTAACCCTTGTGCTATCCTATGACCCCACCCTTACATTGACATGTTCTCCCTACCATGACAAAGGTGGATAAAGGTGGAAAGATTTCATGTAATCCATGGAAACCAGTGAAGATCACAAATCATTGAAGAAAAAAGATTCAGAGCACTGTCTATTGGGTCTAGATGACCCCACTCCCAATGTTAAAGTGGCTAGGACAAGGGTTAAGTTGATCACTTCCTCTCCCCTTTTGGGTTATGGCCTCATTATTTCTGATTTGGTTTTTGATTTCCTTGTTTCTGTTTTAGGGCAGATACTGCCCAAAATAGCAGATACTGTCATTATTTCCATCTTGTTTAGCAGAGTAAAGTTGTTCTGCATTTTTTGAGTTTTCTATTGGAAGCAGTGATAGGTCTAGTCCACTGGTCTACATTCACCAGCTGTTAATAATTAATATGAGTGTCCCTGCATAATTGTGGTAGGATAAATTATTGCAGCACACTAAATAGCCTTCAGGAAGAATGTGGAAATTCAACAAAAGTTGCCCTAGAATGGACACCTGAGGAACCCCACAGGGGATGGTTTTTTAGTCTGAGACACAGTTACTCTATGTATTGGCAGTACCTGATATACTTTCACAATCCTCTGGTCTTTGTGGTGGGATCATATGCTCAATTGTATCAACAGCTGCACTCATGTCCATAACGTCTTTACACTGTAAAGATGTTGTTAATGTCTGTGTTGAGACTGATGTCATTTGTCTTTAGAGAGCAGTTACAGTGCTGTGATGAAGCCTTGAACCTGACCCAAAATCATCAAAAAGAGAGAAAGTAAACTGTTTATGACTAACTTCTTTAAAGGTTTAAAAAGAAATACAAACCAAGTCGGATATTGAATGGATGTCCTCTCATGTCTTCTTTTGGTCATTCTGAGCAGTCGAACTGAATTTTTGTACACTAGACCATTATGCACTTCTAAACCATCTGATGACGACTTTGACGAAGATGTCTGTCAAAGAATGTCAGGTACGTGAAAAACAAAACCCGTGTCTGATAACAAGAACCAAGAAGTGTTTTTATACTTTGCTTGACAACAAGCTCGCTGAATGAGACAATTCTACAAACCAGACAGCAACAAAATGTTCAGCGACAAACCTATGCTATAGAATGTTTGGAATGTTTATTTGCTATCTATAATGAAAACTTTTGCTTCATCATCTCGACAAAAACAAGTGGTAAGAGGCGAATTTTCTCCCTGAACTGATTCTTTATTTAACTTGTCGTTACGACCAGCATATATATTTCTCTCCTTTGCCGCTGCAGTCAAGGGTGATGCCGGCTTAGCGTGTTGTCATGTTACAGTGACAACGCGTGGCACCACCTCTAAGATAATTTACATACAATTTTATTAATGATGTTACTGAAGACTTTGTTTATTTTTTTCTCAAGTGGGATGGTCTTGCACAGGTGTCAAAATGCAAACTTTTTACATACTTTCTGACAACAATGGTTTCTAAGGATAAAGCTAAACACAATAAGCTTAAAGGCTATAGTGGTCCTGCAGTAGAAGTTTAAATTGTAACAACTGGTCATTGCCAAATGAAACTGTGACACGTCTGGGTATTTTTTAATAAAACCATCCAGTTAAACTGTGAAACTTAGGCTCTAATGTGGGCAGGTAAATTTCAAAAAGAGGTGTGAAGCATGAAAATCATAAAGACTCATTCAACCTTGGCCACTCTTTGGCTGCTGTCATTATTTTTTTTTCAACGTCATATTTCAGATGCGCAGCACGGATACACGGAAAAGGATAAATCGATGAAGCCGTCAGGGGAGAGGAAGTCGGGATAAAAAATGCTTAATGCTGACGTTCAGTCAACAGTAGCCTGAGAGACCTAATTATAGCATTCATTAGCAAGATGCAAAAACAGAAAGCCTTGTTATTTTCATGACACAAATGAAAAGATTTCCCCATTGAATTTGCCTTTAAGGAAGGTATAGGTCATGCACAAGTTGAGAAACCAGAGAGGAAACATTATATACACCAAGAAAAGATAAAGGATTTAAAATGAGATTTGTTGGTTGACACAGAGTTTAAATGGCACATCACTCATAAAGCCCAAGCCCAAGTCTAACAGCAGAAAAAAAAAAACAGTAGGAGAAGCGTGCCTGTTAAAAATGTATTTGTAGAATGTATAAATAGTTCTCAGTCAAAGCGTAAATATTAGGTAGGACCAAAGGGCAGGAGGCTGGCATCTTGGCAATAACTTAGGGACTTAAGAAATGAACCCTACTGGAAAAAAAACTGTTGGAGGGAATATAACTAAGAAATGACCCAAACCTAAACATCATGAAACAAACCAAAAGTAGTAAAACAAAAGGGCTATGCAATTAGAGACAGAAAACCACGAGGGACAATGACTTCATATAAGCTCTGTAAAACTGCAACCTGGTGTGATTAACTGGGAGCAAACATAACATTGAACATAAACTGAACAGGATATTTGATTTAACACAGACCAACAAAACTGAACTAAAAAGCCAGAAGTGTCCACACCAATAGGACAAAACAGCTCTTAATGAGATAAAAGTTCTAATAATTGTTTTTTTATGTGTTTTCAGGTCATTTTTCTGTTTAGATGTCAATTTTAATTTACAAAAAAATATAAAGTTGTACAGAAATCTGATACTTTGTGTAAAAAATGTTAAAACATTAAAATATATTTTTATTTTTAACTCTGGTTATTGTAAAGAGATATTAATAATCAGTCAAATGTGTTTCATGAGCACAGAGGTCCAAATTGTAACAGCTTCCCCAGAATTCAATCGTTAATATTCAAACTGAAATTTGACATTAATAGAAGATGATTAAGAGTCAACATTTTGCAATAGAGTTAATAAAAAATAAAGGAAAAAGCAAAAGGGGCCACTCACAGCATACTATCAGCCCATGAAACACAAATACAACAAGGGATGGCTGTTTGTAAGCACCTCCTTTTACAGGCTTCACCAGTTGGAGTTACCTGGAAAGATGACAAAAGGAAGACCGGAGGAGAGATCCATAGATGTAGCGAATGAGGGTGGGTGATGTTAGTGTGGAGTGTGTTGAAGAAAAGATCAGAAGTAAATCCTCAATATTCTCATTGGTCCAAATTTCTTGCTGACAGTCTAGCATAGCCTCGTTTTCACTGAGCGGTACGGTACGGTCCGGTTTAGAATGATCCAGACAATTCAAGTGGGTGTTCCCATTCAAGCTCTGTGTTGTGGTGGTGCAACTACAGTAAAAGCAAAGCGACACTATCATCAACAACACTAAAAGTCATCCAGCAGTTAATTTATTTTCCACTTGGCTATTGGTACTTTGTATATACAAGTCATTTAATGCTGCTTGAGAGAACATTGTGGGCAGTGAATGGGAATTCGCTGGTGTTGGTTTGGCAATCTCTTTTTGTCGTAATGACCTTCCGCCAATTAACAGGTTTCATCGTGTGACAGCAGTAGCTTTGCCCTAACCGGTCCATTTTATTTTTCTATGGGCCTATAACAAACAGGGACCCAAAAATGGTACAATTCGGTCCTGTTTAATGGGTGCATTTATATAATGGAAACACTCAAAATACCAGACCAGAACATACCATACCGCTCAGTGGAAACAAGGTCTACGTCTACAGACCAGGTAGACTGCATGTTTGTAACAGTCTGAATGGCATCACATTATTTGTTTGGTGAATTTATACACCGAGAGAACCAGTCAGTGACATACTCTTTCCCATTTTGTGCTCCCTGCATAATAATACCATTCTTGGGTCAGGTATCAGTGTCTTGGGGTGCCTTTGCTGGCATCATGCCTTCTGTGTTTGAGAACAGGAACACGTCAGTCGCAGCAACCAAAAAAGCTGCACTTTGAAGGCAGTTAAAATTTGGCAACAAGCAGGTGGTGCACAATAGGGAAGCCATGAATGAAACTAGTCAAAATGGATCTGCACGAAAAAAACATTTTTTCCCCACATAGAATGAATAACCACATAATGCTGTTAAATTCTTTTTGACATGTCAAGTGGGTGTTGTGTCAGAATGTGTGTTAATATATTTACTGTCTTAAATACGAATTTTAACAGCTAATGAGCAAAGTTTTCACTTGAGAAAGATGGATTGAGTCAAATTAAAGTTACTTTGACTCAGCTTGGAGTGGTGAGAATAGTAACACATGTAGACTGAAACTAAGTGAGCGACCTTGGGAGCACTTTCAGGCAGACAACTCAGGCAGACCGTTTCCTCGGTTACTCCCGTAGGGCGGTTCAGTTAATCAACTCACCTGTTAAGCGTCCTATTTAAGTCCAGGTGTGTAAGCTGTTCAGCTTTCTTTACTGCAGCGCTGCGTTTGTCGCCCCACCTTCCTCCCCGGCTTCCACCTGTGAGCTCCGTTAAGGGTAGTTATTACCCTAAAGTTTATAGAAATGTATTTCATGGAATTGCACGGAGTCTTATGCCAAACTAAAAGAATGTGAAAATGCCAATTATGAAGGAATGTGAAATGCCAATTATGAAGGAATGTGAAATGGCAAACAAAGAATGTGAAAGCAAACTAAGAGATGTAAAAATAAATATCATTATTACTCCATGAGTTGTCTGACTGAAGTTGGAACATTTGCTGTGGAATAATTGTGTAAAATTTACATTTTCTGTATCAACAAACTGTTTCAAATAGACCTCACAGTTAAAAGAAAAAAAAAATAGACCTCAAATACAAACCCTGAACAAGAAGCTGAAATCCTTAACTTACTTTTTCATTCATGTTAGTATGTTTTGTTGTTGTCTGTACAAACATGGTTTAAAATCTTATTTAAAGAAAGCACTACTGGGTCTGTGTTACCCCCCCTTCCCAGTCTAGGGGCACCGAGGCGGCATAACATAAAAAGGTAAAGGTTTTGGCTGACAAATTTAAATTAACACACCAAACGAATGTCTCCAAACAAATATATCAAATTTATTTACAAATAAACAAACAACCAATAACTAAAAGTGAAGCAAAAAGGCTTCAGGGTGAACCAAGGTCAAAATAACAGACAAAACCACAAATAACTGAAACATGTAATCTTACCTGCAAAAGAAATAAAAGGGAAATCAAAGACAAAACACTAACCTCCTTAACTAACAAAAACAGGAGAAAACATGTACTAAACAAAATGGCGGTTCACCCCTACAGCTTCACTTAACAAATTACTATAAACCAAAAGACTAATCAGAGTGGGCACAGACAAAACCACAAACTACGAAGACCTACGAAGTACAAGACAAAATGCAACACAAACTAATCAAGTGGTGGGATACAAAACAATATGGAGAAGAGGGCCAAGCTGCAGTGGAGGCTGGTGCAGCAAGGCTCCCTTCTCACCGGCTGGATGCCCAAATGGTGCTTTTACGGCTGCCTCCACCAGCTCTGGACCAATTGGAGGCCACACCCTTTTCAGCACCACACCTGCAAATAATCATAGACATACAAACAAAGATCCACAAAACACAGAAGTCCCACTCTGATAGAAAAATAAAACACAAAACACACAGAACAAACAAATAAACCAAAACCAAATACGGCCACAGCCGTAACAGTCTTTTATTGATTTAAACTACTTCTATTGAACAGTTTGTGTCCAAATCAACAGCATTAAATGTTTAAATGTAGAAGCAGTGTCTGGTTCTCCAGAAAACAGCCACTGAACGTGTAAACTACAGTACCTCTTTGCCTGAAATAATATGTTAATTGTATTCAGACTACAAGTTGGGATGATGAACATCTTTGACCTTTAATATTAAGACATTAAGTGTTGTACTGGTAACAAATACTAAAGTGCAAGATCTTTCTATCGATTATTGTGTTGGCATGTTTTTTGAATACCGGGACATTTTGTACAAATAATGTATTGGACGGGCATTAGAAAGCACTCATGTTAACAAGGAACTGCTCTGACGTGATTACATCTTTAGTGCAGTCGTAGAGTTCTGGAGCATTCACCCACTTCTCACTCCTACTTGACAGTTAATCATCTGCCTCCACTTACCTACACTTATGCCAGGTAGCTCCCTGCACCGCTGTGTTCCTTCTGATGACAGAGCCATCCAGGAACAGAAAGCTAAGTGATGTTTGTGTTATTTCACTGAACTCAATGACACAACTTTGTACTCAATCTTTCGTAAACCAAACGGCAAACTGAGAGCATTCATTTTCTAGCACATTCTGGGCTTTGTCCTGCTGTTGCCAAGAATACATTTAAGTCATGAGAGATCTTAGGAATGAAATTAAGTATTTATTTTTAATATAGAAATATGTGGATAAATAAATACATTATTTTTGGTGGTTAGGCTCTGGGGTTGATGAAGTCTTGCGTGATGGTGGGATAAGCCTGAACCATAACCGAATAAACCCCAGAGCCTTGATGTTAATGTTGGGTAGGGGCCAAACTGTACCAAACCCTCGTTCCAGGTGGAGAACAGGGTGAAGGAAGGCCGGAAATACCAACTTGAATATGGGGAGACAACCATCCATAATTTTAAAGTCAGAGACATGCTTATGATTGGCTGAGACGAAAGGAGAGCTATTTAGCTATTGGTTCAAAGTGAAGGCCCTACTGATGATGGTGTATAGACAGGTATAACATGCCAGCAGCACTGGAAGTGAGGTAGATCTTCCTCACTGAAATTGCACCAAAGGTTCACTTGTGACACAACACCAGTATCCTAAATTTGGACAGCCTGGTCTGAATGTGTTTATTTCATTATTTTTAATCTAGCACTCCTAGGGAGCAGTCTTGGATTCAGTGTAAAAATATAATTTTTTTGGACTGAATAGAATTCAACAATATTACATTAAAGATAAGATTACAATGTTTAGCCACAAACACACCCAAAACTTCAGGAAAAAAGAATTGAAGATTTCTAAGCTCAAAGACAGAGATACGGTGGATAAAAAATGGCTAAGACACATAAAATTTCATTAGAAAAAAATAACACTAAGTGCGACCCTGAACAAAGACAACAAGCTGCCCCTTTTTTCCTCCAGAGTTGATCGGAATGTTTTGGGGAGAGATCTTTAAGATATAGAAACAGATGTTCACTTGTTGACTTTCCTTAAACAAATCCTACATTATTGTAGGACCTCTTATCAATTTGTTCCAAAGAGTTATAAAAATGGTTAAGTTGTAGTGTTTTAAACAGCCAATATTCACACCCAAAATGCACGCCTTATTCTCCCACCACTCACCCCGGTACAGATTTTATTTTTTTTTCTTGCATTTCTTACTGAATTTCTTTTTCAATTGATAGAAATGTACTAATTTATAAGGTACTTAAAATGTCAAAAGTCAACAGTTTTGTTATAGATCAGGGGTGTCAAACTCATTTTCACCAAGGGCCACATCAGCATAGTGTCTGTCCTCAGAGGGCCAGATATGATTTATACATGTAACTAAATCGACAGATTATGGACCCTTTTTATTTTTCCCTTACAGCATTACTTTATTATAAAAAATATATATAAAAACACAAAAAAATATAAAAAAGTAGATGAAAAAGATGACTGATCTGCATTTGCCATGTTGATTTCTAAAATAGTTATTTTTGACGTAATTCTTAAGTAATTTCATCTTTGGCATGTGCCTTATCTTTGGCATGTATCGATACATTATGATTCTTAATTCTGTCTGATAAAACCTAGGAACCGGATATTGACAAATCATGTAATAAAATGGTTATAGTATAACGGGGTGGGATTATATAAATTCACTTCCTTCCACTCCCTTTCAAGCAATATTTATTAAAATGTCTAATTATCCTAAGTTTGATTAGTTACTGTATGAATGTATAATGGATGATTATATTGCTTTTGTGTATTATTTCTACTTAAATGCTTGAAATAAACCATTTAAAATCAAATCAAATCAAAAATGTAATGAAAAGTAAACATAACTACTCCTCAATGTTAAAAATCTCATTGTTTATTTATTATAACTTTTTAAAGTGACAATTACAGTTGCATAGAAAACATGTTTGCTTGTTCCTCAAGCATAAATCATTTAAAATTTTGTCCGTTTATTGAAACCCACACAACTCCATTAGTTTGAAGGATCAAACTGAATTAAGAAAAATACCATAAATCTGAGCTAAAAAGAACATGCATTACACGTGTAACATTTTACAAAAAAAGGCTGGACACACCAACAATTTGTCTGCATACAAACATAAGACCTGCAAACATTGAATAATTACAACAGGAGCTACACATAAATGATATGTAATCAACTAAAGAAACATTTTATTTTAAGAAATTAAAAACTTTTATGCTCTCGCAGGCCACATAAAATGACATGTATACAGTATATCTTTCACATACATATCTAATTATTTAAAGCCCATATATATATACATCTTTTATATACATACTTTTTTCACAGATATATAGAAGTCTTTCACATACATATATACATCTTTCACATATATATATACATCTTTCACATAAATATATACTTCTTTCACATACATATATACTTCTTTCATATACATATCTAATTCTGTCAAGCACATACATACATTTTTCATACACATATACCTCTTTCTCAGACATATATACTTTTTCACACACATTGTCAATGTCAGACATTAATGTCAGAGAGAATGTATGTAAAAGTAAGTCTTGTCTTGTACCTGAAGTTGATACAGACGTTTAAAATTCGTCAGCGAAATATAAAGTTTGAATGAGTGAACTATCCCAACAAAGAATTGCAATGCGTAGACTTCCGTTATTCTTTCTCTTGATTGCTTTGCCCTGATGTCGTAATTCCCTGGCCAATGAGTGAAGTGATCTTTAGTCATGTGGTTAGTTAACAAGCTTTGGTTCGAAACAGAAATGTCCGTTTGACAGCAGTCTGAATATAGACCGAACACAAAGTTCCGGACTTGGTCAGGACCAACTGACGTTTCCAGTCCGAATACACCCTATTATATTGTGCACACAATGGGTCTTTGTGTCCATTTTCTATGCATGTTATCTTGGACTTTACCCTTGAAAGAGGGATTGGAGTTTTAAAGAGAACCTATATTTTGCCCAAATGAAACCATTGTTTGACTTGTACATATATTTTTTCCAGATTCTCCATGATTCTCCAGATTCAGATTCCAGATTTTCCATGATTAGGTAAGATCACAGAAAAACATGTCTTTCAAAAAAATTACAAACCATTCTGCACTTACTCGATTGCAAAAAAAAGCTTAAAGGTTTGAACTAATCAGGGCTGATGAGAAGGCGGATTGTTTATTTGAGGAAAAACATTTGAACATCGCAATCTACACTAAGGGAGAAGTCATTTGTGAAAAACACAAAAAGCAGAAACGCCACAGTTGCAGAGTAACCAGATCAAAGCTCTGATCTGCCTGTTCTGAAGTGGAGTGTGAAGTCTCAAAACACTCAAAGCTTTATACTAAAACATGCAGAAATAAGAAATTAAAAACTAGACATTTCTCACTAATTGGATTTATGCGGTTTTTGTTTGGTCTACTCTGCCGAATCAAATCAAAACTTTTTTTTATAAAGCCCTTTTCACATTTTAGTAATCCAATGTGCTTTAAAAAAATGTAAAAACCAAAACAAATATTTTCTCCTTTGTTATCTATAGTAAAACTAAAACATTTACTATCAACTAAGTGGCTGTAAGTCACTTTGGAGTTGAAGAAAAATTGCTTCATTGAAAATAAAAGGAAAATAAATCCGTTTTAGGGGCAAGATTACATTTATTTGACTGGATTTTGCTAATAGCTTTATAAAATGTTTCCTACTTTAAGTTGAGTTTAAAAGTAAGATATCTTGGAAAGGGGAAATATTGAGTCAAACTTGCAGCGCAGGGTTACAGAAGCATGAGATTACTGAGAAATGTAGCTAGGAAACTTCAGGAAGATTGATCAGGATTAACATCACCCTCTCTAACAAGGATTCTACAGACTTTATCACAGAATACAGCCAGGATTGGCAGAGTTTAGATTTAAGACAATAGGTCAACAAAAAACCATCATGTCAGTGGAAGAAAAAAAATCTATCTCGTTATACTAAATATGAGCACAAAGTAAACTCCTGTTTTGGCAGAGGAGATGGTCAGAGAATAACTCAAGTCCGAAACGTGTCTTGTGTGACAGAGTCAAAGCATTTAGGTGATTCAGTCTACAGGCAGGTTTAGAATGTTGTTAGAATGCTGTGATGAAGATAATGTTAAACACAGACAGTGACACTATGAAACCTTTCAAAGTGACGCCCAAATACCAATTGTTTTTTTTAAAAACACACAAACTTTGTCTCAAGACTTACAGGGAAAAATACTAAGTTTCTCATCTATATCAACAAAAGAGGAAATAGCTGAAGATCAATGCCAGAAATGTGTTAAAAGGCTCATTTATGATGTAGAGCTGATAATGTCCACAAAAAAACGGATTGCGCTCATATAACTGATCCATTATCAACAACTATGGGAAATACAGTGAGAAATTCAGAGGAAACAGAAAATCTTTTTTCTGATGTACAGTATGGACCAAAAGACTGGACACACCTTCCCATTAATCTGAATAAGAAAGTGTGTCCAGAAAAAGACCTGGGAGCAACTACCATCCCGCGCACCGGACCCCCACCACGGAGACAGAGGCCAAGACCCAGCAGCCCCCCGGCTGAGGAGTAGGAGGAACAGAGGGCGCGCAGAGCCCCACCCGGGCAGGGAGCCGCCCCACCCCAGGGCACCCCAGGCCCACACCCAATGCCTCGATCGATCAAGACCAACGCCAGCGCCCAGACGAGAGGCATGCCACCGCCCAGGAGTCCAGAGCCCCCACCCACCCCCAACCCTAGAGGCAGGCCGGGACAACCTGCCCGCCAGCCTTACAGCCAGCAAAATGGGGGAAGCGGCAGAAACCGACCGCCCGACTGGGAAGGCACAAACGACCAGCAGAGGCCCCAGACAGGGCCAGGGGACGGTGAGCCTGCAGACCAGGATCACAGATATTTGAACTCTGGCTGCGTCACTCAAATCGCCCTGCAGAACCTGAGATCATGTCTGTACCATGGATTTAACATTTAAACTGCACGCCTTTGCGGCGCAAATTGCATTTGAAGTGATCGCAGCATAAGAGCCATTTCATTCGGGACAGACCGTTTTTGGACCAAACAGCATCTGCACTGTGTTAAGACCCCACCCCTTAGCATGCTGCAATGTCTACTGGACAGACGCTGATTATTAAATGTGCTCTGATAATAAGCAGATCGAGGCATAAAAAGAAAAGAAACTCTTTGGGACAAGTACTAAAGATATGGTTTAGCTCGTGCTGGTTTGCGGCGCCTTCCGTCCGTGTAACCAGGGTTCGTATCCGGGCTGCTCCCTATTCCCTTCTCTACTTCTATGTCCCAAGCCCGGTTGCTTTGAGAAGGTTGCGTCAGGAAGGGGATCCGGCGTAAAACATTGCCAAGTTTGCCATGCGACTTGTTCACTGTGGCGACCCCTGATGGGAAAAGCCGAAAGAGAACGACGGCTAAAGAAATGAGGCGGGGTTGTGACCACAGGAGGGGGTTACCGGCTGGCCAGGAGGTGGACTGGACTGTCCAATGATCTCATTCCTGGACCTTATTATACGGACCACAAGCCAAAATCTTCAATGTTACATAAAAGCTTCTGTCCTGGAGCCTCTGATTTCTCACTTTTCCAGCCAATGTGCAGGAATCATTTACATCTTGCCGTTTTTCCTGAAAGGTCTCCAGAGTTGCGGATGCTGACTTGTCCGACATGTGTTACATAACTGATAGATATGAGTTATTCTCCTCATCATTCAAGGCATATGCACCATATTTTTCTCCATATTGGAGGTCTCGTCTTTTTGCAAACTAGTGTTCATTTGGTCTTGTATATCACAATGTTGCTTTTGAGCAACAAGGAGCCTTTGCTTGTCCATGATTCATGTGGATTTACAGGGCAATGAGTTGCATCTTTTTCCACATAACTGAAACGTTGCCTTCAGCACAGTTCCAACATGTGCCACATTACAATCTAACACATTTATAAACCTTTGGTAAATAGGCCCATGTTTCATCAAAAAGCTAAACAGAATCTTCATCAAGTTCTTTAATTCTATCAATCAAATTAGCATCAACCTCTCTCAGCTGTTCATTTTCCTCCAATATACTGTTCAACTTCTCTGACACTTAATTACATCCTTCGCATTGTTCCTTTCCTTTTGCTTGAAATTGTAAGCGTGCCACCATTGATTTTAATCTGCTTGAGTCAGATGAAAACTTTTTTACAGCCAGTTATTTTTCTGCGAGTGACAAAAACCTTTTTGTTTAAATAATACAGGCACTTATTGACCTAATTTTCTGGCTGATCACTTTTCGCTGAGTTTACAACTACAGAAGAACTTTTTCTGAAGGAAAACACATTTTGAACAACAAAAGGCCTTTCCTTTAGTGCCTACACTGGTGTTAAAGTTAACACAGATCACAGTCAAATCCTTATTTTAAATAGTTAACAAAAGAATGGCGTTCTGGATGCATGGCCTCCATGCAGGGCAGCATGATCAGACACAAAGATCAGTGCAGCGGCCAGCTGTGATATTGTCTGGTAACTCTTTTTTTTCTGCATGTTTCTACGCTTAAGTCTGCTCACCTGCACAAGCGCAGACAGGAGTCAGAACGCCATCTGACTCCTGATTTTATAATTTCTTTGAGGTCGTAGAAAGGAGGGACTTTTACGCCCCATTTTGAAAGTGTATGAAACCTTAATGAACATCCTATATTTTATTTATACCACTTAAAACCAAAGCATAATCATTATTATTCAAAACAAAATAAATGTATGTGTAAAGCTGTTCTTGCCGTGTGTGTTGCTTTTCTTTTTGCAGCTGTTGAGTTTTTTCATGTAGACCCTCTGCACAGCCGATGAAACAAACTTTGCTATAAGGTCAACCTCCTCAGAAGAGTTTTTCTGCCTTTCCTAACATAAAGAAATCCCCTTCATCTTTAAGCTGATTTGGAATGAAAGAAATTCAGGAATCACACAGACCTGAAAGGTTTCCTTTGCCTGTAATTATTTTCTGCTCAGAGCTAACGTCAGTATGTATTTGGGTGAAGAAGCTTTTTTCAGAATCTATGTAATCATTATATTTATCTTTAAAAGCAACAACTTAGTGAGAATGACAAATTTAAATTTATGCAACCAAAATAAAATCTGTGTTGGCACTAATTTTGCATAATTTATCCAGAGAAACTTGATTGGGAATGCATAGTCTGTTCCAGCTTCCCACACAGACATACACAGACGGACACTGCAGAACAGCCACTGAGTCATCCTGCTGAACCCTCAGCAGCTGTTTCAAAGCGGTGTGGGACTCGGGCCTCGTTTCCATGCCTCAGAGCAGGATACTAGCTAGTCTTTACAGTTTCCAGTGCCTAGCCACATTAATATATATATATTTTATTGTTATTCCTAAAACCATTAGTATTTGAAAAGTTTTTCAACATTTCCTGTACTGGAATAATTTTAAAGAACTTCAACTGAAAAGATTGATATTAAAATGTATCTTTTTGTTTTTTAAATTGAACATTGATCTTACTGTACGGTAGCCCAGAAGGGTCACAACACAACACATTAACTTACCACACAACACAATAACTCACAACACATTAACTCACAACGGTAGTAAAGCTGCAATGGAAGTGGTTTTATTCTGAAATTTCCACTGGGCTCAGCGGCTAACCACCTAACAGAAAGTAACGTCAGTGAGCTGTGGAGGGAGCATGTTTTTTCTATACGAGAAGCTAGCAGCAGTGTTGCCAGATTGGGTGGGAGGAACAGGTAGAGAGGGAAAGCAGGTAAAAAGGCGGGGGAGGGGCTTTGGTTTCAAACTCTGTCAGAGAGATGGAAACACTGGCGTCAGATTAAGATGCAGCTTTCACTGCGGAAGTTGAAGCAGAGTCTTTCTCTGGGATGATCTCATGAACTCAAACATGGAAACATGATTACCATGCAGAACTCTCCAAAATAATAAACCTGATCTCTCCACGTTCTTCATGTCTGCCATGCATTGATATACACAGACACCGCTCCATGTAGTGATCAGATGGTTATTTTAACTGGTAGCTCCTCCCACATGCGGCCGCTGTATAAGGCTTTAAAGAAAACAATTTCTAAGAGGTGGGGCGGTAAGACCCCCAACAACAGGTTAGATGACGGAGCCCGGTCCATTAAGCGTCTCTGCCGTTCACGGAGCTTCAGTACATAGAACTCCAACAGCCACACAGCCTAACGTAGTCCGCTGTTATATATTCATGAGGGGGAAAAACCCGCCGAACTGACCCTAAAACCGCCCAAATTGTGCATATCCGCACAAAGACATTTTTACCCGGAAACCAAAACCCCCCCAATCTGGCAACACTACTGCTAGCTTCCCTTGTAGAAAAGACGTGCTCCCTCCACAGCTAACTGTGACGTTACTTTCTGTTAGGTAGTTAGCCGCTTAGCCCAGTGGAAATATCAGAATAAAAGCCCTTCCATTGCAGCTTTACTACCATTGTGAGTTAATGTGTTGTGAGTTATTGTGTTGTGAGTTAATGTGTTGTGTGGTAAATTAATGATTTGTTAGGTAAGTTATTGTGTTGTGAGTTATTGTGTTGTGAGTTAATGTGTTCTGTGGTAAATTAATGAGTTGTGAGGTAAGTTGTGTTGTGAGTTAATGTGTTGTGAGTTAATGTGTTGTGAGGTAAGTTATTGTATTACTGGGTAAAAAAAAGTGTTCAAAAAACTATATAATCTAATATATTTTAAATATTTGAAGAGTTTTAATCAGATTTCATAAGGTATATTTAAAACATCTAGGGAAGAAAATGAATTAGGATAAAACAAAAAAGTGTTATCTTTTTGCAAACAGTGCTTTAATGACAAGAAGATCCCTGAGGCTCTTAGTTGTTAAATGTGTTATTCAGTGAGACAAAAACTGTCATTCAGTAATGCCTTTGCATTTTTATATTCCAGTCCTCAGCTCACATTGTTACGGCAGGGGATTGGGGAAGCACCCAGGCGCAGAGAGGAGGAGGAGGCAGGAGGTTCCAGGATCACAGGTGTTTAATAACTAAAAAGTCCAAAACCAATCCAAAAACCACTGCAGTTGGTAGGCAAACTCGAAACTCGAAAAAAACTTAAATTACAGGAACTTGGAAAAATCAACCTAACATTAGACGATGGAGCAGAACAGGGGGGTATTCCAGGAAGCATGTTTTAACTACCCTGACTTTAAGCCTGAACTCTTGTTGAAATCCACCTGAACTTGCTTACTATGGGTATGTCGCTTCCAAAAGACCGGATATGAGTTGGCGTAATTGCGCTCAACTTCGTAACCCTGGGTCAATGCACGTGCACGGCAGGTACATAAAGACATTCTCAATAGATTGCAGATTTCCGGAGTCACCATGGAAACGCGTGGTAAAAAAAAATGTCATGCCTCAAATCATGTCCGGTTAGTCTTATCCAGGCTCCTCGAAAATCAACTTTATGTTAAAGCCGAGAAGTGTCAATTTCACGCCAAGTCCATTCCATTTCTGGGTTATATTTTCGAAGCCGGCCAGGTTCGCCCCGATCCTGCCAAGCTTGAAGCCGTTTCTCAGTGGGAACTCCCCTCTACCCGCAAAAAGCTGCAACAATTCCTGGGGTTCGCTAATTTTTACCCCCAGTTTATATGTAACTATAGCGCCATAGCCGCTCCCCTCACTCAGCTCACCTCCGTCTCTAAGCGCTTTACCTGGGACCCTTAGGCCCAAGAAGCTTTTGACCGTTTAAAGTCTCTGTTTATCTCTGCTCCAATCCCTATTCAACCTGATACCACGAAGCAGTTCATTGTTGAAGTCGACGCCTCGGACACAGGGGTTGGGGCCGTCCTCTCCCAAAGAGAGGAGTCCTCCGGCAAAATGAAACCCTGCGCCTCCTTCTCCCGCAAACTATCCCAGGCGGAACGTAATTACGACGTGGGAAATCGGGAACAACTAGCCATTAAGTTGGCTCTGGAGGAGTGGCGTCACTGGCTGGAGGGAGCTACTCACCCATTTATTGTTTGGACTGATCATAAAAATCTTGCTTACCTGCGCACAGCCAAGAGACTGAACTCTCGTCAAGCTCGGTGGTGTCTTTTTTTTGACTGCTTTAACTTCGAAATTACCTACAGACCCAGAAGCCGCAATACCAAACCGATGCTCTCTCCAGAAAGTACAGTCCAGACGATGCTCCGCCTCCTTCTTCCATCATTCCCGCTTCATGCATAGTTGGCAACCTAACCTGGGACATCGAAACCCGCGTCAGAAATGCCCAAGGTGAGGAAACCTGCAATGCCCCCTGTCCTGACGGCACTCTTTTTGTTCCCAGGTCCCTCAGGTCCGACATCATTGCTTGGGGGCACAGTTCTCGGATCGCCTGCCACGGAGGTGTTCATCGGACTCTATCTCTCCTCCGTAAGAGATTCTTCTGGCCCCACATGGACAGGAATGTGCGTGAGTTTGTTGGCGCCTGCACTGTCTGCGCCCGCGCCAAATCCGGTAACTCTCCTGCTGCCGGTTTGCTTCATCGGTTGCCCACTCCTCATGGCCCTTGGTCCCACCTTGCTGTTGACTTCATCACGGGGTTACCTCCCTCTCATGGAAACACTGTAATACTCACTGTTGTTGACAGATTCTCCAAGGCCGCACATTTTATTCCACTTCCTCAACTTCCCTCTGCCACCGAGACCGCCAAGATCCTAGTCGACCAGGTTTCCCGCCATCATGGTATCCCCGCCAACATTGTATCTGATAGGGGACCCCAATTCATATCTCAGGTATGGGAGACATTCTGTTCTGCGCTTGGTGCTACTGTCAGCCTGTCCTCAGGTTACCACCCGCAGTCCAACGGACAGGCAGAACGAGCGAACCAAGAACTCGAAGCCGGACTCCGTTGTCTCGTTTTCCAAAACCAATCAGACTGGTCTGAGTTCCTAGTCTGGATCGAGTATGCCCACAACACTAATCCGTCTACCACCACAGGCTTGTCACCCTTTGAGGCCTCGTTGGGCTATTCCCCTGCCTCTGTTTCCCTCTCAGGAGCTCGACCTTGCGGTTCCCTCCGTCAAGGGGCACCTCCAGCGCTGCCAGCGCATCTGGACTCAAACCCGTGAGGCCCTCCTTCGTACCAAGGAGGTGAATTGCCGCTTGGCCAACAGGCATAGGATGGAGTGTCCTGTGTATCAGGTCGGGCAGAAGGTGTGGCTATCATCCAGGAACATTCCCCTCCAGTCCTCGTCACGCAAATTGTCGCCCCGGTTAATCGGGCCATATGTCATCGACAAAATAATCAACCCTGCCTGTGTTTGCCTCCGCCTGCCTGCCGCCCTTAAGGTACACCGCACTTTCCATGTTTCTCAAATTAAACCCTTTCTGGACAGCCCTTTGTGCCTGCCTTCCATCTCCCCACCTCCCACCCGTATCATCGACGGCGCTCCGGCATTCACTGTCTCCAAGATTTTGGATATTCACCGCCGTGGCTTCCAGTACCTGGTGGATTGGGAAGGGTACGGGCCTGAGGAACGCTCATGGGTCTCCCGTTCCCTCATCCTTGACCCTTCCCTCATCGCCGATTTCTACTGTGCCCACCCGGATCGGCGTCCTGGACCACCTGGAGGTGGTCGTTGAGGGTACTGTCATGGTTGCCTGTCAGGCTCCTCCCCCTCCCAGCTCTGCTCACGACTCGCAGCTGTTACTACTCACCTCATCTACACACCTGCTATTTAAGGAGATCCACCTCAAACTTTCTTCGCCAGTTCGTTAACCCTGATGGTGCTTACCTCACCTCATGCCACGTCTGGCCCCCTATGCCAAGGTTCGCCTTGCTTACCTTGTTTTTGCTGTGCTTCAGGTCTGCCGTGTCTCCACGAGAGTAACCCGAGTCCACATTCATCTCGAGCACAAGCTGAAATCCTTCACGCTCCTCGAGAACTCTAGCCACGCCACCGTCAAGAACTCCATTCTCGCCGCCGTCTAGAACACTGGTCTCGCCACAGAGAAACTCACATGCTCACCGCGGGCCGAAGACTCCTCGTTAAGCTCCATGCTACATCCCCCTCCTGGATCCGCCGGCCCTTTCAAAATAAAAGCTGATTACTTACCTTTCACCTATCTGCCTCTTCCTTCCGGGTTGCAGCATCTGGGTCCACTTGGTTCAGATCATGACAAAAAAAGCGCTACACTTCAGTGAGATGGAGTCTGAGATTTTAATGATAGCGTATGAAGATTATACACCCATCAAAAAAGTAACATGGCTGCATCATCAAAAGAAAGAGTTTCTGCTTGTAGTAGAAGAACAGACAAAGTAAACAGAAGAGTTTCTGATCCTTTTTCCATTTTCCTTGTGCCGCTTATATATATATAGCTTATCCAATTTTGCCAACTTAAATGAATTACTTCTATTGGTAACAAGTAATTGAGTTAAATTTATTCAACCTAATTTCTTACGTCTATTGAACTCAATAATTGTTTATACAACTGAAATTTACATATTTATCTAAATAAATGTCATATTACTCCAATTCAATTAATATTTTTTCCATCTTAATTAATTATAATTCTTGAACTCTCATATGTCTAAATTTGAGTCGGCAGATATACTCATTTGTAGAACAATAAAAAGAACGAAACAATATGCATAAATTAAATTGGGAATTTCCCATCATTATCATTATTGTAATAGATGGCAGGGGTGCTATGTAAACTCATCACACTCTCCCTCCCTCTCACTCATGGTGCAGAGACTTAAGCATAGTAGGACAAAATAACTCGGCAAAACACAGTAAAACAGCTAAACAATTAAACACATTTGGTCAAAAACCCACACTTAAACCCAAATCCGTCCAGACAGGCAAAGGGAATGCTATCCCACAATCCCTTGCGTTGCCGATCTAACAGCAGCACCAAAGTTACACCTACTCAATTGAATTAATTTGACTGAAAGTAAAATAAATGTCTGAAAACTAAGTGTTGTTTTTAAGCTGACCTAACAAAAAAAAGGTTTATCTTAACTGAAGCAAATAATTAATTTAGATTAATGTAAAAAAGTTTATCTTTCCTACATCCATGTGGTCTTATCACCCTCTCACTGTGGAAAAAGTATTATCTGAGCTTCTTCATCCACTAAATCCTCTTCAAATGGACACGCCATGCTGCTTCACCTCTCTGTAAACAAACTAACCTTCAACTAAACCTGCTCCAGACCAGGTTATGTTCAGAGCATGAGTTCCTATGGCAACTTGACATACCTTGAAACATACCTCCATTTCTGGAACCGAAAGCTGAGGTTATCAACTTCCTTAGCCTCAAACTTACCGTAAGAACTAGCATAACCTGCTTCCTGGAATACCCCCCAGGAGGAAGGGAAGACAGGACTTAAATACACAGGACTGTTGAGACACAGGTGGAAACAATGAGGGCAGATGGGGATCTAAAGTAAAACTCTAAAACACCACACAACACAAGAAACCCTACAAAATAAAACAGGAAGTGAACTCAAAACATGAACAAACAAAAGAGAACCATATACAGTGATCCCTCGCTATAACGCAGTTTACTTTTCACGGTTTCGCTACTTCACGGATTTGCATCGTGCATTGTGTTCTGCATTCTGATTGGCTAAAAAGTCACTCTGCTTCTTCTCTACCTGTGCGTCCATAACGTTGCAGGTTAATATGTACACGTACGTAAATTAGCGTGCCAAATTTACAACATGTACTTGCAAATTCTCTTGCAATTTCGAGTTTTTCTAAAACCCATAGAAAAAAGAGCGACAACATCTGCCTATCACTATGTTCTTCCCCCGAACAAACACAGTTGCACCGCGGGCTTCAAAAGAAGAAAACACTGCAGAGTGGAGTCAGGATGCAGCGGCTCAGTCTGAACAGCAGTGAAATACACCTGAGTCACTTTTTGTCCAACTGTACTTTGTATTTTTTTCATAATCATTTTAAATTTTCTCCCGTTTATTCCAATTACTCGGGTCGTGGTGGGCGGGGCTAATCTCCGCGATTTGAAGCCTTCTGTTCCCATTGATGATTCAAATTATTATTTGACAGTACAGTACAGAAGTTATAGTTTTATGTAGCTTGTCAGATGCAATTAAATGGATGGAAATAAAATGCCCCATCACAATGCGTAATGACGCACAATGGCTGATCTTGCGCTCTTAGAAGATGTGGCAAATGGAAGAACTCGGAGTGAATGCATCTTTAGACAGCAAGAAGACAAACGAGGACGAGTGGCTTATGAGCCGGTTCCGACTTCCTCGAGCCGTCCTGTTGGACCTCTGCGGGCTTTTGGGCCCGGCGTTACAGAGGAGCACTCGGAGGAACCACGCCGTGCCTGTGTAACCCGGTGCATCTGGTGCATCGGTGTCCCCCTCCGCCTCAGTCACCACTCCACTTAATAGGGATTCCCCAATTATTGCCGCCAGTCTCTCATCAAGAGGGGCCAGCTCCGGTGTCCCCTTTCCCCCACCCATGGCAGATACACTCTGGCGATCGAGCGCTAGACGTTTTTTTGCCTCAACTTTGAAATCTGACCATTTCTTTTTTATTTCGGCCACGGTCCGAGGTTGTGAGGCTACAGCATTTATGGCGTCTGCCACCGTTTGCCGCTCACGTGCCTTTTTGGCATTAGTAATGCCCACACTGTACCCTCCAAACAACACTTTTCTCCTCTTTTCCACCTCGCCAACGATAACTTCTACTTCACATTGAGTGAAGTTACGTTTTTTTTTTATTTCCTCTCTGTGTTTGCCATATTTTCGCAATCAATGAATATTCATTTGTGGGCATTTCACGTACTATTTATGGGCAACTATGGGCGTGTCATGAAGCCGCAAAAGCTGTGCTAAATTTAGAATTGATTGTGATTTATTAAGGGAGAAATCCGTAGGATTTGCATGCGCACGGTTTTATAAATCCGAATATTTCTGTGCGTACGCACGTCCTATGTTTCATCCGTACGCCACTTCTGACGCAAATCCTACGCAAAGTTTTATAAATGAGGCCCCAGGTCTGATCTGTTCAAGAAAAACCTTATGGATAGAAATTATTATGTAGGAGAAAAATAGGCCTCTCAGGGAATGTTAAGAAAAAAGAAAGAAAACATGAGCTGGACAAATGTTCTTTCGGATATTACTTATACTACCATTGAAAACTGTTTAGACATCAAAAGAAATGGAGAAGTTGTAAAATGCAAACACATTTCAACTGTATCCTTTTTGCCTAACCCTACATAATAAGTACTAATGGCTGCTAAGTTTACCTTCATCATGAAAATAGCTTACAGATTTCAAATCCTAAAACACCTACTAGACCAAAGTCTACTAAATTGAGATAATTTGCAATCCAGCATAATAATTCCCAGGTGTTGGAGAGCTGCAGATGTATGAGTTTAGCTGGAAGTTGAGCTTCAGTGGACTCGAAACATTCAGGCTGTTCAGAAATCTCAGTTCATGTAATACTGTCGTTTTTGTGACGTTCTTGTTCAACGTGTCAAATTGCTAATTAAACATCAAGTTAAACCGCGTTGAATGATGAGAGAGTCATCGTAAGATTCACCATTTACTTCCACAATTCTTCATTAACGTTCGGTGAAAACTCCAACAAACATTGCAAAATACATTCAGTCCATGATTTCACAACATGTTTCTATGTGCAGTTATCAACAAAGCGTTATCTTTTTATAAGTATCTCTTTAAAGACCAAAATATAACTTTAAAAATAAATACTTCTCCAAACTATCTCAATTCTAACAACAAAAACACATGATATAATTCCTTAGCATTCTTAAATTTAACTGGATAAACTTACAGCATTGCCTCTCTGATGATGATAGTGGTTGGCCATGTATTAAGCTCAGAACTCTCCAAAAGGGTCTATGGCGTTTCATCTCCGCCATAAAGTGAAAGGGCGTGAAGACAACTGAGCGGTGTATTCAGGAACTGAGTGAGGAAACTTTTAACCGCGCAGGTGCAATTCTAACCGAGCGACCCCGCATTTTACAATTGCACGGCTGAAATCCTAACTGAGCGGGGATCCCGCGCGGTCAGTTCCTCTTTGCGCCCTCACCAGGATTTACGCTCAGTGTTAATGGGCGTTTTTGTCACTTGGGGGGCGGTGTTCAGGGGTGTGTTTGTCACTTGAGGCCAGGAACCTTTCTGGTTGATCTGATTGGCCGAAATTTGCATGTCTTATCGGTAGGGATGGGTATCGTTTTAACGGTACTACTACTCTTATCGATACTGCTTATCGATCCGGTATTTTAACGGTACTCATATGGATACTTTTTGAGGACGAAAAATAAATAAATAAATAAATAAATAAATTAAGAACATAAAGTGTTTTATTTACTCATTATGCAACAACACTGATTTTTTAATAAAAAAATTTACTTTGTACATGAGAATGTTCCAGACAGGATATTTATTTTAATTATTTAATCAATTTTTTTTTCTTTTTGTGTGTGATGTTTCCTTTGATCTTTTGTCCATTTTCCACAACCTTGAATAGACTTTTCTGTTGTCAAACACCAGAGTTAAGTTAAGTTAAATGATGGAAACAAATTCACTTTGATGCAGACTCCTTTCTATTTATTTATTTTTGTTTAAATCCAGTAAACCCAATAAATTATATTAATTTTACGGATGACAACTATCATTAGTCATTAATTATTATTAAGTATTAGGAAGCAGCTGATAGTTTGCCACCGGTCTGGAATCATAAGCGGTGAATCTAAGCCCCGCCTCTCTACCTGTTTGTTTTGTGTAGAACACGCCACCACTCCAGCCTGTTCTACACAGACAGCACAACATACGGTCATCGTAGCAGCAAGGTGACAGCATAGTAGGGGCTCCTTGATGCAAACTTCATTAGTTTTACGCAGAAACGGGAGTTCTTAGTCTAGGGCGCTCACGTGTCCCCTACGAGATCGCCACTGACTGTGTGTGCGCTGCCTTGTCTTGTGTGTGTGTGCGCGGCGCGTGCTGTCTGAACAACAGCCCCGTCCCCCTTGCACACAAATAGACAGATATCTCCGCTTCAACGAGAATACCGAAATTAACATCATCATTAATTAACGGAAAATTGACTGACTTGGTGAGTTAAATATGGCAGATAACGCTTGTGGGACACAAAAAAAGAAAAAGTAACTCCCCTAGTACTGATAGCAGAACTGTTGAGGTCAGATCTTAACGATACTGCGGTCTTGAAGAATGTGACCCCGGGGCTGGTTCAATACCGGGGTACGGTACCCATCCCTACTTATCGGCGAGGCAGCGGGGCGTGACTTTCATTTTTCCGAAGGGGGGGGGAGGCTAACAGGCAGCTCTTGAGCTACATGCAGGTGTCTGCCTTTTATCATATTTTCTATATACAGTACTTTCACAACCATAAGGTGAAAGTCTTACATTTTCTACAAAATGTACAGAGTGGCCCTATTGTCTTGTTGTGTGACTTCGGTAAAGAGGACCTAGGAGAGAACAGCATGATGACGGTACGAAGAGAGGAGAGGACGTGAAAGAACCCCCCTCCCATAGTACAAAGGTGCAGATATGCAGATATTTGCATTATGCAGAACAACATCGTTTTGGAAACCCTGGAAATGCAAAGAGACACGATTATGAAGCATAGTTTAAACTTCAGCTATCAGCTACGCGGAGGAACACGGGACTAGAGCAGCTGCAGTTCGGTTAAGTTAGATCTTCACAGATTCAGACTTCCGGCCTCAAAACCTCTCCTGATAAACATTCAAATATGTCAGCAAGTATCTCAATCCTTTTGTATTAACACAGAGAGTGAACTACAAATGCATTTCTTAGAAGAGGAAGAGCCAAGAAAAGGCTGAAGATTTTTAACAGGAAGCGATGTAAACTAATGGCTCTGTCAAAATTAACTTCTCATTTGGAAAAACTTCAACTTCAGTTAAAATAACCTCTTTTTAACTAAGATGCTTAATTATAAAACATACATAAATATTAGATTTCCCAAACAGGTATAAAGACTCCTTACCGTAAGAACTGTCACTTTAAAACTTCTCAGCTTTAGAAAGATGTTGCATGTTCTTCATACTTTATCCAGTCCTCAATGGTGCCTGCAGAGTCAGCAAACCTGCATAAGAATATCCTGGATTGTTACAAGGATCATCTTACAACGGTGATGTGACAATGTTAAGTCTTTTAGCCCTTCAAACAGAGAGTTATGAAAAGAATAGTGTTCACGTTTTGGGACATTACTTCCACTCTATGACATCATCAATAGTGACCGGTCAGTTACGTTAGCACGGACCTGGTAGCGCTCTGAAATACAAAACAACATTAGTTGTATGACATTAAAAAGTCACGGTAAAACAAAAGGTCATTGCCATATATTCACGACCATAGGGCGCACTGGTGTGAGTTATTGTTATATTTTTTTAGCTGTAAATCAGCATCCAAATTATGACGAAAATAATGGTAATTTTTAAAAGGTTAGCTCTTTAAAAGACTATTTCAGACAACCGTACCCCAACAATTGGAGAGATAGGGAGAAGCCATTGGGGTAGGGGAAGAATTCGGATTCGTCCTATGAATATCCTACATAAACGTGATCCTTTTTTTCTCCCCCAGACTATATCATAAGGGCAGCTGTTAGCCTGTTCCTGCCATAAGTCCGTCCTCTACGGTGTCAACATTCATTCACAGCAGGATGACTAATCCCATAAGTTCACCTTAGGTGCAGCAGAACACTGCTGTTTCAAAAACACAATACTACCTATATGTTGTGACCACACTAATTTACTTGCAAAAGTGCCCCTACAGCTGGTTACATTTTCTGATATGACTTCACTGCAAATGCATTCAGCATTTCTCAAGTCTGTATTGTAAATCCGCTATAAAAATGATTAATTTCACAGAAAATATCCTCTCACTGCCCGCTTTATTAGGTCCACCTTGCTTGTACCGGGTTGAACTTTTGCGTTCAGAACTGCCTTAATCAAAAGTGGCATAGATTCAACAAAGTACTGGAAACATTCCACAGAGAGTTTGGTTCATATTGACATGACAGCATCACACAATTGCTTTAGTCATATTGACATGACAGCGTCACACAATTGCTTCAGATATTTCGGCTGAACATCCATGATGCTGATCTCCCGTTCCACCACATCCCAAAGTTTCTCTATTGGGTTGAGATCTGGTGACTGTGGAGGCCGTTTGAGTCCAGGGAACTCAATGTCATGTTCAAGAAACCAGTCTGAGATGATTCCAGCTTTATGACATGGCGCCTTATCCTGCTGGAAGTAGCCATAAGTAGATGGAACACTGTGTTCAGAAAGGGATGGACATGGTAAGCAACAAATCTCAGGCTGTGGCGTTGAAACCATACTCAGTCAGTACTAAAGTCCCAAAGTGGGCCAAGAAAATACAACCCATACCATTATATCACCACCACCATTTATGCGTGGCAGGATGGATCCATGCTTTCATGTTGTTTAAGCCGAATGCTAACACTACCATCCAAATTTTTGTAGCAAAGTCAGTTCTATCATCTTTTTCCCCCATTCTGATGCTTGGTTTGAACTGCAGCAGATCGTCTTGACCATGTCTATGCGTCTAAATGCAAAGAGTGCTGCCATGTGATTGGCCTATAGGAAGTTTGTCTTAACAAGCAGTTGGACATGTGTGCCTAATACCAGTGAGTGTGTATCTTCATTTCCTTTACAGATTTTGGACATCAGGGTTACTATAGCTGCACCAAAGACCAAGATTGATTGAAACAAAATATTTTCTGGTTACTAAGGTTTTAAATTAAATCAAGTAACCCTTGTGCTATCCTAAGCATTTTAACATTGGGAGGGTCTCCAGTGTTCCCAAAGTCGTTGATGTTTGGCCAATTTCAGACCGCCACCTCTAGCCACCCCCCTGTCGCCTGTTGTCGCCTGTTGTCTAAAAAATAGAATGTGTGCAGCTTTTGATATTCCCTGGCGATCAGTGCCACGTGATATGGACGGCTTCCGTCTGGAGACATGTAACCCTTGTGTTATCCTAGGCACTTTAACGTTGGGAGTTGGGTCATCTAGACCCACTAGACAGTGCTCTGAACCTTTTTTCTTCAGTGATTTGTGATCTTCACTGGTGTCCATGGATTACATGAAATCTTTACACCTTTATCCACCTTTTTCATGGTAGGGAGAACACGTCAATGTAAGGGTGGGGTCATCTAAGATAGCTCAAGGGTTAAGCAGTTTCTGATTCTGGCCTAACCTTTTCTGTGCATTTAGCTAAAAGCTGCCATTCAGTTTTAAAGAATGTGGAGCTGCTGAGGGCAATAAGGCATGATCCAGCAAAAACACTTCCTTAAAAACAGGTTTTTGTCATGGTGCCTCTGTTAGCCCCACCCCTCTCTGCTCTGCTCTGGAGGAGTCCCAGCTGTTGCCACTCACCTCGTCAGCCACTCTGCCCTGCTCTGGAGGATTCCCAGCTACTGCCACTAACCTCATTAGCCCTGCTGCCTTCTTAAGGAGATCCACAGCCAGTATTCGTCGCCAGTTCGTTGCTCCTCCATGGTGCTTGCCTAGTCTCTCATATTTATGTCAAGAAATTTAATCCTGTTTAGTAATTTGTCTACGCCTCGCTTCCAGGACTCAATCATCACTAGTGCTACCTGGGATTTCCTCCGGAACCACCTGTTCTATCCACGCTCTCCTCACCTGCCATTCATGCCCTCTCAGCCTCCGCAGAAGCCCTCCAGCCACTCCTCGCCTTCCGGCCTCCTACCTGCAGTCTCGAGCCGAAGACATCACCTCTGGGAGATCACCTACAAGAACAAAATACATCAAATTACTTACCTTGTAACTCTCCTGTGTTCCTTCCGGGTTCCAGCATCTGGGTCTGTCTCAAAGCTTCGAATATCATGACAGTTTTACTGTTTAGAGCAACAAGTGGCACAATTTTGGCTGTACAAGGTACATTAGTGTTGTTATTCAAGGAGCAATACACACATCATCATTAACTTTAAAATAAGAGAAAAGAAAGAAATAGTTTCATAGTGCAGGTAGAACAAGGCACTTTTTAGGTGTCTAGGAGAGCAACGCAAACAACGCACACTGGTTAAGTAAAGAGCAAATTCCCCCAGTAATAAATATGTTGTATTGCAGACGTTTGCTGTTTCCAACTGCACACTAATGAACTCATGGGGGGAAAAGAAGCATGGATGAAAAAGAGCTTCATGTGGACGTGCATTCGACAGAAGCCTTAGTCCATTCATTAAGAAAAGTGACGTATTTATTTCACATATTCCTTTCAATAATGAGCTTCTAACAATTAATAAACACAGAAAAAGATGCTTGTTAAACTAAAAGCTTGAAAGAACTGTTTTGCCGTACAAAACTGTTTGTTTTTATTCAATGTGCTGCAGAGCAGGTCTTTGACGCCATGGCAGGGCCGAAATCTGTGGGTTGTGGAAGCATACCAAAGTGGATTATCCTTAAAAGAATAAAAAAATGTTGTCGTTCTTACAAAAACAAACTGCAACAAACAAGATTCAAACCATCAAAAAGTACCAGGCTGTATTCTGGAATCTGACGGAGATCCCCCAGGTTTTCAAGGATACATTTGACTGTATAGCAGGAGAATTTGCATAAAATTATGCACATATCTTTTGAGACACTGCAATTTGATTTAATGCTGCATCTTTGAAACCACGGTTTTGTGGGCATGAACCATTTAACTATCTGTCAGCTTTTTATTCTGCAGAACCTTGAAAGTGCTGCAACAAGCAGATACTGATTGCACAAGGCACTCTGTCTTACTTGCAATACTGCCTTTGGAGATATCTATTCTTTATAAATACAACACACTGCATTGCAAAATCCAGATAATAATGTGCCAGAATAAATGAACACACAAAAAAAACAAAAATAAAGCACAATAGTTTCATTATAGCCAGGTGGACACCTGGAATGATATTCTAAGCCATCGGTCGACCTCATAGAAAGAAATCAGGCTGTGCTGTGTGAGGTCTTGTATTCGCAGCGCCATTTCCCATCTTAACCTACTCTGTAAACGAATTCTCAACTGTCTTGGGAGGAGGAGTGCAAGCAGGTCTCTACGGTGTCTTCAGGTGCAATCCCACCTAGTCTTCTCTCAAACTCGCATCTCTATCCACATTTGGCCAATCAGCCAGCAATTAGCATTAACTAGTTGCCCTAACAATTGTCTTGGTACATGCAAGTGTCCAAAGCAGAAATGACTGATGGATAGAGAAGAAAACTAAATGAAAAGGCAGAAATGCCTAAAAAACATAACAAAGCTCCAGGTATAGTCTGCCCAGCCGGTCAAATTGGTAAAGATGGTAGATTTGGAAGAGATAACAAGCAAAAAGTCACAGAACAGGTTTAGCAAAACAGCTAAAATGTAATTTAGCAAGAAGCAAGAATTATTCACAACTATCTGATAGAATAGATCAACCAAAGAGAAATCCTTACATTTCCTAAACAACCATGCACCAACCCCACAAATGGCACCAGTAACAGTGTCACAAAGTCACAAACTGACCAACTATCAATGTCAGCAAAGCTACACAGTGAGCCGGCCTCAATTCTGCCTTTAAATAATAGGCAGCCCAACCAAAGATAAAATACAATAAAGCACCAGTTGTCCCTCCTTTCCTCAAAAAATATTTCTAACCAAACCCAGTTAATGCACCGAGTCACTTTGCATGGCTTTGGACTCCCACTGCTCACACAAAAGCTCGCCACAGCCTGCAGCTGTGCACATGCCACCTTTTGGTCCGGAGGTCGTTGTGCTGTTTTTTTCTGGTGTGATCATTATTTAGGCCCAGTATTTCATACATAATTCTATAAGATTAAACCTCCAGGATTGGATCCTGTTCTGTAATTGGGTATTTCAAACCAAATTTGGTGATGCAGCCCTGCCGTTAATCAATACTAAATCCTGGGTCAGTTTCCATCCATATAATAAGCATTTTTCTGATCCCAGCTGAGAGTCGGACCTGAGGCTGATCCTGTGCCTGTTTCTCCTTTTAAGATGCGTTCCCTCCATTAAGAAAAAAATATGGGAATTTAGCAAACCCTTACTAGAACTTAATTCTCAACTGAAAAAAGTTACACTAACACATAGACAAATAAAGTTTTAATTTGGTTTTTATCGCCAGATAGGTTTTATATGTAAAACCATTTACTAAAATGCAGCACATTCATTATTTAACTGCTGATTTGGAAACAGTTTTTGTTTGAACTTGTTTTAAAATGGGTTATCATTTTTAAAAAATGAAGAAGTCTATTTCTATTAGTTGTAAAATTAGCAGATTCTCATTAATATACAGAGATCAACAATGCAAACACATAAACAAAAAACAATGAACAGAAAAGCAGCAGAACTGTAGGCCAGTACAAACAGAAAGACATAAGCTGGTGACAAATGTTGTTTTCAAAGCTCTTGTGTAGCAGGGCTCTGCTCTTAACTGAGAATTTCTTGATCATTTTAGATGGCTTTAGTAGACATTTCAGTGCCAAATGAATGAGTAGATATTCATTTGGCACTGTTGGGACGTTGGGACGTCTTTAAATAAGTGAGTGTCCTGCTAAGTGAAACCAGCTCGACTGAGCAGAAACTCCGGAAAGTTCATTTTTTCTGCCACGCTCTTCCGGAAGCAACATTCTCATAACTTTTCAACGAAATATGATGATCGCTTTGTCAAATAAAACAAAAAATATATCATCCTACATCAGAATATTACTCACGTTTGGTTGCATTTCTTTTTGTGGGAGTAAGCTCCACTTTTTTCAAGGTTCTTGTCTGATTCCCTAAGCGGGGCAGACCTGGAAATTTCCACCTGAGCAGATCTGGGTGAATATGATCTGATCCAGCAAGGTGTGGAAATATCAATACAAAAAAGCTGTGATCCGTGGAGTTAGATCAGAAGATTTGGTAATCCTGATCACTGTAATCCAAAGTTTTTAATACTTGACCTAAATATTTTCCAGTAATATGCATGAAAATATTTATTTAGATTGTCCAAACAATATATTTTTTCTGATAACAGAGATAGTAGGAATATGTTTATTTTGGTCCAGCTGCCTGTTTTTGTGCTATTTTGATATTTGCTACTTCCAGTCTAAAGACATTTTGGATCAAGAAATGGAAATATTTACAAAGCAGTTTTGGCAGTGACACGATCATGGCACAGTGATCATACCTCTAATGAAAATTTACCATTTTAAAATGAATGAATCTTGTGTTTTTCTACATTTTGACTGTTGTGTGTTTGACTATTATGGACTATAACTCCGGGGTCTTTGTGTCATCACTGAACAAAACCTCCTACTCTCTCATGCCAGTGCTAACACAGATAAACATCAACTATGCCTGCCTTTCATAGTGTCACAGCTTTGATATATTAATCTGAAAGTTAATAAAAGCATCATGAACAACTGTTCAGTAAACAGAATGGAGCAAATACAGAGCAATTCTAAGCTTCCACAATATTTTATCTGCCCTTATTCACTTTCCCACCCAATAAAGCTGGAAAAGGTTGAGGCTTTTAGCAATCCATTGCAGCAACAATTGCCAAAGGGCATAAATGTTAATATGTTTTAATTAAGAGGTTGCTCTCTGGGTATAGTTTGATCTGATCTTGAGGATGCTTCTACAATTAGACCAGTTTTGTTATCTCGTCTACTAAATGCACACGCTTCATTCATTTAAAATGATGCTGTTATGCTGCTAGATCACTTATCCCACGCATGGGGAGGGCCTGATCTTGGAGAGGTCACCAGCTTATGCAGAATCATAAGGAATCATTCAGAATCCTGAATTGCCCTACATGCATGTCACTGGACCATGAAAACATGCTGGAGAACCCAGAAGCAACCCACATGCTCCTGAAGGTTATGCAACCTGAACATGAAAATACAGTCACTTTTCTCCTTAAAGCTGCTTCCACCGTTGATTCTGAACTGGAGCCTGACTCAACGTTTTTTTTGTTTTGTTTTTAAACCAGACACAAATTCTTAGCTGGACTAGGGAGAAGAACCACTTCAGTTTTGTTACCACAGGGACTGGACATGTCTAAAAGACCTTTGCATTTCAATTGCTAACGAAACAGACGATTTGTTAAGGTACTGAAATAGCTAGTCAAACCTCAGCCTTCTGTTCCTAGGCAAACTAGAAAGTACAATATGTTCCTGTTATAAATGGCACTGAAGATGGTTTCAAATGAGGCAATTACAACCTTTAATGAACTAATCAAAAATTATTATGTACCTATTGCTTTAGTCTCTATTACATTACATTCTGAAAATTACATTAGCTTTAAATAATTAAGATTATCATACACAACTATTGTGTACACAAGTAAAAAATTGAATTTTAAGTGCAAAATGAACAATTTTCTGCAGCACATTTTTGTTTTGATCAACATTATAGTTTTAATTCGTTTCAGTTATTTTGTGCCAGAATTCAACAGAGGTCATCTAAAGAGGCTCCAATGATCCAAGTCGTTCTTCAGCAATTGAATAAGATCATGTTTTCAGAAATATACTCAATACCCAACACACAGAGAGTTTTAGAGCTTGCATCCCAGACGATTTGTTTTCTAGTTTATGTGCGAAACACATTGGGATACTGCCACAAAGCACTTGGAAATATGTGTTAAAAGGGATAAACTAAACTTTTAACTCCTGTGCGTAAATTATAAATGATGGCAGTGACAAACCTTCACATCATTTTTTAAGAGAAGGTGCAAGTAAAACCCTTCTTTGCATTGTTGTGTGTCTTTATTTGATTACATTAAAATGGATCTGTTATATCAAACCATGGAAAAAAATAGTGTCCTTTTCACAGCTGCTTTACATGCAGTCCCAATGTATTTTAAGACTTTTTTTAGAACATTTATAACACTGCTTCCAAGATACAAAAAGATACGCATTGTGTTAGGATTACTTCCAGGTTTTCTTTGGGTTTTTTACTAATTTACTCCCAGCATTGTCTTGTTCTCCACATCAGTTTCATTTCCACATTTAAACCTGAAAGTTTCAGGATTTTTTTTTCCATCAGACTTTTTTCTTGCACTTAAAAAGACACTTAGTTTATGAAGTGAACCAATGAATCGGCCATAGTCCTTTCCCCTTTTTTCTATTATTAGTGAATGCTGTGAGCAGGGTGGGGGTGAGGGTTGTCGTCTGCACAGTGGCTAGGCGTCTTGCTCCACAGTGAGACCCCCTGGTTCAAATCCCAGACCATTCTATGTGGAGTTTGCATGTTCTCCCTGTGAGTGCATGGGTTTTCTCCAGGTACTCCAGCTTCCTCCCACCGTCCAAAAACATGCTTCATAGGTTAATTGGTTATTGGGTGTGCATGTGGAAGTGATTTTGCACCTAGAGCCTGTCATGGCTACTGTTGGGCGAGGGCAGGGTACACAGGAATGTCCCCAGGTTAAGAAAATTGATGAATAGATGGAGGTTGTGGACATAAGAGCAATCAAAAGCATGTCATTCACAGTGAAGGGCATCTTCAAATTTAAATAGATCATTTTCACAGAGTGTATATTCACATCTTTCTGACTCTGCATGTCGATATGTTTTCATAAAAAACTGCATCATTGTCCACTCTCATCTTTGCTCGCATTCTAATATTCATGTGTGTTGTGACTCCAAGCCGCTAGCAAAAGACTTTATGAACATGGTTGGTTCTTTTAACTACAACCAGTTAGTGCATTGTTCAACACATATTAAAGGACACACATTGGACTTGATTTTAACCTTTGGTTTATATCCAAAGGTTAAAGGGGTTCAGAATTTCTGATCATTTATCCGTTCTATGTGATTTTAAGCTGTTAATGAAAGCGCACTTCGCGCCCCCATCGCCTGATCAATGCACAGACAGCTGTACTTTTTAGCTGGTCTTAATAACTCTTAATTTTTTTTTAGATATACTCTAGCATGGAAATGTTAATAAGGTCCTGAAGAATTTTAACGCTGTTTGTGTGGATATTTTAGATGTTATTGCCCCTTTAAAAACAAAGCACTGTGAAACAGCTAGAGCACTGGGGCTAAATGAACACGCCTTTGAGAGGAGATGGAAAAAGGACAGGCTTCACATTTGTTTTGAGATTTTAAAAAACGGTCTCAGTGTCAGGTGGCTGTCGAAAGGGCAAAGGCACAGTATATTTCTATTTATGTGTCGGAAAATATTAGCAAGCCTCAAATTCTTTTTAACTCCCTGAAATCTCTTTTAAACCCCTATGATTCATCATCTCTGACTCCTTCTTCTGCACTTTGTTAAAGATTTTCAAGATATTTTATTGATAAAGTAGGTGCTGCCAGGCTTCTGCCTTTATCCCCCGTCCCTGATTCTGCTATTTTACCTGCATCCTCTGCTGTTTTAGACCATTTTGAGCCTGTGACTCTCAGAAATTTCTGAAATAGTCCAGCACCTGAGACTGTCTTACTGTCCAGGGGACAGTATTCATCCTAGACTGCTGAAGGAAGTTTTTAGTGCTATTGGTCAAAGATTTTAGTTGTCATTGTATTTCATTGTATTGAAATTTGGTCCCTGGGTAATTCATTTTATTCACATTTCTCTTCTTTTAGGTTGTGTCCCAGCCGCTTTGAAACATGCTGTGGTGCAACCACTTCTTAAAAAGAGCAGCTTGAATCTCTCCTTTTTGTCTAACTTTAGGCCAATATTAAAGCTGCCTTTTCTCTCAAAACAATTAGAGTGGGTGTTATATCTTCAGCCACAGAACCATCTAGACTAGAGCTTTATGGCGTTTTTGATAAATTCCAGTCTGGTTTTAGATCACGTCACAGTATGGAAACGGCTCTACTCAGAGTGTGCAGAGTTTATGGTTTGCATTTAACTTTTGTTTTTGGAGCTTCTGCTGTTTTAATCCTTCCTGATCTCACTGCTGCGTTTGACACAGTGGATCATGATATTTGACTTTCTCGATTAGAGCAGTCCATTGGCATGAGAGGAACAGCACTTAAATGGTTTGAGTCTTACTTATCGGATGGGAGTTTTCCTGTCCAGCTTGGACAATTCTCGCCCACAAAGGCCCCAATTAGACGTGGGGTACCTCAAGGCTAGATTTTAGATCCTATTTTATTTTCGCTGTACCTATTTAGAGGAAGTTAAAACTTGGATGAACCTAAACTTCTTCTGCTTAAATGAAAATAAAAACAAAGTAATTCTTTTTGGGAAAACTTGTCATGGTTTGTCAAAAGTTCAGAGTGACCCAGATGCTGTAACCCAGAAGGAGACTAGGACAATAAGGTGAGTTAAGAAGTATTTATATAGAAAGGTGAGTCTTGGGCTTCTTTCCAACAGGGGCGCAGCGGCTGGCTGGAGGAGAGCAGCAGCAGGATTCCNGGCTTCTTTCCAACAGGGGCGCAGCGGCTGGCTGGAGGAGAGCAGCAGCAGGATTCCAGACGAGGAACAGCGTGGAACCAGGGGACAGCGACCAGGTGAGATCCAGAGTAGATTATTCCGTGGGAGGAAAACGAACTGGCGTCGAGTGGAGGTCCAAGAACTCCTTAAGAGGCCATGGTGGTGATGAGGGTAAGTGGAGACAGCTGGTCGCGTCCGGAGCAGAGCAGGCAGGGGAGGGGGAGAGCAGCTGGCAGAGGCACCATGTCAAAACTGACCCTTTGACCGAATGCAGCAGTGCCATTGGATCATTGGACTCTAACTTGTCTTCTATCAGAAATCTCTGAGTTATTTTAGAGAGTAGTTTTAAATTAGATTGACAGGTTAGTGCAGTAGTCCAGTTTAGCTTTTATCATCTCAGATTAATCGATACAGTAAAGCCATATCTCCCTCATGACACCCTGGAAATGGTTGTTCATGCCTTTATCTTCTCTAAACTACCGTAATTCCATTTATTCTGGAATGGAGCAGTTTCTCCTCCGCCATCTTCAACTGGTCCAGAATTCAACTGCCTGTTTACTAACTAGGACCAGACGGTGTGCTCACATTACTCCAATACTACGCGCTCTACACTGGCTGCCTGTACTCTTGACTTTTAAGTGTTTACATGGTCTTGCACCTCTCTATCTTACTGAGCGCCTGCAGAATCATCACCATCGTAGAGCTTTGGGATCTGCAGATCAGATGCTCCTACTGGTTCCTAGAACTCGCCTTGTGACTTTGGGGGGCAGAACCTTTTCAGTGGCTGCCCCTAAACTCTGGAACCGTCTCCCTTATTCTGTGAGGTCTGCCAGAATCTTCGACATTTTTGTTTAAAACTCATCTTTTTACATTGGCTTTCAACACCGGAGTGGATGACAATCAAATGGTAAATGGTAAATGGCGTATACTTATATAGCGCCTTTCTTCCTACAAGGAAGAGTGTCTTGCCCAAGGACACTTCGACTCATGGGCGTGCAAGGCGGGAATCGAACCTGCAATCTTACGATCATGGGTCGACCGCCCTACAGCTGCACCACGGCCGCCCCGCGATTTGCAATTAGGCCAGCTCTATTAGTGTTTCTATTAACGTTGTTTTTCCTGTTATCATCTCATTGTACTTCTCTAATTTTTTACTAGTCATTTAATTTTATCCATACCTGTGCAGCACTTTGGATCTCTAGTAGATGTTAAAGCGCTTTACAAATAAAGATTGATTGGTTGATTGATAGGTGAGTGATTTCAAAATGATACCATCAATCTTTCCTCTTAATTCACCTCCAATCAGAGAACCCCTCCCTCGCAGCAGGAATCAGAGTTTTTGCTGCACGCCACATGTATGATCGTAGATGTCACAGGAAGCAGTCTCACCTTTCAATTTACTTAGGTTCCAGTCTCCTAACCATTCACTGACTTGAAAATCTTATTAAGAAGCAACACCAAGGAGCTTAGTCTTCATTCTGCTCACCGTCCTTGTGGTTTGTTATCAAGCTGTGACAGGTTCTATTTGCAGGTGTTAGATACTGTTTCAAATTCCTCTCTTCTCTCCTCCTCGTCTCTCTCAAATGTGTCACTGGTGTAATTTGCAACTTTGTGCAACTCTAGCAGGGCTGAAGCTATGAAGAGCGAGGAACGATTTGAACTGCAGTGCAGCAAAATCATTTTAACAAGTGCTCTAAATCAGCAAAAAAGGCAGTCATGAGGGAGAGTTTCACTATTTGCATGAAAGCCGTTCAAGTTTGTGAAAACGGCATCAGACCGACTTTAATGTAAATCTGAGAAGCTGTCAGGTTACACTGTGGTTAGTCACATCTCAGCGGGCAGAGCGTAACACACTTTGTGCTGAAAAAGAACGAGTGCAGCTCAGCATGTGATGGAAGAGGGAAACAAACAGTGGAAGAGGTAAGATCATCGAGCTTACATCCTGTAAATAATATTAGCTTTAAATAAATAAGATTGTCGTACACAAGTACGTTACAAATATTAAAAAGTGGAAGTAAAAAAAAAAGAATTTTCAAGAATTTCATTTTTTTTTGTTTTGATCAACATTATAGTTTCAATTTGATTCAGTTATTTTGTGCCAGAATTTAACAGAGGTCATCTTAAGAGGCTCCAATGATCCAAGTCGTTCTTCAGCAATTGAATAAGCTCATGTTTTCAGAATTATCCTCAATACCCAACACACAGAAAGTTTTAGAGCCTGCATCCCAGACGGTTTGTTATTTAGTTTATGTGCGAAACACATTGGGATACTGCCACAAAGCACTTGGAAATAAACTAAACTTTTAACTCCTGTGCATAAAAGCCATGAGTTGAAGGAAAGGATGATTCCGGAGATCCTGATGTCCAAACTGCAAAATTTAAACCTTTTGATTTGTGGGCTGAGTGGATAACTGAGCTCCTCTTCACGTTTTTAATATTTAGTGGAAACTACTTTCTTATTGTTTCCTTGTTTAGCAATTAACCAAAACGTTGTGAAACTTTTTGAGATTTCAAAAGGAAACTATACTAATGACTGTATTTTTCACACTATAGGCGAGCTAAAGGGCCTTTTTTTCCCTTAAAAAAACAACATTGGCCCTTGTGACCTTCTGGTTAGGTTTACTGAGGTGGAAACGACTTTGAGAGGTCGCTCTGTCAAAATGTTCATCTGTTTATTTATGAGTTACAAAGAAGTTTGGGTGTTATTGTAAACAAGTAAACAGGGCTAACACAAAGCAGTGTCAGACTGTGTTAATAGTTAAAAGTATTGTGTCAATACCCTGATGTCGCTAACGCTTTTAACGTGGCTAACGTGTAGCGTGTTACAAACAATTACTGTGAACACATTAAAGAGCCTATATCATGCAAAATCTCCTTTTGTATTTTTCAAGAGTATCATATTGTTCATTCCCCACAAAAAACAACCCCAAAGTGGTATTTTGATCCATTCATGTATTTCTGAGTATTCCTCTAAAAACCTGCTCTCTGAGCACCAGCCCCTCCCAATCCCCGAAAACAAGTGGGTTCTCACATTGTGACATCACAAACTGAGGAACAGCCCCTTCCAGGAAGAGTCTGCGCTGCCAGACCCCCCCCCCAGACTAACAGACACACCCACTTTCTCTGCAGAGCAAGCAGTGATGGCTAAACGCTTTCATTTTTCTATGCACAATATGCACATGCATCATTGCAAATGTTCGGATGTTGTTTGTTTTTGTGGGCGAAACACAGACAAGCTACTATAGAATGATGTCATGACATGGGTGGCACCCACAAGGAGAGAAAGGCGGAGCCTCAGGGATCAAGTGGTTCTTTTTCTGAGTAGGAAATTGAACTGCGAAAATAATATATTTCACAAAAAAATGTTCTTTACTGTGTCAAAGGTATTTTATTATCACATGGCCATAGTTTACTCTGAAAAGCTCATGAAAAGCATAATATAGACCTTTTAATAAAGTCTGACTGACTGACAGACTTATCTCTGACAGTACTTCTGAAAGACCACAGTTCTCTCGTTTCTAAGTACCATTTGCAGACAAACTATAATTCTCTATGGCACAAGCATAGAGAAACATAATTTCCAAAGAAGGAAAAAGAGGAAATTATGAGCTCAGTACACCAGACATTTATTTCTATGTATTGTCTGTGTATAGATCCACTAAGTTGCTTAAAGACAAAACAGTCAAGACCACAGGGACCTTAAGGCAATCTGTCACCAGTCAGATATGAGAATGAATACAAACTACACTCTTACTAAAAGTACAATGTTCAAAAGGCTCTGAACAGTCTGAACACTTCCTGAAGAACCTGCCATGGTCGGATTGTGGGACAAAAGACTGAAAATTCAACAAACAGAAGGATTCAAGCACAATGCAAAGTATCAAAACAAATATCCTTATTGCATTCTGGATATACAGTACTTAAATCGCAAATCTAGTACAGCATTTGCAAGTTCATGTTTTTGGTAAGTGTAGATGTTTACAAAAATTTAACTTTACTGGAACTTGGACTATAAAAATGTAAAGGCAATTATTTGTAAAAGTAAGGTCATTCACGTGGAATCACTCTTAATAATTCTGCTACAATCAATTGATGATCAAAAAAGTGGACTAGCTTCATGGCAATAGTACCACAGCCATTTTAGCATTATTGGCTCATGCACACCGGGCCACCCCACACACTAGGTGGCAGTACTAGCTCCTTTAGTTGCTTTGACGTCAAAGGTTAAACAGAGAGCAATAATACAATTTTTAAAAAGGGCTAAAAGTGTATTATTGCATTAGAGCACGGAGTTTGAGCTGTTTGTGGTTTGGTTTACGTTGTGGATTTGCACCAAAACTGCTTTGATCTACTCAGATTACCGCTTTGGGGAATTGTGCGCTGACACGTCTAACATTCACGCTGTGAATCATGATATTATCCTTGCTTTGTTGTTCCTTGATTTCTTTGTTTTTTTCTCTAAATGTATCAGAATCTTCAGAAAAGCATTCATACTATGGCAGAACATGAGAGCAGCACATATCTGATGACCCCTTCTCTGAAGTTTTAACAGATATAAAAAAAATACATAAATACAGAAAACATCAAAACGCTCCAGAGAGCCTACAAATGAACTGACTGCCTTCAAGTGTTTGCACCGCTGCAGCTGAGCTCTTTTGTTTTAATTTATTTTTAATATTTAATTTAGTAAGTGTTGTTATTTAAATTGGCATTGGTATTAAGTACAATTAAAACTCTAAGCTCTACAATTTTACTCCGGAGTCCCTTTTGAAAGAAAGACTTGGAGCCCTAAAAGCCTTTACTGCCTGACAAGAAAGTAGAACACCGGCCTTTTTCTTAAAGCTGAAGGTTACTCAGCACAGACTGAGTGAACAAGGCTCATGCAGCAGCTGAGGTTTTTGACTACATTGGCCAGTTTAACGCCAATCTCTCGTCCTTACACAATTGGACGATGGTGTCGAAACGAAAGGCGGTGGTTGGTGTCTGCAGTACTCACCTTCACTGTTTTGGTCCATAAATATTTATTTAGTGTCCAACAGCCTTTAGGGATTTTTACACAGCATAGAGAATAAAATACAGAGCAGGAAGCTACACTATCGGCATGTTAAGTCCATTATAAACTGTAACATAGCAGCTATTGCCCACAGGAGACTGATGGCTTTTTTCAAAGATCCCTGGAGGGCTGCAGCCCTGCACCCCCAGCAGCACAGCTTCCATTAACTCAAAGCAGGTTCAATTCAAGAGCACATTTTCCGAAATGTACCTACTTTAAAAGTAAAATGGATGACATTAGAGACTCAAACATCCCACACTTTTCCTCTTATATTTTTACAGAAAGCAGTCCTCAAGACTGCTGCTCCAGTCTAAATAAAAATCCTGCCAAAGTGGCAATTCTAAGTGATGCCGTTAGTATTTGAGTCTTGATGGCTTAGCAGTTACATGTCACACATGAATTTAATGGCTTTAAATGGTTTGGGAAATGTGTCATGTTCCACCATCAGCAGGCTTTAGAAGAGAATTCTGTCCTACAGCATCTATGCTCCATTTTCTGACACGCTACTTCAAACCAGGTCAGTCAGAGTTCTTGTTGGAGCTACAAACAAACTCAACATTAAACCACTGCTTTTAAGTGAGTCACTTTTACATTTAAGTCAGGTTCAGTAAGCACAAACACTGTAATCCTCTGTATGTTTTAACAGAAGCAGAGAATCAGCGCCAGCTGCACTGCTCGCTGTTCAAACAACAACTTCAGCGTTTAGACTCCAAACAAAACTTCAAAAAGTATTTCTGTTGTCATGCAGTATGATTGGTAAGGCACCTTGGACAATAAAGGTTTTATAAAGTAGAAGCAAAGTTAGTAAAAGTATGTTTTTGTGAGGACAAATTTAGAGAACCTAGCACCTGCTTTAAAGATCCTTGTTTGTGACCTTTTATCATTTGAAAATGCTGAAGCTTTCTGCTTAGTCTACATTTAGTCCCCTGCACGTGTTCGTTAACAACCAGGTATCATCACAGGTATTCACAACGGTGGAACATTGTTGGTCTGACAAATTTTTCTTTATCTAGACATCATCTCTTTCCCTCAAATGCCACTAAACTCTGATCTCCTGACCTGGCTGGGACAAAGGAAAACAGCAAACAGTGGATCTAGTGACTGTTGCTCCTTCTGAAGAATAATCTGTAGATAACAAGTGACTTGTCCATCCATTTTCTTTCGCTCAACCGGGGCCGGGTCATGGGGGCAGCACTCTATGCACAGATACACAAAATTCCCTCTCCCAGGCCACTTCCTCCAGCTCCTCTGGACCCCGAGATGTTCCCAGGTCAGCTGAGAGAGGTGGCCTTTTCAGTGTGTCCTGGGTCTTCCCTGGGGCCTTTGCCACAGTGAGACATGCCTGGAACAACTCTACAGGGAGGCAGCAGCTCTACTCCAAACTCTTTCTGGGTGAACGAGCTTCTCGCCCTACTTATCAGGGTGTTCTGGGTCATGACCCAGAACTCATGACTATAGGTGTTTGCGTGACAAAGATCGACCGGTAAGTTAAGAGCTTTGCTTTCTGGCTCAGCTCTCTCTTCACCACAACGGACCGGTACAGCAGATTGGAGGACGCTCCTCCAATCCGCCTGTCAATCCAATCTTCCCTCACTGATGAACAAGACTCCAAAATACTCGACTCATCCAGAGAGGACATACTACCTTTCTCCAGTCAAGAACCATGGCCCAAGACTTAGCAGTGTTGACTCTCATCCCAGGCACTTCAGACTCTACCACAAACCAGCCCAATGTGTGCTCGAGGTCCTAGACTGATGAAGCTAACAGGACAACATCATCTGCAAAGAGCAGATAGGAAATCCTGTGGTCCTCAAACCATACCCCCAGAGGGTCCATAAAGATTATTAACCAAACAGGTGATAAAGGGCAGCCCTGTCGGAGTCCAACAGAGACCGGACATCCCATAGAAGGGGCCCTGCACCTCATACATAACCCCAACCCCTGCACAGGACACCAAGGGGGACGCGGTCCAAAGACCTCTCCAAATCAACAAAACACAAACATGTTATACAGACCGCAACAAAAGATGGGAATAAACTGCACTCCATAGTAGTTTGATTCGTGTTTAAATTAAATGGCCACTGAAATGCAGTACTGAATAAATATATTGTCTGGTGGCTGCACACGTTTTTCTGTACCTACATTTTTACATAATCCCAAAGCTGTTTTTTTGAATAAATCTGTGCTAAATTTAATTTATTTACACAAATTGATTTATTGTTAAAGTCTCGGGCAGCTCATATATTGTTTTGTTTCCTTACTTGACCCTTTACCTAAATGATGATTGACTCTACGCAATGAAGAAACCTGAAGTTTATTCAATTAATTTAAGCTGATCCTAAATACACACTGTCCCTTTAACCTTTTATTAGTGCGTGCATTTATGTAATTATTATTTTCAAAGACAGTTTATTAAGATAAACTTTAAAAAACTTTTCAAGCTTTAAGTTTTAGATTTACACATGAGGGGGTTTCTACCCCTTGTGCTATCCAAAGCACATCAACGTTGGGAGTGGGGTTACCTGGAACCCACAAGACGGCACGATGAAGGGTATTTTTTTCCAATGATTTTTGAGTTTTACTCCATGGCAGGTATGAAATCCCGTCCACCTTTGTCATTGGAGGGATTGTCTGTGTGCTGAGCTGCTTCACACCACAACTAAATTAAAGAGAGAAACAAAGTTTGGACTAAAAAAATGTGATATGATTCATGCTTTTGTTAGGATGGCCACTGCTTAGTTGACAATGCTGAATCATGATTCATGATTATTAATTAATGACCGATTCATCATAATTGGCTGCAGAACCTGACAGCAGCTTATGGAAAAGATGAGTGTCAGTGGACTTCTCAGAGCTTCAGTCTTTTCATTTCAAAATACCAGGATGGTCTATATATGGATTTATTCATTCATTGAAAATAATCTTGTAACTTGTTTTCAGTTACTTGCTTGTCTTTTGTTTCTAGTTTTACATCACATTTTAACACTTTTAAGTGCTTATTTACGAGTAAAAACATTGACGAGATGTGAACTGAACTGTTTTGTTTTTGCTTTGACTTTTCAATCTTGTTACCAATCAAATAATATATCAGCAGCTACAAGTGCAGAGAAAAAATTAAAATACTGATACATACATACTGGAATTAGATGCACAAAGGAGGCCAATTGATTCGGGTGAGCTTCAATTCAACAGGTGCAGTCAGGTAACACACAAAACGACAAAAAAGGGAAATTAATGGACTGCTGGAACTGGCGTGAACTCATCTGCAGTGCAGCTACACTTGCTGTAGATTTCATATTGTTTTATTGTGGCCAGTCTAGGACACACCAGTGCAATAATGATAATAATGCTGTCTAATCAGCACCTTGATACGGTCCACCTGCGAGGTGGGATGGATTATCTAAACAAAGGAGAAGTGCTCTTTATCACAGATTTAGACAGATTTGCTTACAATATTTGAGAGAAATTGTGATTTTGTGTTTGCTTAAAATGTTTTAGATCTTGGAGTTCATCTCATAAAAGATAGGAGCAAAAGCAAATTGTTCCGCTTGTGTTTTTGTTCAGTGTAAGTTAAACGTTTACCTTTTTTTTCCCTTTGACCTTCTTTAAGAGTCTTTAAAAAAATCCAAAACCAAATAAAGTGTGGGCTTTCTCAACAGTTGCAGTCCATTTGAACTGAGTCAGCAATACTATCCCAGTCTGAGAACAACCTCATTAACACTCCAACTGAGCAGCAACATGAGGTGCAGGAAGTGTTAACATGGGAACCTAAACACACTATAAACAGGCTTTTCTGTTGGCCCCAAACCTTGTCTTGGGTCATATATATAAAAACAAACGCCCCTCTTACCCTCCGCGGGTGGTTTCTCCTCCAAGCTCGGGTCCTCTACCAGAGGCCTAGGAGCTTGAGGGTCCTGCGCAGTATCTTAGCTGTTCCTAGCACTGCGCTTTTCTGGACTGAGAGGTCTGGGGTCTTTCCAGGGATCTGTTGTAGCCACTATTCCAGCTTGGGGGTTACTGCCCCGAGTGCTCCAATTACCACAGGCACCACTGTCACCTTCACTTTCCATGCTTTCTCCAGTTCTTCTCTGAGTCCCTGGTATTTCTCCAGTTTCTCATGTTCCTTCTTCCTGATGTTCCCATCGCTTGGCACTGCCACATCCACCACAACGGCTTTCGTCTGTTCTTTATCCACCACTACAATGTCTGGATGGTTCGCCATTACCATCCTATCAGTCTGGATCTGGAAGTCCCACAGGATTTTTACCCTCTCATTCTCTACCACCTTCGGAGGTGTTTCCCATTTTGACCTTGGGGTTTCCAGTCCATATTCTGCACACATCTTCCTGTATATTATTTCAGCCACTTGATTGTGGCGCTCCATGTATGCTTTACCTGCCAGCATCTTACATCCTGCAGTTATGTGCTGGATTGTTTCAGGCGCCTCTATGCACAGCCTACACCTTGGGTCTTGTCTGGTGTGGTAGATCTGAGCCTCTATGGCTCTGGTGCTCAGGGCTTGTTCCTGAGCAGCCAGGATGAGCGCTTCAGTGCTGTCCTGTAGGCCAGCCCTTTCTAGCCATTGGTAGGACTTCTTGATATTAGCCACTACAGTTATGGTCCGGTGGTACATCCCATGCAGGGGTTTGTCCTCCCATGAGGATCTGTCCTCCAGCACTGTATCCTCTGCTCTCCATTGCCTGAGACATTCACAGAGCACACTGTCAGTTGGGGCCTTGAGCTTGATGTACTCATGCATCTTGGATGTTTCATCCTGGATAGTGGCTTCCACAGTCACTAACCCTCGGCCTCCATCCTTGCGGCTAGCATACAGTCTCAGGGTGCTGGATTTGGGATGGAACCCTCCATGCATGGTGAGGAGCTTTCGTGTTTTAACATCCGTGGTCTGTATCTCTTCCTTTGGCCATCTTATTATTCCTGCAGGGTATCTGATAACTG